>CM044694.1:122572095-122878632 GCA_024500485.1 Vulpes ferrilata
CACACTTCGGAGAGTTGAGCTTATGAACTGTCCCTCCCACATCCTGCCTGCTCCTACACCGCGCTCCTAACAGGCCTAGCCCCGATGGGTGCCTGAAGTGTTGTGAGATGTAAGTGGAAAGTCCCGAACCACAAGACTAGTGCATCCAAGCTCAATCCAGCGATTTCCTAGTATTTCCTGTGTGAGCCAGGTGCTACATTCTAAGTGCCATACGAGAGAAGCTAGCTGAAAGCCTTGTCCAAAAGCAACTTACTTCGGAGAGTTGAGCTCACCCTCAGTCCCTCACAGTTGCACACTGCCTGCAGAAAGAGTTTCCAACATCTGCACCAGAGCCGTTTGTCAGAGGCTTGTGAGACGCAAGTGGAATAAGCAGACCGGAGGGTGTCTCCAGCTGCAGTGGAGTTGTATTCTGGGTACCTCCTGGCTTAGAACACTGTTTCGTTCTCAGTGCCCGAGGAACGCAGCTAGTTGAAAGCTGGCTTGTCGGTGTGCTTCCTTGTGCGAGCTGTGTTCAGGGCAGGACCCTCCCGCATCCTGACTGCCCGTAGACGTAGGTCCCAGCATCCTTATGTTAGGAGTCGGAAGAGGTTGTGTGAAAAGCTTGTGGAAGTGACAGGATTCTCCTCAAGTGTATCTGATCTCAAAACAGACATTGCAACCGTCCTTGTTCAATGAGAGTGTAGCTCGGTCCTAGCTCCCATCAAAGTGTCTAGCAGACATCTGCCTGCAAAGCATACACACTTCCGAGAGTTGAGCTTATGGACTGTCCCTCCCACATCCTGCCTGCTCCCACACAGCGCTCCTAACAGGCCTAGACCCGATGCGTGCCTGAAGTGTTGTGAGAGGTAAGTGGAAAGTCGCGGCCCACAAGACTAGTGCATCCAAGCTCAATCCAGCGATTTCCTAGTATTTCCTGTGTGAGCCAGGTGCTACATCCTAAGTGCCATACGAGAGAAGCTAGCTGAACGCCTTGTCCAAAAGCAACTTACTTCGGAGAGTTGAGCTCACCCTCAGTCCCTCACAGTTGCACACTGCCTGCAGAAAGAGTTTCCAACATCTGCACCAGAGCCGTTTGTCAGAGGCTTGTGAGACGCAAGTGGAATAAGCAGACCTGGAGGGTGTCTCCAGCTGCAGTGGAGTTGTATTCTGGGTACCTCCTGGCTTAGAACACTGTTACGCTCTCAATGCTCGAGGAACGCAGCTAGTTGAAAGCTGGCTTGTAGGTGTGCTACCTTGTGCGAGCTGAGTTCAGGGCAGGACCCTTCCGCATCCTGACTGTCCGTAGACGTAGGTCCCAGCATCCTTATGTTAGGTGAAGGAAGAGGTTGTGTGAAAAGCTTGTGGAAGTGACTGGATTCTCCTCAAGTGTATCTGATCTCAAAACAGACATGGCAAACGACCTTGTTCATGAGAGTGTAGCTCGGTCCTAGCTCCCATCAAAGTGTCTAGCAGACATCTGCCTGCAAAGCATACACACTTCCGAGAGTTGAGCTTATGGACTGTCCCTCCCACATCCTGCCTGCTCGTACACCGTGCGCCTAAAAGGCCTAGTGCGTGCCTGAAGTGTTGTGAGAGGTAAGTGGATAGTCCCGGCCCACAAGACTAGTGCATCCAAGCTCAATCCAGCGATTTCTTAGTATTTCCTGTGTTAGCCGGGTGCTACATCCTACGTGCCATACGAGAGAAGCGACCTGAACGCCTTGTCTAAAAGCAACTTACTTCGGAGAGTTGAGGTCACCCTCAGTCCCTCACAGTTGCACACTGCCTGCAGAAAGAGTTTCCAACATCTGCACCAGAGCCGTTTGTCAGAGGCTTGTGAGACGCAAGTGGAATAAGCAGACCTGGAGGGTGTCTCCAGCTGCAGTGGAGTTGTATTCTGGGTACCTCCTGGCTTAGAACACTGTTACGCTCTCAATGCTCGAGGAACGCAGCTAGTTGAAAGCTGGCTTGTAGGTGTGCTACCTTGTGCGAGCTGAGTTCAGGGCAGGACCCTTCCGCATCCTGACTGTCCGTAGACGTAGGTCCCAGCATCCTTATGTTAGGTGTCGGAAGAGGTTGTGTGAAAAGCTTGTGGAAGTGACAGGATTCTCCTCAAGTGTATCTGATCTCAAAACAGACATTGCAAACGTCCTTGTTCAATGAGAGTGTAGCTCGGTCTTAGCTCCCATCAAAGTGTCTAGCAGACATCTGCCTGCAAAGCATACACACTTCCGAGAGTTGAGCTTATGGACTGTCCCTCCCACATCCTGCCTGCTCGTACACCGTGCGCCTAAAAGGCCTAGCCCCGATGCGTGCCTGAAGTGTTGTGAGAGGTAAGTGGAAAGTCCCAGCCCACAAGACTAGTGCACCCAAGCTCAATCCAGCGATTTCCTAGTATTTCCTGTGTGAGCCAGGTGCTACATCCTAAGTGCCATGCGAGAACTAGCTGAACGCCTTGTCCAAAAGCAACTTACTTCGGAGAGTTGAGCTCACCCTCAGTCCCTCACAGTTGCACACTGCCTGCAGAAAGAGTTTCCAACATCTGCACCAGAGCCGTTTGTCAGAGGCTTGTGAGACGCAAGTGGAATAAGTATACCTGGAGGGTGTCTCCAGCTGCAGTAGAGTTGTATTCTGGGTACCTCCTGGCTTAGAACACTGTTTCGTTCTCAGTGCCCGAGGAACGCAGCTAGATGAAAGCTGGCTTGTTGGTGTGCTTCCTTGTGCCAGCTGTGTTCACGGCAGGACCCTCCCGCATCCTGACTGCCCGTAGACGTTGGTCCCAGCATCCTTATGTTAGGTGCAGGAAGAGGTTGTGTGAAAAGCTTGTGGAAGTGACTGGATTCTCCTCAAGTGTATCTGATCTCAAAACAGACATTGCAACCGTCCTTGTTCAATGAGAGTGTAGCTCGGTCCTATCTCCCATCAAAGTGTCTAGCAGACATCTGCCTGCAAAGCATACACACTTCCGAGAGTTGAGCTTATGGACTGTCCCTCCCACATCCTCCCTGCTCATATACCGTGCGCCTAAAAGGCCTAGCCCCGATGCGTGCCTGAAGTGTTGTGAGAGGTAAGTGGAAAGTCCCGGCCCACAAATCTAGTGTATCCAAGCTCAATCCAGTGATTTCCGACTATTCCCTGTGTGAACCAGGTGCTACATCCTAAGAGCCATACGAGGGAAGCGAGCTGAACGCCTTGTCCAAAAGCAACTTACTTCGGAGAGTTGAGCTCACCCTCAGTCCCTCACAGTTGCACACTGCCTGCAGAAAGAGTTTCCAACATCTGCACCAGAGCCGTTTGTCAGAGGCTTGTGAGACGCAAGTGGAATAAGCAGACCTGGAGGGTGTCTCCAGCTGCAGTGGAGTTGTATTCTGGGTACCTCCTGGCTTAGAACACTGTTACGTTCCCAGTGCCCGAGGAACGCAGCTAGTTGAAAGCTGGCTTGTAGGTGTGTTTCCTTGTGCGAGCTGAGTTCAGGGCAGGACCCTCACGCATCCTGACTGCCCGTAGTCGTAGGTCCCAGCATCCTTATGTTAGGTGCAGGAAGAGGTTGTGTGAAAAGCTTGTGGAAGTGACTGGATTCTCCTCAAGTGTATCTGATCTCAAAACAGACATTGCAAACGACCTTGTTCAATGAGAGTGTAGCTCGGTCCTAGCTCCCATCAAAGTGTCTAGCAGACATCTGCCTGCAAAGCATACACACTTCCGAGAGTTGAGCTTATGGACTGTCCCTCCCACATCCTGCCTGCTCCCACACCGCGCTCCTAACAGGCCTAGCCCCGATGCGTGCCTGAAGTGTTGTGAGAGGTAAGTGGAAAGTCCCGGCCCACAAGACTAGTGCATCCAAGCTCAATCCAGCGATTTCCTAGTATTTCCTGTGTGAGCCAGGTGCTACATCCTAAGTGCCATACGAGAGAAGCGAGCTGAACGCCTTGTCCAAAAGCAACTTACTTCGGAGAGTTGAGCTCACCCTCAGTCCCTCACAGTTGCACACTGCCTGCAGAAAGAGTTTCCAACATCTGCACCAGAGCCGTTTGTCAGAGGCTTGTGAGACGCAAGTGGAATAAGCAGACCTGGAGGGTGTCTCCAGCTGCAGTGGAGTTGTATTCTGGGTACCTCCTGGCTTAGAACACTGTTACGTTCCCAGTGCCCGAGGAACGCAGCTAGTTGAAAGCTGGCTTGTAGGTGTGTTTCCTTGTGCGAGCTGAGTTCAGGGCAGGACCCTCCCGCATCCTGACTGCCCGTAGACGTAGGTCCCAGCATCCTTATGTTAGGTGTCGGAAGAGGTTGTGTGAAAAGCTTGTGGAAGTGACAGGATTCTCCTCAAGTGTATCTGATCTCAAAACAGACATTGCAAACGTCCTTGTTCAATGAGAGTGTAGCTCGGTCTTAGCTCCCATCAAAGTGTCTAGCAGACATCTGCCTGCAAAGCATACACACTTCCGAGAGTTGAGCTTATGGACTGTCCCTCCCACATCCTGCCTGCTCGTACACCGTGCGCCTAAAAGGCCTAGCCCCGATGCGTGCCTGAAGTGTTGTGAGAGGTAAGTGGAAAGTCCCGGCCCACAAGTCTAGTGCATCCAAGCTCAATCCAGGGATTTCCTACTATTCCGTGAGTGAACCCGATGCTACATTCTAAGTGCCATACGAGGGAAGCGAGCTGAACGCCTTGTCCAAAAGCAACTTACTTCGGAGAGTTGAGCTCACCCTCAGTCCCTCACAGTTGCACACTGCCTGCAGAAAGAGTTTCCAACATCTGCACCAGAGCCGTTTGTCAGAGGCTTGTGAGACGCAATTGGAATAAGCAGACCTGGAGGGTGTCTCCAGCTGCAGTGGAGTGGTATTCCGGGTACCTCCTGGCTTAGAACACTTTTACGTTCTCAGTGCCCGAGGAACGCAGCGAGTTGAAAGCTGGCTTGTAGGCTTGCTTCCTTGTGCGAGCTGAGTTGAGGGCAGGACCCTCCCGCATCCTGACTGCCCGTAGACGTAGGTCCCAGCATCCTTATGTTAGGAGTCGGAAGAGGTTGTGTGAAAAGCTTGTGGAAGTGACAGGATTCTCCTCAAGTGTATCTGATCTCAAAACAGACATTGCAACCGTCCTTGTTCAATGAGAGTGTAGCTCGGTCCTAGCTCCCATCAAAGTGTCTAGCAGACATCTGCCTGCAAAGCATACACACTTCCGAGAGTTGAGCTTATGGACTGTCCCTCCCACATCCTCCCTGCTCATATACCGTGCGCCTAAAAGGCCTAGCCCTGATTCTTGCCTGAAGAGTTGTGAGAGGTAAGTAGAAAGTCACGGCCAACAACACTAGTGCATCCAAGCTCAATCCAGCGATTTCCTAGTATTTCCTGTTTGAGCCAGGTGCTACATCCTAATGCCATACAAGGGAAGCGAGCTGAACGCCTTGTCCAAAAGCAACTTACTTCGGAGAGTTGAGCTCACTCCCAGTCACTCACAGTTGCACACTGCCTGCAGAAAGAGTTTCCAACATCTGCACCAGAGCCGATTGTCAGAGGCTTGTGAGAGGCAAGTGGAATCAGCAGACCTGGAGGGGGTCTCCAGCTGCATTGCAGTTGTATTCTGGGTAGCTCCTGGCTTAGAACACTTTTACGTTCTCAGTGCCCGAGGAACGCAGCGAGTTGAAAGCTGGCTTGTCGGCGTGCTTCCTTGTGCGAGCTGTGTTCAGGGCAGGACCCTCCCGCATCCTGACTGCCCGTAGACGTAGGTCCCAGCATCCTTATGTTAGGTGTCGGAAGAGGTTGTGTGAAAAGCTTGTGGAAGTGACAGGATTCTCCTCAAGTGTATCTGATCTCAAAACAGACATTGCAAACGTCCTTGTTCAATGAGAGTGTAGCTCGGTCTTAGCTCCCATCAAAGTGTCTAGCAGACATCTGCCTGCAAAGCATACACACTTCCGAGAGTTGAGCTTATGGACTGTCCCTCCCACATCCTGCCTGCTCGTACACCGTGCGCCTAAAAGGCCTAGCCCCGATGCGTGCCTGAAGTGTTGTGAGAGGTAAGTGGAAAGTCCCGGCCCACAAGTCTAGTGCATCCAAGCTCAATCCAGTGATTTCCGACTATTCTCTGAGTGAACCCGGTGCTACATTCTAAGTGCCATACGAGGGAAGGGAGCTGAACGCCTTGTCCAAAAGCAACTTACTTCGGACAGTTGAGCTCACCCTCAGTCCCTCACAGTTGCACACTGCCTGCAGAAAGAGTTTCCAACATCTGCACCAGAGCCGTTTGTCAGAGGCTTGTGAGACGCAATTGGAATAAGCAGACCTGGAGGGTGTCTCCAGCTCAGTGGAGTGGTATTCCGGGTACCTCCTGGCTGAGAGTACCTCTAAGTTCTCCATGCCTTAAGAACGCAGCTAGTTGAAAGCTGGCTTGTCGGTGTGCTTCCTTGTGCGAGCTGTGTTCAGGGCAGGACCCTCCCGCATCCTGACTGCCCGTAGACGTAGGTCCCAGCATCCTTATGTTAGGAGTCGGAAGAGGTTGTGTGAAAAGCTTGTGGAAGTGACAGGATTCTCCTCAAGTGTATCTGATCTCAAAACAGACATTGCAACCGTCCTTGTTCAATGAGAGTGTAGCTCGGTCCTAGCTCCCATCAAAGTGTCTAGCAGACATCTGCCTGCAAAGCATACACACTTCCGAGAGTTGAGCTTATGGACTGTCCCTCCCACATCCTCCCTGCTCATATACCGTGCGCCTAAAAGGCCTAGCCCTGATTCTTGCCTGAAGAGTTGTGAGAGGTAAGTAGAAAGTCCCGGCCAACAACACTAGTGCATCCAAGCTCAATCCAGCGATTTCCTAGTATTTCCTGTTTGAGCCAGGTGCTACATCCTAAGAGCCATACGAGGGAAGCGAGCTGAACGCCTTGTCCAAAAGCAACTTACTTCGGAGAGTTGAGCTCACCCTCAGTCCCTCACAGTTGCACACTGCCTGCAGAAAGAGTTTCCAACATCTGCACCAGAGCCGTTTGTCAGAGGCTTGTGAGACGCAATTGGAATAAGCAGACCTGGAGGGTGTCTCCAGCTCAGTGGAGTGGTATTCCGGGTACCTCCTGGCTGAGAACAGGGTTTCGGTCTCAGGGCCCGAGGAACGCAGCTAGTTGAAAGCTGGCTTGTCGGTGTGCTTCCTTGTGCGAGCTGTGTTCAGGGCAGGACCCTCCCGCATCCTGACTGCCCGTAGACGTAGGTCCCAGCATCCTTATGTTAGGAGTCGGAAGAGGTTGTGTGAAAAGCTTGTGGAAGTGACAGGATTCTCCTCAAGTGTATCTGATCTCAAAACAGACATTGCAACCGTCCTTGTTCAATGAGAGTGTAGCTCGGTCCTAGCTCCCATCAAAGTGTCTAGCAGACATCTGCCTGCAAAGCATACACACTTCCGAGAGTTGAGCTTATGGACTGTCCCTCCCACATCCTCCCTGCTCATATACCGTGCGCCTAAAAGGCCTAGCCCTGATTCTTGCCTGAAGAGTTGTGAGAGGTAAGTAGAAAGTCACGGCCAACAACACTAGTGCATCCAAGCTCAATCCAGCGATTTCCTAGTATTTCCTGTGTGAGCCAGGTGCTACATCCTACGTGCCATACGAGAGAAGCCACCTGAACGCCTTGTCCAAAAGCAACTTACTTCGGAGAGTTGAGCTCACCCTCAGTCCCTCACAGTTGCACACTGCCTGCAGAAAGAGTTTCCAACATCTGCACCAGAGCCGGTTGTCAGAGGCTTGTGAGACGCAAGTGGAATAAGCAGACCTGGAGGGTGTCTCCAGCTGCATTGGAGTTGTATTCTGGGTACCTCCTGGCTTAGAACACTGTTACGTTCTCAGTGCCCGAGGAACGCAGCTAGTTGAAAGCTGGCTTGTAGGTGTGTTTCCTTGTGCGAGCTGAGTTCAGGGCAGGACCCTCCCGCATCCTGACTGCCCGTAGACGTAGGTCCCAGCATCCTTATGTTAGGTTTCGAAAGAGGTTGTGTGAAAAGCTTGTGGAAGTGACAGGATTCTCCTCAAGTGTATCTGATCTCAAAACAGACATTGCAAACGTCCTTGTTCAATGAGAGTGTAGCTCGGTCCTAGCTCCCATCAAAGTGTCTAGCAGACATCTGCCTGCAAAGCATACACACTTCCGAGAGTTGAGCTTATGGACTGTCCCTCCCACATCCTCCCTGCTCATATACCGTGCGCCTAAAAGGCCTAGCCCTGATTCTTGCCTGAAGAGTTGTGAGAGGTAAGTAGAAAGTCCCGGCCAACAACACTAGTGCATCCAAGCTCAATCCAGCGATTTCCTAGTATTTCCTGTTTGAGCCAGGTGCTACATCCTAAGCGCCATACGAGGGAAGCGAGCTGAACGCCTTGTCCAAAAGCAACTTACTTCGGAGAGTTGAGCTCACCCTCAGTCCCTCACAGTTGCACACTGCCTGCAGAAAGAGTTTCCAACATCTGCACCAGAGCCGTTTGTCAGAGGCTTGTGAGACGCAAGTGGAATAAGCAGACCTGGAGGGTGTCTCCAGCTGCAGTGGAGTTGTATTCTGGGTACCTCCTGGCTTAGAACACTGTTACGCTCTCAATGCTCGAGGAACGCAGCTAGTTGAAAGCTGGCTTGTAGGTGTGCTACCTTGTGCGAGCTGAGTTCAGGGCAGGACCCTTCCGCATCCTGACTGTCCGTAGACGTAGGTCCCAGCATCCTTATGTTAGGTGTCGGAAGAGGTTGTGTGAAAAGCTTGTGGAAGTGACAGGATTCTCCTCAAGTGTATCTGATCTCAAAACAGACATTGCAAACGTCCTTGTTCAATGAGAGTGTAGCTCGGTCTTAGCTCCCATCAAAGTGTCTAGCAGACATCTGCCTGCAAAGCATACACACTTCCGAGAGTTGAGCTTATGGACTGTCCCTCCCACATCCTGCCTGCTCGTACACCGTGCGCCTAAAAGGCCTAGCCCCGATGCGTGCCTGAAGTGTTGTGAGAGGTAAGTGGAAAGTCGCGGCCCACAAGACTAGTGCATCCAAGCTCAATCCAGCGATTTCCCAGTATTTCCTGTGTGAGCCAGGTGCTACATCTTTAGTGCCATACGAGAGAAGCTAGCTGAACGCCTTGTCCAAAAGCAACTTACTTCGGAGAGTTGAGCGCACCCTCAGTCCCTCACAGTTGCACACTGCCTGCAGAAAGAGTTTCCAACATCTGCACCAGAGCCGTTTGTCAGAGGCTTGTGAGACGCAAGTGGAATAAGCAGACCTTGAGGGTGTCTCCAGCTGCACTGAAGTTGTATTCTGGGTACCTCCTGGCTTAGAACACTGTTTCGTTCTCAGTGCCCGAGGAACGCAGCTAGCTGAAAGCTGGCTTGTAGGTGTGCTTCCTTGTGCCAGCTGAGTACACGGCAGGACCCTCCCGCATCCTGACTGCCCGTAGACGTCAGTCCCAGCATCCGTATGTTAGGTGCAGGAAGAGGTTGTGTGAAAAGCTTGTGGAAGTGACAGGATTCTCCTCAAGTGTATCTGATCTCAAAACAGACATTGCAAACGTCCTTGTTCAATGAGAGTGTAGCTCGGTCTTAGCTCCCATCAAAGTGTCTAGCAGACATCTGCCTGCAAAGCATACACACTTCCGAGAGTTGAGCTTATGGACTGTCCCTCCCACATCCTGCCTGCTCGTACACCGTGCGCCTAAAAGGCCTAGCCCCGATGCGTGCCTGAAGTGTTGTGAGAGGTAAGTGGAAAGTCCCGAACCACAAGACTAGTGCATCCAAGCTCAATCCAGCGATTTCCTAGTATTTCCTGTGTGAGCCAGGTGCTACATCCTAAGTGCCATACGAGAGAAGCTAGCTGAACGCCTTGTCCAAAAGCAACTTACTTCGGAGAGTTGAGCTCACCCTCAGTCCCTCACAGTTGCACACTGCCTGCAGAAAGAGTTTCCAACATCTGCACCAGAGCCGTTTGTCAGAGGCTTGTGAGACGCAAGTGGAATAAGCAGACCTGGAGGGTGTCTCCAGCTGCAGTGGAGTTGTATTCTGGGTACCTCCTGGCTTAGAACACTGTTTCGTTCTCAGTGCCCGAGGAACGCAGCTAGTTGAAAGCTGGCTTGTCGGTGTGCTTCCTTGTGCGAGCTGTGTTCAGGGCAGGACCCTCCCGCATCCTGACTGCCCGTAGACGTAGGTCCCAGCATCCTTATGTTAGGAGTCGGAAGAGGTTGTGTGAAAAGCTTGTGGAAGTGACAGGATTCTCCTCAAGTGTATCTGATCTCAAAACAGACATTGCAACCGTCCTTGTTCAATGAGAGTGTAGCTCGGTCCTAGCTCCCATCAAAGTGTCTAGCAGACATCTGCCTGCAAAGCATACACACTTCCGAGAGTTGAGCTTATGGACTGTCCCTCCCACATCCTCCCTGCTCATATACCGTGCGCCTAAAAGGCCTAGCCCTGATTCTTGCCTGAAGAGTTGTGAGAGGTAAGTAGAAAGTCACGGCCAACAACACTAGTGCATCCAAGCTCAATCCAGCGATTTCCTAGTATTTCCTGTTTGAGCCAGGTGCTACATCCTAATGCCATACAAGGGAAGCGAGCTGAACGCCTTGTCCAAAAGCAACTTACTTCGGAGAGTTGAGCTCACTCCCAGTCACTCACAGTTGCACACTGCCTGCAGAAAGAGTTTCCAACATCTGCACCAGAGCCGTTTCTCAGAGGCTTGTGAGACGCAATTGGAATAAGCAGACCTGGAGGGTGTCTCCAGCTGCAGTGGAGTGGTATTCCGGGTACCTCCTGACTGAGAGTACTGCTAAGGTCTCCGTGCCCGAGGAACGCAGCGAGTTGAAAGCTGGCTTGTAGGCGTGCTTCCTTGTGCGAGCTGTGTTCAGGGCAGGACCCTCCCGTATCCTGACTGCCCGTAGACGTAGGTCCCAGCATCCTTATGTTAGGTTTCGAAAGAGGTTGTGTGAAAAGCTTGTGGAAGTGACAGGATTCTCCTCAAGTGTATCTGATCTCAAAACAGACATTGCAAACGACCTTGTTCAATGAGAGTGTAGCTCGGTCCTAGCTCCCATCAAAGTGTCTATCAGACATCTGCCTGCAAAGCATACACACTTCCGAGAGTTGAGATTACGGAGTGTCCCTCCCACATCGTGCCTGCTCCCACACCGCGCTCCTAACAGGCCTGAAGTGTTGTGAGAGGTAAGTGGAAAGTCCCGGCCCACAAGACTAGTGTATCCAAGCTCAATCCAGCGATTTCCTAGTATTTCCTGTGTGAGCCAGGTGCTACATCCTACGTGCCATACGAGAGAAGCCACCTGAACGCCTTGTCCAAAAGCAACTTACTTCGGAGAGTTGAGCTCACCCTCAGTCCCTCACAGTTGCACACTGCCTGCAGAGAGATTTTCCAACATCTGCACCAGAGCCGGTTGTCAGAGGCTTGTGAGACGCAAGTGGAATAAGCAGACCTGGAGGGTGTCTCCAGCTGCATTGGAGTTGTATTCTGGGTACCTCCTGGCTTAGAACACTGTTACGTTCCCAGTGCCCGAGGAACGCAGCTAGTTGAAAGCTGGCTTGTAGGTGTGTTTCCTTGTGTGAGCTGAGTTCACGGCAGGACTCTCCAGCATCCTGACTGCCCGCAGATGTAGGTCCCAGCATCCTTATGTTAGGTGCAGGAAGAGGTTGTGTGAAAAGCTTGTGGAAGTGACTGGATTCTCCTCAAGTGTATCTGATCCCAAAACAGACATTGCAAACGACCGTGTTGAATGAGAGTGTAGCTCGGTCCTAGCTGCCATTAAAGTGTCTAGCTAACATGTGCCTGCAAAGCATACACACTCCTGAGAGTTGAGCTCATGGACTGTCCCTTCCACATCCTGCCTGCTCCCACACCGCGCTCCTAACAGGCCTAGACCCGATGCGTGCCTGAAGTGTTGTGAGAGGTAAGTGGAAAGTCGCGGCCCACAAGACTAGTGCATCCAAGCTCAAGCCAGCGATTTCCCAGTATTTCCTGTGTGAGCCAGGTGCTACATCCTAAGTGCCATACGAGAGAAGCTCGCTGAACGCCTTGTCCAAAAGCAACTTACTTCGGAGTGTTGAGCTCACCCTCAGTCCCTCACAGTTGCACACTGCCTGCAGAGAGATTTTCCAACATCTGCACCAGAGCCGGTTGTCAGAGGCTTGTGAGACGCAAGTGGAATAAGCAGACCTGGAGGGTGTCTCCAGCTGCATTGGAGTTGTATTCTGGGTACCTCCTGGCTTAGAACACTGTTACGTTCTCAGTGCCCGAGGAACGCAGCTAGTTGAAAGCTGGCTTGTAGGTGTGTTTCCTTGTGCGAGCTGAGTTCAGGGCAGGACCCTCCCGCATCCTGACTGCCCGTAGACGTAGGTCCCAGCATCCTTATGTTGGGTGCAGGAAGAGGTTGTGTGAAAAGCTTGTGGAAGTGACTGGATTCTCCTCAAGTGTATCTGATCTCAAAACAGACATGGCAAACGACCTTGTTCATGAGAGTGTAGCTCGGTCCTAGCTCCCATCAAAGTGTCTAGCAGACATCTCTCTGCAAAGCATACACACTTCCGAGAGTTGAGCTTATGGACTATCCCTCCCACATCCTGCCTGCACGTACACCGCGCTCCTAACAGGCCTAGCCCCGATGCGTGCCTGAAGTGTTGTGAGAGGTAAGTGGAAAGTCCCGGCCCACAGACTAGTGCATCCAAGCTCAATCCAGCGATTTCCTAGTATTTCCTGTGTGAGCCAGGTGCTACATCCTAAGTGCCATACGAGAGAAGCTAGCTGAACGCCTTGTCCAAAAGCAACGAACTTCGGAGTGTTGAGCTCACCCTCAGTCCCTCACAGTTGCACACTGCCTGCAGAAAGAGTTTCCAACATCTGCACCAGAGCCGTTTGTCAGAGGCTTGTGAGACGCAAGGAAACTAAACAGACCTGGAGGGTGTCTCCAGCTGCAGTGGAGTTGTATTCTGGGTACCTCCTGGCTTAGAACACTGTTACGTTCCCAGTGCCCGAGGAACGCAGCTAGTTGAAAGCTGGCTTGTAGGTGTGCTTCCTTGTGTGAGCTGAGTTCACGGCAGGACCCTCCCGCATCCTGACTGCCCGTAGACGTAGGTCCCAGCATCCTTATGTTGGGTGCAGGAAGAGGTTGTGTGAAAAGCTTGTGGAAGTCACTGGATTCTCCTCAAGTGTATCTGATCTCAAAACAGACATGGCAAACGACCTTGTTCATGAGAGTGTAGCTCGGTCCTAGCTCCCAGCAAAGTGTCTAGCAGACATCTGCCTGCAAAGCATACACACTTCCGAGAGTTGAGCTTATGGAGTGTCCCTCCCACATCCTGCCTGCTCCCACACCGCGCTCCTAACAGGCCTAGACCCGATGCGTGCCTGAAGTGTTGTGAGAGGTAAGTGGAAAGTCGCGGCCCACAAGACTAGTGCATCCAAGCTCAATCCAGCGATTTCCCAGTATTTCCTGTGTGAGCCAGGTGCTACATCTTAAGTGCCATACGAGAGAAGCTAGCTGAACGCCTTGTCCAAAATCAACTAACTTCGGAGAGTTGAGCTCACCCTCAGTCCCTCACAGTTGCACACTGCCTGCAGACAGATTTTCCAACATCTGCACCAGAGCCGGTTGTCAGAGGCTTGTGAGACGCACGTGGAATAAGCAGACCTGGAGGGTGTCTCCAGCTGCAGTGGAGTTGTATTCTGGGTACCTCCTGGCTTAGAACACTGTTTCGTTCTCAGTGCCCGAGGAACGCAGCTAGTTGAAAGCTGGCTTGTAGGTGTGCTTCCTTGTGTGAGCTGAGTTCACGGCAGGACCCTCCGGCATCCTGACTGCCCGTAGACGTAGGTCCCAGCATCCTTATGTTGGGTGCAGGAAGAGGTTGTGTGAAAAGCTTGTGGAAGTGACTGGATTCTCCTCAAATGTATCTGATCTCAAAACAGACATGGCAAACGACCTTGTTCATGAGAGTGTAGCTCGGTCCTAGCTCCCATCAAAGTGTCTATCAGACATCTGCCTGCAAAGCATACACACTTCCGAGAGTTGAGATTACGGAGTGTCCCTCCCACATCGTGCCTGCTCCCACACCGCGCTCCTAACAGGCCTGAAGTGTTGTGAGAGGTAAGTGGAAAGTCCCGGCCCACAAGACTAGTGTATCCAAGCTCAATCCAGCGATTTCCTAGTATTTCCTGTGTGAGCCAGGTGCTACATCCTACGTGCCATACGAGAGAAGCCACCTGAACGCCTTGTCCAAAAGCAACTTACTTCGGAGAGTTGAGCTCACCCTCAGTCCCTCACAGTTGCACACTGCCTGCAGAGAGATTTTCCAACATCTACACCAGAGCCGGTTGTCAGAGGCTTGTGAGACGCACGTGGAATAAGCAGACCTAGAGGGTGTCTCCAGCTGCAGTGGAGTTGTATTCTGAGTACCTCGTGGCTTAGAACACTGTTTCGTTCTCAGTGCCCGAGGAACGCAGCTAGTTGAAAGCTGGCTTGTAGGTGTGCTTCCTTGTGTGAGCTGAGTTCACGGCAGGACCCTCCGGCATCCTGACTGCCCGTAGACGTAGGTCCCAGCATCCTTATGTTGGGTGCAGGAAGAGGTTGTGTGAAAAGCTTGTGGAAGTGACTGGATTCTCCTCAAGTGTATCTGATCTCAAAACAGACATGGCAAACGACCTTGTTCATGAGAGTGTAGCTCGGTCCTAGCTCCCAGCAAAGTGTCTAGCAGACATCTGCCTGCAAAGCATACACACTTCCGAGAGTTGAGCTTATGGAGTGTCCCTCCCACATCGTGCCTGCTCCCACACCGCGCTCCTAACAGGCCTAGACCCGATGCGTGCCTGAAGTGTTGTGAGAGGTAAGTGGAAAGTCCCGGCCCACAAGACTAGTGTATCCAAGCTCAATCCAGCGATTTCCTAGTATTTCCTGTGTGAGCCAGGTGCTACATCCTACGTGCCATACGAGAGAAGCCAGCTGAACGCCTTGTCCAAAAGCAACTTACTTCGGAGAGTTGAGCTCACCCTCAGTCCCTCACAGTTGCACACTGCCTGCAGAGAGATTTTCCAACATCTGCACCAGAGCCGGTTGTCAGAGGCTTGTGAGACGCAAGTGGAATAAGCAGACCTGGAGGGTGTCTCCAGCTGCATTGGAGTTGTATTCTGGGTACCTCCTGGCTTAGAACACTGTTACGTTCTCAGTGCCCGAGGAACGCAGCTAGTTGAAAGCTGGCTTGTAGGTGTGTTTCCTTGTGCGAGCTGAGTTCAGGGCAGGACCCTCCCGCATCCTGACTGCCCGTAGACGTAGGTCCCAGCATCCTTATGTTGGGTGCAGGAAGAGGTTGTGTGAAAAGCTTGTGGAAGTGACTGGATTCTCCTCAAGTGTATCTGATCTCAAAACAGACATGGCAAACGACCTTGTTCATGAGAGTGTAGCTCGGTCCTAGCTCCCATCAAAGTGTCTATCAGACATCTGCCTGCAAAGCATACACACTTCCGAGAGTTGAGATTACGGAGTGTCCCTCCCACATCGTGCCTGCTCCCACACCGCGCTCCTAACAGGCCTGAAGTGTTGTGAGAGGTAAGTGGAAAGTCCCGGCCCACAAGACTAGTGTATCCAAGCTCAATCCAGCGATTTCCTAGTATTTCCTGTGTGAGCCAGGTGCTACATCCTACGTGCCATACGAGAGAAGCCACCTGAACGCCTTGTCCAAAAGCAACTTACTTCGGAGAGTTGAGCTCACCCTCAGTCCCTCACAGTTGCACACTGCCTGCAGAGAGATTTTCCAACATCTGCACCAGAGCCGGTTGCCAGAGGCTTTTGAGACGCAAGTAGAATAAGTAGACCTGGAGGGTGTCTCCAGCTGCAGTGGAGTTGTATTCTGGGTACCTCCTGGCTTAGAACACTGTTTCATTCTCAGTGCCTGAGGAACGCAGCTAGTTGAAAGCTGGCTTGTAGGTGTGCTTCCTTGTGTGAGCTGAGTTCACGGCAGGACTCTCCAGCATCCTGACTGCCCGCAGATGTAGGTCCCAGCATCCTTATGTTAGGTGCAGGAAGAGGTTGTGTGAAAAGCTTGTGGAAGTGACTTGATTCTCTTCAAGTGTATCTGATCTCAAAACAGACATTGCAATCGACCTAGTTCAATGAGAGCTTAGCTCGGTTCTAGCTCCCATTAAAGTGTCTAGCAGACATCTGCCTGCAAAGCATACACACTTCCGAGAGTTGAGCTTATGGAGTGTCCCTCCCACATCCTGCCTGCTCCCACACCGCGCTCCTAACAGGCCTAGACCCGATGCGTGCCTGAAGTGTTGTGAGAGGTAAGTGGAAAGTCGCGGCCCACAAGACTAGTGCATCCAAGCTCAAGCCAGCGATTTCCCAGTATTTCCTGTGTGAGCCAGGTGCTACATCCTAAGTGCCATACGAGAGAAGCTAGCTGAACGCCTTGTCCAAAATCAACTAACTTCGGAGAGTTGAGCTCACCCTCAGTCCCTCACAGTTGCACACTGCCTGCAGACAGATTTTCCAACATCTGCACCAGAGCCGGTTGTCAGAGGCTTGTGAGACGCACGTGGAATAAGCAGACCTGGAGGGTGTCTCCAGCTGCAGTGGAGTTGTATTCTGGGTACCTCCTGGCTTAGAACACTGTTTCGTTCTCAGTGCCCGAGGAACGCAGCTAGTTGAAAGCTGGCTTGTAGGTGTGCTTCCTTGTGTGAGCTGAGTTCACGGCAGGACCCTCCGGCATCCTGACTGCCCGTAGACGTAGGTCCCAGCATCCTTATGTTGGGTGCAGGAAGAGGTTGTGTGAAAAGCTTGTGGAAGTGACTGGATTCTCCTCAAGTGTATCTGATCTCAAAACAGACATGGCAAACGACCTTGTTCATGAGAGTGTAGCTCGGTCCTAGCTCCCAGCAAAGTGTCTAGCAGACATCTGCCTGCAAAGCATACACACTTCCGAGAGTTGAGCTTATGGAGTGTCCCTCCCACATCCTGCCTGCTCCCACACCGCGCTCCTAACAGGCCTAGACCCGAAGCGTGCCTGAAGTGTTGTGAGAGGTAAGTGGAAAGTCCCGGCCCACAAGACTAGTGTATCCAAGCTCAATCCTGCGATTTCCTAGTATTTCCTGTGTGAGCCAGGTGCTACATCCTACGTGCCATACGAGAGAAGCTAGCTGAACGCCTTGTCCAAAAGCAACTTACTTCGGAGAGTTGAGTTCACCCTTAGTCCCTCACAGTTGCACACTGCCTGCAGAATGAGTTTCCAACATCTGCACCAGAGCCGGTTGCCAGAGGCTTTTGAGACGCAAGTAGAATAAGTAGACCTGGAGGGTGTCTCCAGCTGCAGTGGAGTTGTATTCTGGGTACCTCCTGGCTTAGAACACTGTTTCATTCTCAGTGCCCGAGGAACGCAGCTAGTTGAAAGCTGGCTTGTAGGTGTGCTTCCTTGTGTGAGCTGAGTTCACGGCAGGACCCTCCGGCATCCTGACTGCCCGTAGACGTAGGTCCCAGCATCCTTATGTTGGGTGCAGGAAGAGGTTGTGTGAAAAGCTTGTGGAAGTGACTGGATTCTCCTCAAGTGTATCTGATCTCAAAACAGACATGGCAAACGACCTTGTTCATGAGAGTGTAGCTCGGTCCTAGCTCCCATCAAAGTGTCTAGCAGACATCTCTCTGCAAAGCATACACACTTCCGAGAGTTGAGCTTATGGACTATCCCTCCCACATCCTGCCTGCACGTACACCGCGCTTCTAACAGGCCTAGCCCCGATGCGTGCCTGAAGTGTTGTGAGAGGTAAGTGGAAAGTCCCGGCCCACAGACTAGTGCATCCAAGCTCAATCCAGCGATTTCCTAGTATTTCCTGTGTGAGCCAGGTGCTACATCCTAAGTGCCATACGAGAGAAGCTAGCTGAACGCCTTGTCCAAAAGCAACTTACTTCGGAGAGTTGAGCTCACCCTCAGTCCCTCACAGTTGCACACTGCCTGCAGAGAGATTTTCCAACATCTGCACCAGAGCCGGTTGTCAGAGGCTTGTGAGACGCACGTGGAATAAGCAGACCTGGAGGGTGTCTCCAGCTGCAGTGGAGTTGTATTCTGGGTACCTCCTGGCTTAGAACACTGTTTCGTTCTCAGTGCCCGAGGAACGCAGCTAGTTGAAAGCTGGCTTGTAGGTGTGCTTCCTTGTGTGAGCTGAGTTCACGGCAGGACCCTCCCGCATCCTGACTGCCCGTAGACGTAGGTCCCAGCATCCTTATGTTGGGTGCAGGAAGAGGTTGTGTGAAAAGCTTGTGGAAGTCACTGGATTCTCCTCAAGTGTATCTGATCTCAAAACAGACATGGCAAACGACCTTGTTCATGAGAGTGTAGCTCGGTTCTAGCTCCCATTAAAGTGTCTAGCAGACATCTGCCTGCAAAGCATACACACTTCCGAGAGTTGAGCTTATGGAGTGTCCCTCCCACATCCTGCCTGCTCCCACACCGCGCTCCTAACAGGCCTAGACCCGATGCGTGCCTGAAGTGTTGTGAGAGGTAAGTGGAAAGTCGCGGCCCACAAGACTAGTGCATCCAAGCTCAAGCCAGCGATTTCCCAGTATTTCCTGTGTGAGCCAGGTGCTACATCCTAAGTGCCATACGAGAGAAGCTCGCTGAACGCCTTGTCCAAAAGCAACTTACTTCGGAGTGTTGAGCTCACCCTCAGTCCCTCACAGTTGCACACTGCCTGCAGAATGAGTTTCCAACATCTGCACCAGAGCCGGTTGCCAGAGGCTTGTGAGACGCAAGTAGAATAGTAGACATGGAGGGTGTCTCCAGCTGCAGTGGAGTTGTATTCTGGGTACCTCCTGGCTTAGAACACTGTTTCGTTCTCAGTGCCCGAGGAACGCAGCTAGTTGAAAGCTGGCTTGTAGGTGTGCTTCCTTGTGTGAGCTGAGTTCACGGCAGGACCCTCCGGCATCCTGACTGCCCGTAGACGTAGGTCCCAGCATCCTTATGTTGGGTGCAGGAAGAGGTTGTGTGAAAAGCTTGTGGAAGTGACTGGATTCTCCTCAAGTGTATCTGATCTCAAAACAGACATGGCAAACGACCTTGTTCATGAGAGTGTAGCTCGGTCCTAGCTCCCATCAAAGTGTCTAGCAGACATCTGCCTGCAAAGCATACACACTTCCGAGAGTTGAGCTTATGGAGTGTCCCTCCCACATCCTGCCTGCTCCCACACCGCGCTCCTAACAGGCCTAGACCCGATGCGTGCCTGAAGTGTTGTGAGAGGTAAGTGGAAAGTCCCGGCCCACAGACTAGTGCATCCAAGCTCAATCCAGCGATTTCCTAGTATTTCCTGTGTGAGCCAGGTGCTACATCCTACGTGCCATACGAGAGAAGCTAGCTGAACGCCTTGTCCAAAAGCAACTTACTTCGGAGAGTTGAGCTCACCCTCAGTCCCTCACAGTTGCACACTGCCTGCAGAGAGATTTTCCAACATCTGCACCAGAGCCGGTTGTCAGAGGCTTGTGAGACGCAAGTGGAATAAGCAGACCTGGAGGGTGTCTCCAGCTGCAGTGGAGTTGTATTCTGGGTACCTCCTGGCTTAGAACACTGTTTCGTTCTCAGTGCCCGAGGAACGCAGCTAGTTGAAAGCTGGCTTGTAGGTGTGCTTCCTTGTGTGAGCTGAGTTCACGGCAGGACCCTCCGGCATCCTGACTGCCCGTAGACGTAGGTCCCAGCATCCTTATGTTGGGTGCAGGAAGAGGTTGTGTGAAAAGCTTGTGGAAGTGACTGGATTCTCCTCAAGTGTATCTGATCTCAAAACAGACATGGCAAACGACCTTGTTCATGAGAGTGTAGCTCGGTCCTAGCTCCCAGCAAAGTGTCTAGCAGACATCTGCCTGCAAAGCATACACACTTCCGAGAGTTGAGCTTATGGAGTGTCCCTCCCACATCCTGCCTGCTCCCACACCGCGCTCCTAACAGGCCTAGCCCCGATGCGTGCCTGAAGTGTTGTGAGAGGTAAGTGGAAAGTCGCGGCCCACAAGACTAGTGCATCCAAGCTCAATCCAGCGATTTCCCAGTATTTCCTGTGTGAGCCAGGTGCTACATCCTAAGTGCCATACGAGAGAAGCTAGCTGAACGCCTTGTCCAAAAGCAACTTACTTCGGAGAGTTGAGCTCACCCTCAGTCCCTCACAGTTGCACACTGCCTGCAGAGAGATTTTCCAACATCTACACCAGAGCCGGTTGTCAGAGGCTTGTGAGACGCACGTGGAATAAGCAGACCTAGAGGGTGTCTCCAGCTGCAGTGGAGTTGTATTCTGAGTACCTCGTGGCTTAGAACACTGTTTCGTTCTCAGTGCCCGAGGAACGCAGCTAGTTGAAAGCTGGCTTGTAGGTGTGCTTCCTTGTGTGAGCTGAGTTCACGGCAGGACCCTCCGGCATCCTGACTGCCCGTAGACGTAGGTCCCAGCATCCTTATGTTGGGTGCAGGAAGAGGTTGTGTGAAAAGCTTGTGGAAGTGACTGGATTCTCCTCAAGTGTATCTGATCTCAAAACAGACATGGCAAACGACCTTGTTCATGAGAGTGTAGCTCGGTCCTAGCTCCCAGCAAAGTGTCTATCAGACATCTGCCTGCAAAGCATACACACTTCCGAGAGTTGAGCTTATGGAGTGTCCCTCCCACATCCTGCCTGCTCCCACACCGCGCTCCTAACAGGCCTAGACCCGATGCGTGCCTGAAGTGTTGTGAGAGGTAAGTGGAAAGTCCCGGCCCAAAAGACTAGAGCATCCAAGCTCAATCCAGCGATTTCCCAGTATTTCCTGTGTGAGCCAGGTGCTACATCCTAAGTGCCATACGAGAGAAGCTAGCTGAACGCCTTGTCCAAAAGCAACTTACTTCGGAGTGTTGAGCTCACCCTCAGTCCCTCACAGTTGCACACTGCCTGCAGAATGAGTTTCCAACATCTGCACCAGAGCCGGTTGCCAGAGGCTTGTGAGACGCAAGTAGAATAGTAGACATGGAGGGTGTCTCCAGCTGCAGTGGAGTTGTATTCTGGGTACCTCCTGGCTTAGAACACTGTTTCGTTCTCAGTGCCCGAGGAACGCAGCTAGTTGAAAGCTGGCTTGTAGGTGTGCTTCCTTGTGTGAGCTGAGTTCACGGCAGGACCCTCCGGCATCCTGACTGCCCGTAGACGTAGGTCCCAGCATCCTTATGTTGGGTGCAGGAAGAGGTTGTGTGAAAAGCTTGTGGAAGTGACTGGATTCTCCTCAAGTGTATCTGATCTCAAAACAGACATGGCAAACGACCTTGTTCATGAGAGTGTAGCTCGGTCCTAGCTCCCATCAAAGTGTCTAGCAGACATCTGCCTGCAAAGCATACACACTTCCGAGAGTTGAGATTATGGAGTGTCCCTCCCACATCCTGCCTGCTCCCACACCGCGCTCCTAACAGGCCTAGCCCCGATGCGTGCCTGAAGTGTTGTGAGAGGTAAGTGGAAAGTCCCGGCCCACAGACTAGTGCATCCAAGCTCAATCCAGCGATTTCCTAGTATTTCCTGTTGTGAGCCAGGTGCTACATCCTAAGTGCCATACGAGAGAAGCTAGCTGAACGCCTTGTCCAAAAGCAACTTACTTCGGAGTGTTGAGCTCACCCTCAGTCCCTCACAGTTGCACACTGCCTGCAGAATGAGTTTCCAACATCTGCACCAGAGCCGGTTGCCAGAGGCTTGTGAGACGCAAGTAGAATAGTAGACATGGAGGGTGTCTCCAGCTGCAGTGGAGTTGTATTCTGGGTACCTCCTGGCTTAGAACACTGTTTCGTTCTCAGTGCCCGAGGAACGCAGCTAGTTGAAAGCTGGCTTGTAGGTGTGCTTCCTTGTGTGAGCTGAGTTCACGGCAGGACCCTCCGGCATCCTGACTGCCCGTAGACGTAGGTCCCAGCATCCTTATGTTGGGTGCAGGAAGAGGTTGTGTGAAAAGCTTGTGGAAGTGACTGGATTCTCCTCAAGTGTATCTGATCTCAAAACAGACATGGCAAACGACCTTGTTCATGAGAGTGTAGCTCGGTCCTAGCTCCCATCAAAGTGTCTAGCAGACATCTGCCTGCAAAGCATACACACTTCCGAGAGTTGAGATTATGGAGTGTCCCTCCCACATCCTGCCTGCTCCCACACCGCGCTCCTAACAGGCCTAGCCCCGATGCGTGCCTGAAGTGTTGTGAGAGGTAAGTGGAAAGTCCCGGCCCACAGACTAGTGCATCCAAGCTCAATCCAGCGATTTCCTAGTATTTCCTGTTGTGAGCCAGGTGCTACATCCTAAGTGCCATACGAGAGAAGCTAGCTGAACGCCTTGTCCAAAAGCAACTTACTTCGGAGTGTTGAGCTCACCCTCAGTCCCTCACAGTTGCACACTGCCTGCAGAATGAGTTTCCAACATCTGCACCAGAGCCGGTTGCCAGAGGCTTGTGAGACGCAAGTAGAATAGTAGACATGGAGGGTGTCTCCAGCTGCAGTGGAGTTGTATTCTGGGTACCTCCTGGCTTAGAACACTGTTTCGTTCTCAGTGCCCGAGGAACGCAGCTAGTTGAAAGCTGGCTTGTAGGTGTGCTTCCTTGTGTGAGCTGAGTTCACGGCAGGACCCTCCGGCATCCTGACTGCCCGTAGACGTAGGTCCCAGCATCCTTATGTTGGGTGCAGGAAGAGGTTGTGTGAAAAGCTTGTGGAAGTGACTGGATTCTCCTCAAATGTATCTGATCTCAAAACAGACATTGCAATCGACCTAGTTCAATGAGAGCTTAGCTCGGTTCTAGCTCCCATTAAAGTGTCTAGCAGACATCTGCCTGCAAAGCATACACACTTCCGAGAGTTGAGCTTATGGCCTTTCGCTCCCATATCCTGACTGCCTGTACGGTTCGCTTGCACAGCATTTCGTTCTACGGGGGACAGGAGCAGAGAGAGAACCATGTGACTGGCTTGTCAATTTCGCGCCTAGCGGACAGCTGCCTCCAAGGCATGCACACTCCTTTGGGTTGAGCTTATGGCTTCAACCTCCCACATGCTGACATCCTGTACCCTTTGCAGCCAAGGGATTTCATTGGACACGGTATTCAAGCTTTGTTAGAGGCAGAGAGATTCATTCTCTTTGTGAGAATCACATCAAAAAAATCGAATCGAAACGAAAATAAACGTATCAAAATGAAAAAAATCGAAACGAAACGAAAATAATCGAATCGAAACGAAAAACGAATCAAAACGAAAAAAATCGAAACGAAACGAAAAAAATTGAATTGAATCAAATCGATAAAAATCGAATCAAATCGAAAAATTCGAATCGAATCGAATCCAATAGAAAAATTCGAATCGAATCGAATCGAAAAAATCGAATCGAAACGAAAATAAACGAATTGAAAAGAATCGAATCGAAACGAAAAAAATGAATCGAAACGAAAATAATCGAATCGAAATAAAAAAATCGAATTGATAGGAAAATAAATGAATCGAAACGAAAAAAAATCGAATCGAAGCGAAAATAATCGAATCGAATAATTCGTATCGAATCAAATCGAATCAAATCGAAAAATTCGTATCGAAAAATTCGAATCGAATCGAATTGAATCGTTTTGAAAAATTCGAATGGAATCGAATCGAATCGGGATCCCTGAGTGGCGCAGCGGTTTGGCGCCTGCCTGTGTCCCAGAGCACAATCCTGGAGACCAGGGATCGAATCCCACATCGAATCGAAAAATTCGAATCGAATCAAATCGAATCTTATCGAAAAATTTGAATCGAATCGAATCGAAACGAATCGAAAAATTCGAATCGAATCGAATCGAAAAATTCAAATCTAATCGAATCGAATCAAAACGAATCGAAAAGATCTAATGGAATCGAATCGAATCGAAAAAATCGGATAGAATCGCATCGAATCAAAAAAATCAAATCGAAACAAAAAAAATCAAATCGAAACGAAAATAATCGAATCAAAACGATAAAAATCGAATCAAAACGAAAAAAATCGGGATCCCTGGGTGGCGCAGCGGTTCGGCGCCTGCCTTTGGCCCAGGGCACGATCCTGGAGACCCGGGATCGAATCCCACGTCGGGCTCCCGGTGCATGAAGCCTGCTTCTCCCTCTGCCTGTGTCTCTGCCTCTCTCTCTATCTCTCTGTGACTATCATAAATAAATAAAAAAAATTAAAAAAAAAGAAACGAAAAAGATCGAGTCAAAAAGACGAAAATGGAATCGAAACGAAAATAATCGAATAGAAAGGAAAAAAAATGGAATCGATATGAAAATAAACTAATCGAAACAAAAAAATCGAATCGAAACGAAAATAATCGAATCGAAATGATAAAAATCGAATCGAAATGAAAAAAATCAAATCGAAATGAAAATAATCGAATCAAAACGAGAAAAATCGAATTGAAAAGGATCGAATCAAAACGAATAGGATTGAATCAAAACGAAAATAATCGAATCTAAAGGAAAAAATCGAAACGAATAAAATAGCTTCGAATCGAATCAAAAAAATCGAATCCAAACGAAAATAATCGAATCCAAACGAAAATAATCAAATCAAATGAAAATAGTAGAATCGAAACAAAAAGAATCGAATCGAAATGAAAAGAATCGAATCGAAATGAAAAGGATCGAATCGAAACGGAAAATTTGAATCGAAATGAAAAAAATCGAATTGAAACTAAAATAGAAGAATCGAAATGAAAATAATCGAATCGAAATGAAAATAATCGAAATGAAAAAATCGAAACGAATATAATACCTTTGTATCGAATCGAAAAAATCGAATCCAAACGACAATAATCGAATCCAAACGAAAATAATCGAATCGAAACGTAAATAAACGAATTGAAACGAAAAAAATCGAATCGAATAGAAAATAATCGAATGAAACGAAAGAAATCGATTCGAAACGAATAGGATCGAAACGATTCGAATAGGATCGAATCAAAACGAAAAAAATCGAATCGAATCGAAAATAATCCAATCGAAATGAAAATAATCGAATCGAAACGAAAATAAACCAATCGAATCGAAAATAATCGAATCATCGAAAATAAACGAATCGAATCGAAAATAATCGAATAGAAACTAAAATAATCGAATCGAAATGAAAATAATCGAATCGACTCAAAAATAATCGAATCGACTCGAAAATAATCGAATAGAAATGAAAATAATCGAATCGAAAGAAAAATAATTGAATCGAAACGACAATAATCAAATGGAAATGAAAATAAGCTAATCCAAACGAGAATAATCGAATCGAATCGAAAATAATCCAATCAAAACGAAATAATCGAATTGATACGAAAATAATTGAATTGAAAATTATCGAAACGAAAATAATCGAATTGAATTGAAAATAATCGAATCGAAAATAATCGAAGCGAAATAAAAATAATCGAATTGAATCGAAAATATTCGAATCGAATCGAAAAGAATCGAATCCAAACGAATCGATTGGAAAAAAATCAAATCGAATTGAATCGAATCGAATCAAAAATAATCAAATGGAAACGAAAAAAATCAAATTGAATTGAAAATAATCAAAATTGAAATGAAAATAATCAATCGAAATGAAAATAATCGAATCGAAACGAAAAAATCGAATCGAATTGAATGAATCGAATCGAATAAAAAAAATGGAATCGAATCGAATCTAATCGAAAAACATCAAATTGAATCGAAATGAAAAGGATAGAATCAAAAAGAATCGAATCGAATCGAATCGAATCGGAAATAATTGAAACGAAAATACTCAAATCAAAACGAAAATAATCGAATCGAATCGAATCGACCTCTGGAGGTCCCCAAGACCAGTCTTTAAATCGAAGCTAAATCCCACCTCGGGGTCCAAGTCCCTGCTCCGCTGTGTTGGGTATACTTGGACACAAGCTCAAGCTTGTAAATAAACCCTCGTGTGTTTGCATCAGTGTCGGCGTCTCGGTGGTTTCTCGGATTCGCAATCTTGGGTACAACAGTCTGAGATAAAAAAAACCAAAAGAAGCTCGGACGCAGGCAGAGTGAACAGAGGGTTCTGAGAGAAGCGGTGGAGCCCCGGGGGTTTGGGGTCTATTCTGTGGAGGCCCCTGCAGACTAGGGGGCAGGATGATCAGCCCCAGAGCCAGAGGACCCAGCGTCTCCACCCGCATCCCACCCATCAGCACCCAGTCTCAGGGAGCAGCACGGCGCCGCCCACTGGAGGCCAGAGGCGCTGATGCCCACCCCGCCTCTGACCCCGCAGGTGCATCTCCCAGGCAGATGTTCACCTGACAATCAACGCCAAGACCCATCACCAGACCCCGCACAGACCACTTGCTGCCACCAAGTTGTCGGACCACAGAGGCTACCGAGCTTCAGCTCTGCCAGGAAAGTAGGGTCTAGCTTCCTTTGTACTTTGTGCTTTATTTTCATTTATTTTCTTTGATTCTTTTGTGTTAACTGCCTTATTTTACTTGTTATGTATGTACCTCATATATTTCTTATGTTTACTTTCATGGTACTTTAATTGTGTTTCTTATTTTGGGATTTAGAATCTTTTAACAAGCAGGCCAAAATAGTCTGGTGTTTTTTTCCCCTGGGAGAGCAGTTATTATTGTTTTTCTTGGTTTTTCTTTTCTTCCTTTTCTGGAAAACATAAAGAGATGGAGAAATTCACCTCCATAAAGTAACATGAAGTAGTACTCAGAGCCAGGAAGTGCATCAATACGCATATATGATGTCTAACTACAGTTTAAAACAATGATTATAAAGATAGCAGCTGGGCTGGGAAAAGAGCACAGAAGAAAACTAGAAAATCCCTTACTGTAGAAATAAAAGAACTAAAATCTAGTCAGGGCAACGTTAAAAATGCTATAACCGAGATGCAGTCCCAAGTGACAGTCTTGAAAACAAAAAAGGTTATGGACCACAGAGGCAGACTTAGGGAACTCAGCCACTTATTCAAACAAAAACATTCATATTATAGTAGACTCAGAACATGAAGAGAGAGAAAATGTGGGCCTTGCATAGCCATTAGAAATGACAAATACCCACCATTTGCTTCAACGTGGATGGAACTGGAAGGTATTATGCTGAATGAAGTAAGTCAATTGGAGAAGGACAAACATTATATGTTCTCATTCATTTGGGGAATATAAATAATAGTGAATGGGTATATAAGGGAAGGGAGAAGAAAGGTGTGGGAAATATCAGAAAGGGAGACAGAACATAAACACACTCGGAAACAAACTAGGGGTGATGGAAGTGGAGGAGAGCGGGGAGTGGGGGTGAATGGGTGATGGGCACTGAGGGGGGCACTAGATGGGATGAGCACTGGGTGTTTTTCCGTATGTTGGCAAATTGAACACCAAAAAAAGTAATTTATTATTAAAAAAAAAGAAAGAAAGAAAGAGTGGCACCTCATTGGCTCAGTCAGTTAAGCTTCTGCCTTAGGCTCAGATCATGTTCCAGGTCCCTGTTCAGCAAGGAACCAGCTTCTGCCTCTCCCTTTGCCCCTCTCGCTCATTCTTTTTCACTCCTCTCTCTCTCAAAAAATAAATATCATCTTTGAAAAAGAAACAACCAAACAAACCCAGAAGTAAGAGAAATCTCCAATGTAGAAGAATTTCAAACAATTTGTGAAGACATTCCACCCTCAACTTGATGAGCATAGCTTCCCACTCTTATGTGTGGAATACACATAGTAACTTCGTTCTCCAATAAATACTATGAAAAAGTTAAAAAAATAATAATATAATAATAATAATGATGATAATAATAATAATAATAACGAATCACTTTACTATGGAGAAAGCTGACAAACTCAACCTCAGCAAGATGATCAGATCTGTACTAAGACTGATAAATCATGTTGATAGTATCTATCCTTTATATGATATAATAAAAATGGAAGCATATCTCTGTATATAATCCACAAAAACAGTTCAATCATGAGATAAGTGACAGACATGTCCCAACTGAGGGAAATTTTACAAAATACCCTACTTCTCACAGTATTCCAGTTCAACAACAACAAGGAAAGGTTGAAAGACTCTTACAATCCAGAGGAGCCTAAGAAAACATGAACAAATGGAATGTGATATGAGGGATGGTTACTTAGCAAAAACTAAGGAAATCTGAATAATGAATGGTCTTTGGTTAATGCGAATATTTTAATATTGATTCATTAGCTAATGTGTACTGTACTTATATATGATATCAATAATTGGAGAAATTGAGTGCAAGTGCATGAGAATTCTCTGTACTATCTTCTCAATTTCCCTCTAAATCTTTGTTTTTTTTCTAGTAAATAAGATTTATTTTGAAAATTGTCTTAAATGAATCAGGCTCCAAGTGTGAAGACATTTTAAGAATAGTTTAATTAACTTTTGCCTTATTCTTAAAGAGTGCTTTCGATGGGAACAAAGAAAGAATTATATATCAGAAGGAAAGAAAAACACTTATGAACATGTATAATGTCTCCTCAACCTGAAAAGCAGGAAAGGATAATAAATAGCAAAAAAACAGATAAAAATACTTCTATTACACCATATTGCAAGTGCATTTAAAATTGGCAATGTATAATATTTACTTCCTTGACATTTCTCTTCCAAAGTGTTCACAGTGCTTCAGGGTCAGTTGAAACAGGGGAAGAATCTCAGGGAAGAATCCTTCACATAATAATAGGACCATTGGTGATAATGTCTCTCAGTTCTCTCCAAATCCATAAGGATGCATTTCCTGATGAGTGACTGAGCTGTGAAGAAATAGATGAGAAACCCTCAGTCCTCTGATTACTTGTGTCAAAATATTTTACCCATAGTACTATGGAGAGTAAATTATCCTTATTAATAGGAAATAAGTTTCAGATTGGAATCACAGCAATCAGATGGGCAGAGAAAAAACGCTTTGACTCCCTCTTCATCTTTTAAAGACAAAGGAGAGCTTTTCTATATACAAAGTCAGTTGTCAAGATAGCCTTAGGGAATAAGAGTCTGCAGCATGGAATCCCGCTGCACAGCCCGGATGCCCACGCTCCAGGTCTTCCTGATTCCAAATCCCTGGGCCTGTCCCCCAACACAGGCTGCCACCAGAGGTCATTTGCAATTGCTCTCTTAGGAGATCGGGGGAAGGGGGAAGGAGCTAGATAGGATGGGATAGGATGCGTGGAGGCTAAGAAAATTAAGGCATTCCACTTTAAGTTCAGCCTTAGCACACGTCCAGCCATCCCAGGCCCCTGTGAAGAAGACCTGAAATTTACATTACTTCACTTACAGGAAAAAAACAAAAGTTTACAGGTTAATATCCTAGAAAGCCCCACATGAGCATAAGAACTGAGCCCAGGCCAAGGGCAGGAATCCCCTATTGGAATAAGAACAGAGCTCAATGCCTTTGAAGGCCCCATATCAAAATGTAAACAGAACTTGAGGAATTGCTCCAGCCCCTCTGGAGGTCCCTGAGACCAGCCCTTAAAACGAAGCTAAAACCCACCTTGGGGTCCAAGTCCCTGCTTCTCTGTGTCCAGTGTACTTGGACACAAGCTTGAGCTTGTAAATCACCCTCATGTGTTTGCATTGGTGTGGCTTCTCTGTGGTTTCTCAGATTCCCAATCTTGGGCACAACAGTCTGAGATAAAAAAACAAAACCAAAAGAAGCTTGGACGCAGGCAGAGTGAACGCAGGTTTCTGAGTGATGCGGCAGAGATCTGGGGGCCTG
Source organism: Vulpes ferrilata (assembly GCA_024500485.1). Classification (NCBI taxonomy): domain Eukaryota; kingdom Metazoa; phylum Chordata; class Mammalia; order Carnivora; family Canidae; genus Vulpes; species Vulpes ferrilata. The sequence continues at coordinate 122,601,722 of CM044694.1, forward strand.
GGGTCTCTTCATTGGAGGACCCTGCAGAATGGGGGGTGGGATGCTCAGCCCCAGAGCCAGAGGACCCAGCGTCCCCACCCGAATCCCGCCCATCAGCAACAGGCTTAGGGAGCAGCACAGCGCCACTTGCTGGAGGCCAGAGGCGCTAACGCCCACCCTGCCTCTGACCCCGCAGGTGCATCTCCCAGGCAGATGTGCACCTGACAATGAGCGCCAAGGCCCACCCCTGACCCCGCACAGACCACTCGCTGCCACCACGTTGTCGGACGACAGAGACTGCAGAGTTTCAGCTCTGCCAGGAAAGTAGGGTCTAGCTTCCTCTGTACTTTGTGCTTTATTTTCATTTATTTTCTTTGATTCTTTTGTATTAATTGCCTTATTTTAATTTTTATGTATGTATACCATATATATTTCTTACGTTTACTTTCATGGTACTTTAATTGTGTTTCTTATTTTGGGATTTAGAATCTTTTAACAAGCAGGCCAAAATAATCTGCTGTTTCTTTGGGGAGGGCAGTTGTTATTGTTTTTCTTGGTTTTTCTTTTTTTTCCTTCTTTCTTTTCTGGAAAACATAAAGAGATGGAGAAATTCACCTCCATACAATAACATGAGGTAGTACTCACAGCCAGGAAGTTCATCAATACGCATATATGATGTCTAACTACAGTTTAAAACAATGATTATAAAGATAGCAGCTGGGCTGGAAAAAGAGCACAGAAGAAAACTAGAGAATCCCTTACTGTTGAAATAAAAGAACTAAAATCTAGTCAGGCGAACATTAAAAATACTATAACTGAGATGCAGTTCCAAGTGAAAGCCTTAAAAACAGGAAAGATTTCGGACTACAGAGGCAGACATAGTGAACTCAGCCACTTATTTAAACAGAAACATTCATATCATAGGAGACTCAGAAGATGAAGAGAGAGAAAAGGTGGGCCTTGCTCAGCCATTAGAAATGACAAATACTCACCATTAGCTTCAACGTGGATGGAACTGGAAGGTATTATGAGTGAAGTAAGTCAATCAGAGAAGGACAAACACTGTATGTTCTCATTCATTTGGGGAATGTAGATAATAGTGAAAGGGAATATCAGGGAAGGGAGAAGGAATGTATGGGAAATATCAGAAAGGGAGACAGAACAAAAAGACTCCTGACTCTGAGAAATGAACTTGGGGTGATGGAAGTGGAGGAGGGTGGGGGTGGGGGTGAATGTGTGACGGGCACTGAGGGGGGCACTAGATGGTATTAGCACTGGGTGTTATTCCATATGTTGGCAAATTGAACACCAAAAAAAATAATTTATTATTAAAGAAAGAAAGAAAGAAAGAAAGAAAGAAAGAAAGAAAGAGTGGCACCTGGGTGGCTTAGTCAGTTAAGCTTCTGCCTTAGGCTCAGATCATATTCCAGGACCCAAGGCAGGCTCCCTGTTCAGCAGGAAAACAGCTTCTCCCTCTCCCTCTGCCCCTCTCGCTCATTCTTTTTCACTCCTCTCTCATTCAAAGAAATAAATATCGTCTTTGAAAAAGAAACAACCAAACAAACCCAGAAGGAAGAGAAATCTCCCATGTAGAAGAATTTCAAACAATTTGTGAAGACATTCCACCCTCAAGTGGATGAGCATAGCTTCCCATTCTTATGTGTGGAATACACATAGTAACTTCCTTCTACAAAATATATTATGAAAAAGTTAAAATAATAATAATAATAATAATAATAATAATAATAATAAAGAATCACTTTACGATAGGGAAAGCTGACAAACACTACCTCAGCAGGATGATCAGATCGGTACCAAGACTGATAAGTCACATGATAGTATCTATTCTTTATATAATAAAAATGGCAGTATATCGCTGTATATACTCCACAAAAACAGATCAATCATGAGACAAATGAGAGACATGTCCAAACTGAGGGAAATTTTACAAAATACTCTACTTCTCAAAGTGTTCCAGTTCAACAACAAGGAAAGGCTGAAAGACTGTTACAATCCAGAGGAGCCTAAGAACATGAGGACAAATATAATGTGATATGAGGGATGGTTACTTAGCAAAACTAAGGAAATCTGAATATAGAATGGTCTTTGGTTAATGCGAATATCTTAATATTGATTCATTAGCTAATATTTGTACCGTACTAATATAAGATATCAATAATTGGAGAAATTGAGTGCAAGTGCATGAGAATTCTCTGTAGTATCTTCTCAATTTCCCTATAAATCTTTGATTCTTTTCTAATCAATAAGATTTATTTTGAAAATTGACTTAAAAGAATCAGGCTCCAAGGGTGAAGCCATTTTTAGAATAGTTTAATTAACTTACACCTTATTCTTAAAGAGGTCCTTCGATGGGAACAAAGTAAGAATTTTATATCAGAAGGAAAGAAAAACACTTATGAACACGTATAATGCCTCCTCCACCTGAAAAGCAGGAAAGGATAATAAATAGCAAAAATCAGACAAAAAACTTCTATTTTAAAAGACACCATACTGCAAGTGCATTTCAAATCAGCAATGCAGGCATACCTGGGTGGCACAGTGGTTCAGCGCCTGCCTTTGGCCCAGGGCATGATCCTAGAGACCGAGGATCAACCCCACATGGGGCTCGCGGTGCATGGACCTGCTTCTCCCTCTGCCTGTGTCTCTGCCTCTCTCTCTCTCTCTGTATGACTATCATAAATAAGTAAAAAATAAAAAAAATAAAATCTTAAAAAAAATACAAAAATACAAAAATAAAATAAAATAAAATAAAATAATCAGTACATAACATTTATTTCTCTGACATTTGTCTTCCAAATAGTTCACAGTGTTTCAGTGTCAGTTGAAACAGGGGAAGAATCTCGGGAAGAATCCTTCACATAATAATAGGACCATTGGTAATTGGTAATGATGTCTCTCAGCTCTTTCCAAGTCCATAAAGATGTATTTCCTGATGAGTGACTGAGCTGTGAAGAAAGAGATGAGAAACCCTCATCCCTCTGGATTCCTTGTGTCAGAATATTTTAACCATGGTACTACGGATAGTAAATTAACCTTATTAACAGGAAATACATCTCAGATTGGAATCTGAGCAATCAGATGGGCAGAGAAAAACGCTTTGACTCGCTCTTCATCTTTTAAAGACAAAGGAGAGCTTTTGTATGTACAAAGTCAGTTGTCAAGATAGCCTTAGGGAATAAGAGTCTGCAGGATGGAATCGGGCTGCACAGCTGGGATGCCAGCACTCCACGTCTTCCTGATCCCCAAACCCTGGGCCTGTCCCCCAACACATGCTGCTATGCTGAAGTCATTGCAATTGCTCCCTTAAGAGCTCCAAGGAAGGGGGAAGGAGCTAGATAGGATGGGACCAGACTCGTGGAGGCCGAGAAAATTAAGGTGGTTCGGGGCCCCGGGGCTTCTCAGTAGGGAACACGGGGCTTCTGAGGCCAGGGGGAGCAACAGCAGCCAACAACACAAGGCTACATGATTGGGTACTGGCGATGACCCCTGTGCCCCCACCCCCGGGGCCTCGGGGAAGAGGAGGCCACTAGGATAGGGCCTCCAGGGGTTGCCATGACAGCTGAACCCCAAATGGGGTGAGTGATGGCACCCTGGGAAGCAGGGGGCTGGGGTGAGGGCAGGAAGGGGACCTGGGTGCCAGGCAGCATTGCCGTGGCTGGAGCAGGACACACATCGATCCGATGGGGGTCGGATGGGTCAGGGTGACACCCACATTCGGTGCTTTATATATTTCTAAATTCTATGCATTTTATTTGAGACAATTTGCAATTTGTAAACATACATAGTATGATGACCCCCAGATAATGTCCCCGGTCCAGCCAGGGCCCTGCACTGACCACACGGGGCCCCAGGGGCAGGTGCCACAGCAAACCCCAGACTGGGGTCACCTTTATCTGCAGACATCTCTGTGGGCAACTTAGAGAAAGGGGATATCTTGTGTCCGCCGGCCCGACACGCCATCCCCCTCATTCCCCACACCCACACCATCCCACTACATCATCATCCCCCATAGCGTCCCCCCTACATCATCCCCCTCACATCCACACAGCCCCACACAATCCCCACCCACACTATACCCCAACACCATCCCCATACTCCACCACCATCATACCCCTACCTCCACACCATCCACCCCCACACCATCGGCTCCCAGCAAGGACCCAGTACAGCTGCCCCCTGTGGGACATGCTCAGCCTCCCTGGGGTTCTATGGATACCCTGCTCCCATCAGAAACACGGGTGTCCCATTGAGTAGCCAGGGGTTGCAGGGAGGAGGGGAGGCAGGGAGCCCCGCACAGTGTGGGTGCAGGTGGGTGGAGCAGAGGATGCACTGTGCCCTGCCTCCTCCCACTGTCGATCCTGGAGGGCGGCACACCCTGCACAGGACACCAGCCCCTAACCCAGAGGGACCTGGGTTGTCCTGGCCCCAGGCTCTGTGGGTGCTGGGGTGATTTGAGCCCCCCTGCAGGCCCAACACAAAGGCTAATGGGATCCAGCCTCCCATGGCCCTGGGCAGGCCTGGATTCTGGTCCCTGGGCGTACCCCACAGATCCAGGTCGCTGACCTAGGGCAGCCCTGGGGATCCCGGGACACCCCAGGGTGGGGAGAGCAGGGGTAGGCCGGTGGGCCACACCCGCACCCACACCAGGAGGCAGGCTCCTCCAGGTGCTGTGGCCCCAGGGCCCCGAGGCCGGGGTCCAGCTGCCCTGTGGTGACCAAGCACAGGAACCCATGAGCTGCAGGTCCAGGTCATCTCTGCTGTCCTTAGAACCGTCTCTCAGGCTGAAACCTCAGGACACACGCCCCCACCCGGAGTCCACAAATGGTCCCAGGTGGGGGACTGCAGCACTCACCCCCCCACCCCGTATGATTCTTGCCCTCCCCTAAAGGACAGAAAGGTCTCTGTCCCCAGGGGAAGGCTCTGACCCGTTTTCTGTGGAAAATCAATAAAGTGGTGTGGTGCGAAAATGCACAGCCAGCCCGTTTCTGTGTCTCCCAGAAATCTGTGCCAGGGGGGTGGGGAGACCCCCAGATAGGAGGACGGGGCACCACCCAGGCCCCAACCACCCCCTGTAGGTGCGCCGCCAGGCACACACAGCTGACATCCCAACGTGCCCTCCAGGGGCGGCCAGACCCCAGGTGAGGACCCCACAGACTTTTCTGGGACTCAGCCTGTGCCCCGTGGGCCAGGAGGGGCTGGGACAGAGTGACATCCCGGGAGCCTCAAGTCACCAGGGTCTGTGAAAAAAACTACCTGGGAGGTCTGTGCTCCCTCTGTCAAGGGGGCTGGGGCTAGCCAGGTTCCGGGGCAATTCCTCCCCTCCCCGCATTCCCGTGCCTGTGTGCCTGGGGCACAGAGGGCCTGCGGGGCGGTCAGCGTGGTCCTGGAAGGGATGTCAGGATAGCAGGCTCTTGTGTTGTGCCAAGATTGCGAAACCGAGAAACCACTGAGGAGCCGACACCGATGCAATCACATGAGGTTTTATTTACAAGCTCGGGCTTGGGTCCAAGTGCACCTGACACAGCGGAGCAGGGACTTGGACCCCGAGACTAAGAGGCATAGCAGCTTTATAGGGCCAGTGGCCCATGGGATACGCAGAAAGTTGCACAGTCATGTAGATCCAAACGCAGGTGGCCGATTTAATTACACCTTACCCTATTGTATCCACTTGAGCTGGCCTATTACTGTGGTCAGACTTGGCGCGCAGTTTTGGTGGGTACAAAGCAGGGTTACATTGTTATGAGAGGATTTCCGATTAGGGTGTGCCCAGCAGCTCCTCTAGGGTGGGGCAGCGCCTTAAGCAATAAGCAGGTCATGTGGGGTCATAGGGGACGTGGCAGGTGTAGCACAAAATGGAATCAGTCCTGCTCTCCTTGTCCATGGGTAGGGGATTTTTGTTAAATTTCGTGGGTCCTACACTTGCAGCTCACTCCCCTGGTCACCCTCACCAGGTGGACAGTGGGTGCACACCTTGTGGTGCTGGATCGCTCACACCAGAGTGTGGAGGGCACCCTCTTTGGCCTAGTGAGTAGGGGCTGGGTGAGCATGGGGCTCGGCCTGAAGGCCAGGCAGCACAGGGGACCGAAGAACCCCAGCCCCTTCCTGACCCTGACTCCCACACACAGGCAGCCCCAGGGCTGCTGGAATGTGGCGGAGTCAGACCTTCCAGCTCAGCTAACCCTACAGTGGAAAGTCACTGCAGGAGCGAGCTCCGGGTCGGCCAGGAGAGCCCAGCTGGCCACCCAGCGCCAGCACCAGAAATGATGATGTGCCAACCCTTTCGGCATTTGGGTGACCCAGTCAGAGGATCAGATAGCTGCACGTGATAGCTGCATGTGATAGACACACACACCCCAAAACCAACAAAAGTCGGAATACCCCCAATGTTGTCAAACAGCAGCCGGATGGTTAAATACACGACGCTGTGCTCCTCAATAGGATACATGGAAGACGCTATGAGCCAGGATGCAGAGGTGCTGGAGGCACGGAGATATGCCTGTTGGGTTCCAAGAAGGAGCACAGAGGGGCAGGAAGCATCCTATGGAGCGGGGGGGCCCTCTGAGGAAAGGACACCAGGTCCCTGTGAAGGCTAAGGATGGTATAATCTGTCCTCCTCTCTTTCAGCTTCTGGTTTTCCTTCTACATGCCATTTTCCTCAATCATAATAGCAAAATTTTATTTTATTTATTTATTATTTATTTATGATAGTCACACACACACACACACACACACACACAGAGAGAGAGAGAGGCAAAGACACAGGCAGAGGGAGAAGCAGGCTCCATGCACGGGGAGCCCGACGTGGGATTCGATCCCGGGTCTCCAGGATCATGCCCTGGGCCAAAGGTAGGCGCCAAAATGCAGTGCCACCCCGGGATCTCCTATTTTATGTGTTTAAATTTCTTTTTATTGGAGTCCAATTTGTATGAATTCTTTCTTCAGCAAGGGTGTCATTCAGGATAGAAGGAGAGATAGAGTTTCACGGACAGGCAAAATATAAAGGTGTTCATGACCATTAAACCAGTCCAGTAAGAAATTTTAAGAGGGACTCTTCTAGTGGGGGAAAAAAAGAGACCAAAAGCAACAAAGGCTAGAAAGGACCAGAGAACATCACCAGAAACACCAACTCTACTGGTAACACAAAGGCACTTAGTTCATATCTTTCAATAATCACTCTGAATGCTGATAGGCTAAATGCTCCAATCAAAAGATATAGGGTATCAGAGTGGCTTAAAAATCATGATCCGGGGTGCCTGGGTGGCTCAGGGGTTGAGCCTCTGACTTTAACTCAGGGTGTGATCCTGGAGTCTGGGATCCAGTCCCATATTGGGCCCCTGGTGGGGAGCCTGTTTTTCTCTCTGCATCATTTTCTGCCTCTCTCTCTCTCTCTCTCTCACTCTCTCACTCTCACTCTCTCATAAATAAAATCGTTATTAAAAAAACAAGATCCATCTGTATGCTGCCTACATAATGCTCACCTTAGACCTATAGACACCAGCAGATTGAAAGTCAGGGGAAGGAAAATCATCTATCACGCTAATGGACATCAAAAGAAAGCTGGAGGACTCATACTTATATCAGACAAACTAGATTTCAAATCAAACCCTGGGGTACATTTGGTGGCTCAGTGGTTGAGCAACTGCCTTTGGCTCAGGGTGTGATCCTGGGATCCCAGGATCAAGTCCCACATTGGCCTTCCTTTGGGGAGCCTGCCTCTCCCTCTGCCTATGTTTCTGCCTCTGCTTCTCTGTGTATCTCTCATGAATAAATAAATAAAATATTTAAATTTCCAAAAAGAAAGAACAAATACTGTAAGAAGAGATGAAGAAGGGCATTATTTCATAATTAAAAAGACTCTCTATCAAGATCAGACAACTAAATATTTATGCTGCCAACAGAGAGTACCTAAATATAGAAACCAATTAACAACAAAAGTACAGGAACTCACTGATAATAATACAATGACAGGGGATTTTAACACCACTTATGGCAATGGACCGATCGACTATGCAGAAAATCAACAGGGGAACAATAGCCTTGACACACTAGACTACAGCGACTCAACAGATATAGTCAAAACATTTCATCCTAAAGCAAAATACACATTCCTTTCAAGTGCACATGGGACATTCTCCAGAACAGATCATATCATGGGCCACAAATCAGCCCTCAACAGGTACAACAGGTACAAGAAGGTTGATGTCACACCCTGTACATTTTCGGACCACGACGCTATGGAACTCGAAGTTGACAGTAAGAAAAAATTTGGACAGACCAAAAAAACGTGGAGATTTTGAACATCCTACGAGAGAATGAATGGAGCAACCAGGAAATTAAAGAGAAAATTTAAAACAAATGAAAATGAAAACATGTTTCTCCAAACCTCTGGAATGTAGCAAAGGCAGACCTAAGAGGGAAGTACATAGCAATACAGGCCTACCTCAAGGAACAAGAAGTCTCCAATACACAACCTAACCCTACACCTAAAGGAGCTGGCAAAGGAATAGCAAACAAAGCCTAAAGCCTACAGAAGAAGGGAAAAAATAAAGATGAGAGCAGACATAAACAATACAGAAACCACAGTCGAATGGAATAACGAAATTAAGAGCTGGTTCTTCAAAATAATTAATAAAATGGATCAATCCCTAGCCAGCCTTATCCACGAGAAAAGAGACAAGACTTAAATAAATAAAATCACAAATGAGAGAAGAGAGATCACAATCAACACCAGAAAAACAAGACAATTATAAGGGAAAACTATGAAAGACTATACGCTAACAAACTGGGAGACCTGGAGGAAATGGACAAATCCCTAGAAATGTGCAAACGAGCAACACTGAAATAGGAAGAAACAGAAAATGTGAACAGACCCATAACTAGCAATGGAATTGAATCAGCAAGGCACCTGGGTTCCTCAGTGGTTGATCATCTGCTTTGGCTCAGATCATGATCCGGGGTCCTGGGGGATCAAGTCCCACATCTGGCTCCCTGCATGGAGCCTCATTTTCCCTCTGCCGATACCTCTGCCTCTCTGTGTCTCTCATGAATTCATAAATAAAATCTTTAAAAAAGAAAAAAGATAAAAAGACGAGAAAGGACCCAAATAAAATCACAAATGAGAAAAGAGAAATAACAACACTAGAGAAATACAAAGGTTTATAAGAGAACATTATGAAAAATTATATGCCAGCAACCTCGAACCTGGAAGAAATAGATCAATTCCTAGAAATATATAACATAGCAAAAATAAAAAAGGAAGAAATAAGAAATTTGAACAGACAGATAACCAGCAAAGAAATTGAATCAGCAATCAAGAACCTCCCAACAGGAGACGCTTAGATCAATAGAACAAAAGGGAAAGCTGAAACAAGACAGAAACCTGTAACTCTATGATCCATTAATCGACAACAAGGCAGGAAGGAATATCCAATGGCACAAAGCAGTCTCTTCAACAAACCCTAACCCTGACCCCAGGATAAGAACAAATGGTGTTGGGAAAACCAGGCAGCCACATGCAGAAGAATGAACCTGGACCATATAAATTATACCATATAAATTCAAAATGGACGAAAGACCTAAATGTGAGACCTGAAACCAGAAAAAGAAGAAAAGATAGGCAGCACCGTCTTTGACATTGGCCATTGGATCTTCTTTCTAGAAATGCCTCTGAGGCGAGGGAAACAAAAGCAAAAATACTCTTGGGGCTTCATCAAATTGAAAAGCTTCCCCAAAGTGAAGGAAACAACCAAAGCTCAAAGGCAACATACAAAACGAGAGGAGATATTTGTAAACAACACATCCAATAAAGAGTTAGTATCCAAAACACATAAAGTAAATATAAATCTCAGCATCCTAAACACAAAGCATCCAACTGCAGATGGGCAGAAGACATGAATGGACTTTGTCTCTGGCAAGACATCCAGATGGCCGCCAGACACACGAAAAGACACTCAGCCTTACCCATCATCAAGGAAAGGCAAACCAAAACCACAATGAGATGTCACCTGACAGCCGTCAGAATGGCTAAAATTAACAACACAAGAAATAATAGGTGTTGGTGAGGCTATGGAGAAGGGGGAGCCCCCTTACACTCCTGGTGGGCATGCGAACAGGTGCAGTCACTGTGGAAAACAGTGTGGAGGGTCCTCGAGAAGTTCAAAGTAGAGCTACCCTACAATTCCAAAACTGCACAGCTAGGTATTTACCCCGAGGATACAAAAGTAGTTTAGTAGATTCGAAGAGGGACACGCAGCCCACTGTTTGTAGCAGCGTTATCAACAACAGCCAAACTGTGCATACAGCCCAGATGTCCATCGGCAGACGAATGGGCAGAGACGATGTGGTAAATATACACACTGCAACATCACTCGGTCATCAGAAGGGATGAAATGAAGCCATTTACAATGACGTGGGAGAAGTGGAAAGGACTTATGCTAAATGAACTCATTCAGTCAGAGAAAGACAGATACCAAATACCATACAATTGCATTCACATGTGAATTTTAAGAAACCAAACAAACTGGCAAAGGGGCGGAGGGGGGGATGAGAGAAGCAAACCAGGAAACACACTCTTAACCACAGAGAATAAACTAATAAATACCAGAGGAAGGTGGGGGGGATGGGGAATCAGGGGATGGGAATAGTGGAGGGCACCTGTGACCAGTACCAGCCGTTGATTCACTATGTGGTAAACATGAAACTATATCATACTGTGTTTACAAACAGGAATTCAAGTAAAACTTTAAAATAATAATTGGTAGTATTGATGAAACATGCACGCACAAGAGTTATCTTGTGCAACTGAAAATCCAAATAAATAGTATTTAGAGCCACAAATCCCCTCCTTAGCTCAGCTCAGGAGAAGCCTGCCATGTCTATTCTGACCCCAGCAGAAGCCTGGAATTGATTCTCTGGGGAGGCCACTGACTTGGTGGACTCAGGCAATCTTTGAACCCAAAACCTAAATAGAGTGCATAAAAGTATGCCGCCGAATATACTAGAGTCCCAGTGCAGGCACATGCCAAGACCCAAATCTAACCGTACACAGACATAACCCTAACCCTACACTTAAGCCTAATGTTAACCTAACCCTGAAACAAGACCTATCACTAATTGAAAACCAAACACAAACCCCAAGACCGAAACACATTCACTGAACCTTCCTGCCAACCCTCACCCTAACTCCTAAACCTATTCTAAACCCTTAACCCTGACCCCTACCTTAAATCTAACCCTAACCCTAACCTCTAACTCTAACCTTAACTTAATGGACTCAAATCCTATTCCTAACCTTAACCTGTACCCTAACGCTAACCCTGTAATATTAACCCTATCTCATACCCCAAACTGTACCCTAACCCTACCCTAAAACTAACCCCTAACCCACTCCCTAGCCCTATCTCTTACCCTTTTCCACAACCGTACGCTGACTCTGACCTGACCCTAACACCTACCCAAACAGTAACCCTAACCCTAGCCCTAACCCCAAACCTAGCCCTAACTTTAACCCTAACGCCTAACCCTAACCCCTAACCCCAAGGCAGAGCCTAACCCCTAACCCTAACTGCAAACCTAAGCCCAACCCTAACTCTAACCATAACCCTAACACCAACTCTTAACCTCCTGCCCTAATCCCTAAAGCCTAAACCCTAACCCTAACTCTAAATCCTGTGCCTAACCCTAACCCTAACCCCTTTCCCTAATCCCTAACCCCCATCCTAACTCCTAACCACTGACCCTTACCCTTTTCCCTCCCCCTAACCTCTAATCCATAACCATAAGCATAATCACTAACCCCTAACATCTCACCTAACCCTAACCACCAACTGCTGGCTCTCCCCTGACCGTACCATTCATTCTACCCATTCACTTACCCTGTGGTTCTGAGGATCCCTTCTGATGTGGACGTGGCCCCCAGCGGCGCCTCCAGAGTCCTCCAGGGGGTCCTGAGGAAGCCGCGCTCCTGTGAGTGCGGACGTGGGCCCACGTGTTCCTGAGTCATAGTCAGCGGGTGCTGAGGAGGCCGGGGCTCCTGTCACCGTGGATGCGTCCCTCAGCGTCCACAAGCCTCAATCTATGTCCTGAGGGGCCCGGGAGCTCCTGCCAGAGTGGACGCGGGCCCACATCTTCCTGAAGCCTCCCCGCGGGTCCTGAGGCGGCCCAGGGGCTCCTGTCAGCGTGGATGTGGGCCCACATCTTCCTGAAGCCTCCCCGCGGGTCCTGAGGAGACGGGGGCTCCTGTCAGCTTGAACGCGGCCCAATGTCCCCCTGAAGACTCCCCGCGTGTCCTGTGACGTCCTCCTCAGGCCTCCCGAGCACAGGCAGGCTCCTGTTAGTGCAGGCGGAAATGGCCTACTGCGCATGTGTGCCCCTGGGCGGGGCTCCAGCTCGGGCGCCCCCTGCGGGAGGCTCAGGCACTGCAAGAGGCCGGGCAGGAGGCAGCTTGCCCCCGCCAGGGCCGCACCTGCCTCCTTCCAGGCTCCAGCTGAGGCCTGTGAGCTTCGGAATCATCTCACTGAAACGGAGCCCAACACCGGCTTCCCAGAAACACTTAAGGACAATGAATGGAGCCCACAGGACACAAAATGAAATGTGGACCAGACTTTTACCACGTCCCTCTTCCACTCACCCTCTCACTCAACCCTCTTCCACTGGGGCAGCCGCTCTGGAAACAGTTTGGAGGCTCCACAGGAAGATACAAATAGAGCCACCCTGCGACCGGCAGGTGCACGGCCTGGAGCTCACTCCGAAGATACAGATGCAGTGAGACTTGGGCACCTGCACCCCGATGTCCACAGCAGCCGGGTCGACAGTAGCCACACTGTGGGAGGAGCCTCGGTGCCCTCGGGCAGATGATGGATAAAGAGGATGGGAGATAGATGATGGTCATGGATGATAGATAGATGATAGGAATGGTACTCAGCTATCAAAGAGAAGGAAATCTTGCCATTTGCAATGACGTGGACAGAACTAGAGGGATCGTGTTAAGTAAAATAATTCAGTCGGGAAAGAGAATCACCATGTGGTGCCATTCATAGGAGGAATTAAAGAAGCAAAGCACATGAACATCTGTGAAGGGAAGCATAAACAAATAGGATGAAAACAGATGCAGGAAATACACACTCTTAATCATAGGAAACAAACTGAGGGTCGCTGGAGGGGAGAGGGGGGATAACAGGGGACCGGCATGAAGGAGGGCACCTGACATCATGAGCACTGCTGTTTTCTCCAACTGGTGAATCCCTGAATTCTTTCTCTGAAAGTATAATACACTATACGTTAATTAATTGGGTTTAAATTAAATTAAGTTAAAAAAATCAGTTGTATCAGAGCCCATTTCCTTCTGGACTCTCTGTTCTGCTCCTTCAGCTTATGCCGGGACCACCCCCTGTGGGTCTGGTTTGTTTAAGTCAGCGCCATGCCTCGTCCATGGCCCAGCCCAGGGCTAGAACTCACGACCTTGAGATCAGGACCGGAGGTGAGGGCAGGAGTTGGATACTTAACCAACGGAGCCAGCCGGGGGCCTGAGAACCATACTGCTTTCTCCTGTGTCTCTGTGACATTGTTTGAAAGAGGAAAGTGCTGCGTCCCGCTCTGTCCTGCTTCTCCTATACTGATTTGCTGTCCGGGGTCATTTGTGGGGGCAGATGGATGTTTTGGGTTTTTTTTCCTATTTCTAGGATCTGCCACCATGGTTTTGATAGGAATGACATTGAAACTGAGGCTGGCTTCAGGAACTGCGGACATTTTCACAAGATGAGGCTCCCACCCCACGAGCCCAGGACGGCCTGCCAGGGCCAGAAGTCTTGTGCTCCTTTGGTTCAGTCTCATTATTTATTCTCTGTGATGCTCCTGAGAAGGGAGTCATGTCCTTCATTTCCTTCCTGAGTGCTCATTGTCGGGACGCAGCAAGGCTACTGAGCTCTGTAGGGTCAGTTTGTGTCCCGTGACCTTACTGAACTCACTCCTTAGTTTTAACAGGTTTTGGTGGAGGCTCTCGGGTTTCCAGTTTCTAGTACTGCATCTTCAGCAAATAGGGACAGTGTGACGTCCCCCTTCCAGGTGTGGAACCTTTCCTGTTTCCTGTCTGTTGACTACATTAGGACTTCCAGCGCAGAGAGGGGACCTCCTTGGCTTGTTCCTGCTCAGGGGAGATGATTTCAGGTTTTCACCCTTGAGGATGACTTCAGCTGCGGGCCTTCCTAGCGGCCTTTATTCTGTTGATAGACATTTCCTCAAAACCCACTATGCTTTTGATGTTGTATTTTGTCAAATGATTTTTCTGCAACTCTTGAGAGGATCCTATGCCTTTTGTCCTTTCTCTTCTTTTCTTTTTAAAAAAGATTTTACACAACAAGAAGTTTGGAAGGACCACAAACACATGGAGGTTAAGGACCATCCTGCTAAAAGATGAAAAGGTCAACCAGGAAGTTAAGGAAGAATTGAGAAGATTCATGGAAACTAATGAGAATGAAGATACAACCGTTCAAAATCTTTGGGACGCAGGAAAAGCAGTCCTGAGGGGGAAATACATCGCAATACAAGCATCCATTCAAAAACTGGAAAGAACTCAAATTCAAAAGCTCACCTTACACATAAAGGAACTAGAGAAAAAGCAACAAATGGACCCCACCCCCAGCAGAAGAAGACAGTTAATTAAAATTCGAGCAGAACTAAATGATATCGAGACCAAAAGAACTGTGGAACAGATCAACAGAACCAGGAGTTGGTTCTTTGAAAGAATTAATAAGATAGATAAACCATTAGCGAACCTTATTAAAAAGAAGAGAGAGAAGACTCAAATTAATAAAATCATGAATGAGAAAGGAGAGATCACTACCAACACCAAGGAAATACAAACGATTCTAAAAACATATTATGAACAGCTGTATGCCAATAAATTAGGAAATCTAGAAGAAATGGATGCATTCCTGGAAAGCCACAAACTACCAAAACTGGAGCAGGAAGAAATAGAAAACCTGAACAGGCCAATAACCAGGGAGGAAATTGAAGCAGTCATCAAAAACCTCCCGAGACACAAGAGTCCAGGGCCAGATGGCTTCCCAGGGGAATTCTATCAAACGTTTAAAGAAGAAATCATACCTATTCTACTAAAGCTGTTTGGAAAGATAGAAAGAGATGGAGTACTTCCAAATTCGTTCTATGAGGCCAGCATCACCTTAATTCCGAAACCAAAGACCCCACCAAAAAGGAGAATTACAGACCAATATCCCTGATGAACATGGATGCAAAAATTCTCAACAAGATACTAGCCAATAGGATCCAACAACACATTAAGAAAATTATTCACCATGACCAAGTAGGATTTATCCCCGGGACACAAGGCTGGTTCAACACTCGTAAAACAATCAATGTGATTCATCATATCAGCAAGAGAAAAACCAAGAGCCATATGATCCTCTCATTGGATGCAGAGAAAGCATTTGACAAAATACAGCATCCATTCCTGATCAAAACACTTCAGAGTGTTGGGATAGAGGGAGCTTTCCTCGACATCTTAAAAGCCATTTACGAAAAGCCCACAGCAAATATCATTCTCAATGGGGAAGCACTGGGAGCCTTTCCCCTAAGATCAGGAACAAGACAGGGATGTCCACTCTCACCACTGCTGTTCAACATAGTGCTGGAAGTCCTCGCCTCAGCAATCAGACAACAAAAAGACATTAAAGGCATTCAAACTGGCAAAGAAGAAGTCAAACTCTCCCTCTTCGCCGATGCCATGATACTCTACATAGAAAACCCAAAAGCCTCCACCCCAAGATTGCTAGAACTCATACAGCAATTTGGTAGCGTGGCAGGATACAAAATCAATGCCCAGAAATCAATGGCATTTCTATACACTAACAATGAGACTGAAGAAAGAGAAATTAAGGAGTCAATCCCATTTACAATTGCACCCAAAAGCATAAGATACCTAGGAATAAACCTAACCAAAGAGCTAAAGGATCTATACCCTAAAAACTATAGAACACTTCTGAAAGAAATTGAGGAAGACACAAAGAGATGGAAAAATATTCCATGCTCATGGATTGGCAGAATTAATATTGTGAAAATGTCAATGTTACCCAGGGCAATTTACACGTTTAATGCAATCCCTATCAAAATACCATGGACTTTCTTCAGAGAGTTAGAACAAATTATTTTAAGATTTGTGTGGAATCAGAAAAGACCCCGAATAGCCAGGGGAATTTTAAAAAAGAAAACCATAGCTGGGGGCATCACAATGCCAGAATTCAGGTTGTACTACAAAGCTGTGGTCATCAAGACAGTGTGGTACTGGCACAAAAACAGACACATAGATCAATGGAACAGAATAGAGAACCCAGAAGTGGACCCTGAAATGTATGGTCATCTAATATTCGATAAAGGAGGAAAGACTATCCATTGGAAGAAAGACAGTGTCTTCAATAAATGGTGCTGGGAAAATTGGACATCCACATGCAGAAGAATGAAACTGGACCACTCTCTTTCACCATACACAAAGATAAACTCAAAATGGATGAGAGATCTAAATGTGAGACAAGAGTCCATCAAAATCCTAGAAGAGAACACAGGCAACACCCTTTTTGAACTCGGCCACAGTAACTTCTTGCAAGATACATCCACAAAGGCAAAAGAAACAAAAGCAAAAATGAACTATTGGGACTTCATCAAGATAAGAAGCTTTTGCACAGCAAAGGATACAGTCAACAAAACTAAAAGACAACCTACAGAATGGGAGAAGATATTTGCAAATGACATATCAGATAAAGGGCTAGTTTCCAAAATCTATAAAGAACTTATTAAACTCAACACCAAAGAAACAAACAATCCAATCATGAAATGGGCAAAAGACATGAAGAGAAATCTCACAGAGGAAGACATGGACATGGCCAACATACACATGAGAAAATGCTCCGCATCACTTGCCATCAGGGAAATACAAATCAAAACCACAATGAGATACCACCTCACACCAGTGAGAATGGGGAAAATTAACAAGGCAGGAAACAACAAATATTGGAGAGGATGTGGAGAAAAGGGAACCCTCTTACACTGTTGGTGGGAATGTGAACTGGTGCAGCCACTCTGGAAAACTGTGTGGAGGTTCCTCAAAGAGTTAAAAATAGACCTGCCCTACGACCCAGCAATTGCACTGTTGGGGATTTACCCCAAAGATTCAGATGCAATGAAACGTCGGGACACCTGCACCCCGATGTTTCTAGCAGCAATGTCCACAATAGCCAAACTGTGGAAGGAGCCTCAGTGTCCATCGAAAGATGAATGGATAAAGAAGATGTGGTTTATGTATACAATGGAATATTACTCAGCAATTAGAAACGACAAATACCCACCATTTGCTTCAACGTGGATGGAACTGGAGGGTATTATGCTGAGTGAAATAAGTCAATCGGAGAAGGACAAGCAGTGTATGTTCTCATTCATTTGGGGAATATAAATAATAGTGAAAGGGAATATAAAGGAAGGGAGAAGAAATGTTGGGAAATATCAGGAAGGGAGACAGAACATAAAGACTCCTAACTCGGGGAAACGAACTAGGGGTGGTGGAAGAGGGGAGGAGGGCGGGTGTTGGAGGGGAATGGGTGACGGGCACTGAGGTGGACACTTGACGGGATGAGCACTGGGTGTTTTTCTGTATGTTGGTAAATTGAACACCAATAAAAATTAATTTAAAAAAAAAAGATTTTATTTACATATCCTTGACAGAGAGAGAGAGAGAGGCAGAGAGAGAGAGAGGCAGAGACACAGGCAGAGGGAGAAGATGGCTCCATGTAGGGAACCTGACGTGGGACTCGATCCCGGGACTCCAGGATCTCGCCCTGGGCCGAAGGCAGGCGCTAACCTGCTGAAACATCTGGGCTGCCCCATGTCCTTTCTCTGGTTAATGTGATGGATCCTGCTGACCAATGGACAGAGGGGCCGTGGGTAGTACATGGGCAACATAGATGAACAATAGTAAGAGCTATAAGCGTATAGTTCTCAAATAAATAAGTTACAGAAATTTAGAAAGTACAGCCTAGGGAATAGAGTCAGTACTGTTGTGACAACTTTGTACGGGGACAGACGGTGACGCCACTTCTCGTGGGGGGAGCTGAGTAAGGCACAGAATTGTCAAGTCACTAGTTGTAGCCCTAAAACTACTGTCACATTGTGTGTAGACTGTACTTCAATAAATATCAAGGAAAAGGGGTTTCTGGTAGGACTCCCGGTGGGTCCGTGAAAGGAATTTACACGGTCGTTACACACACGAAGTCACCTCGGCAGAGGAGATAAAGATGCTCGCATGTCTTCATGTTAATTTTTAGAAGATTTACTTGAGACAGGCTGCAGTGGGGAGAACAGAGAGAGAGGGGGAACCTGGAGCGGACTCCTCACCCACCGGAGCCCAAGCCCCACATAAGGCTCCATGCCACAACCTCGAGATCCTGACCTGAAGCAAACTAAAGAGTCAACGTGGAACCAACTGAACCACTCAGGAGCCCCTCAAATGTTAGGTGCAACCCCATGCTGTGAACTCTGGGGTCGGGGGGACGTCTGTGACCCCCTGTCTGCCTAGAAGGGCAGAAGGCCTGCAGGGCCCGAGGATGGGCACTGAGGATGTGTGAGGCTGCCTGCATCCCCTTCCCACCTGGCATGGGGACAGAACCCTCCCCCGTGACCCTCAGCCTTCAGGGTGAAGGGCTAAGTGCTGATTGGACCCTGCCTGCCCACAGTCATAATGCGGGACCCCACTGTGGGCGGAACTGTGCCGCCCCCGGGTTCCACTGCTGCCTGGCGCTCACTGTGCATCTGCAGACCTTCGGAAGCACTCAGGCTCCGGATCTGGCTCACAGCGACCCGACTCTCCCGCTCTCCCCAGTAGCTCAGTCCTCCCACTCCAGTACCCCAACTCTCCCACTGTCCCCAGTACCCCGGTGCATAAAGAGGAGGCGCTCACACAGCGACAGGTCACAAGTGAGTGGAGGCTGATGCCTGCTCCCCGGGGGCCACTCTGGGGCCTGTGGTTCCAGGTGGGGGCGCTGGCCTCCAGGGCTGGGGTCCAAAACAACCCGACCCCAATCCGATGACCCTGAGCAGCTCCTGCAGCCCTTCCACAGCCCCACAGGGTGAGGGCGGCCCGTAAGGCCCTGTCCAGGGAAGGAGGCTGCAGTTGCAGTTCGGCAGCTCCCCCAAGACCCCCGCTCCCCTGTAAGCCCTATGCTGTGCAGGGAGACCCAATACAGGACCTTTCTAGCCCATCCTAGATGCATGGACCCCGACAGGGATGACACCCGCCTGCCCCACCCTGTGGACAGAGACGGACTGTCAGGGCCTGCTGGGTCCCCCTGACCGGTGAGCAGGCTTGCTCTTCACGCACTGGAACCCGGAGTCCCTCATGCTCCCCCCAGACCCCCCTCAGGATATTCACGCATCCTTGCCCTCAGGGTGGGGAGTTTGGTCGCACTCTGGTTGACATCAGGTTTTAATTTTGATGAAGTCCAGTCCGTTGCTTTCTCCCCTTGGTCGTTGTGCTTGTGGAATCTAAGAGAAACCTTCGATCTCCCCCGGGCTGGGAGACATCACCCCGAGCATCAGATCGGCAGTTCCCCGGAGCCTCTTGGGTCCCCCGCCCATGTGCTCCTGATACCCGGGTGGGAGCACTCTGTGATCCCAGCGTGACGGCGTATCCTGGGACAGTGGCTGGGAAGGTGGATTGTAGCTGGGCGAGCGACAGACAGGCAGTGAGGGCCTGTGTGTGATGTTCTGGCCCAGTCTGTGCCCCTCAGGGCTATGGGGTTGTCTCTGGCTCTGGTCAGACAGAGGGGGACCTGCCCACGGGGAGCACCCGGACGCATGGGTCCTCGGAAGGTTTTCATGCGCCGTCATTCTGGGATGTGTTTGGATTGCAGCACCGTGCAGGAGGACTCAGAGAACCTACTGGCCTTGCAAAGGGCCAATATTGTGGCCCAGTACCATCAGGTGAGGCCCAGAAGGGAGCATAGACAATACACACTCACGATAGGGGAGACCATACGATCAGAGCCAAGGATGAGTCAGGTCAGCCCAGACAAGGACCATAGTCACCAGGAACAAGTGAGACCCTGGGGATGGTCCTGGTGTCAGTAGCAACTAAGGGTCCATCCTGGATCCTAGTCATTGGTAGCTGACGAGCCCAGTCACCAAGTACAGTGAGGCGCAGGTGGGAACCACAGTCACCAGGTCCAGATGAAGTCCACAGCTACCATGTCCAGGTGAGGCCTGGGTGGGGACCAGAGTCACCAGGTCCAGGTGAGGTGAAGGTGGAGACCACAGTCACCAGGTCCAGGTGAAGCCAAGGTGGGGACTACAGTCGCCAGGTCCACATGAGGCCCGGATGGAGACCAGAGTCACTAGGCTCAGGTGAGGCCCAGTTGGGGACTAGAGTCACCAGGTCTGGCTGAGGCCCAGGTGGGAACCACAGTCACCAGGTCCAAGTGAGGCCCAGGTGGGAACCACCTTGATAGAAATGCGAACTCTTCTCACTGTAGCATTCCAGCTGTTCTCTCTTTAAATCTCAGGCCGAATTCATAGGTTTTCAGGATGATTTGAAAGTTAGCTAGGTCATTTGGTGGGGACAGGTGACTTGGGGACCCTACTCTTCGGCTGTCTTGCCCCTCTTACAGGGACATATTTTTAGCAATGAACAGTAAAGTCCGTTTATTAAAAGTTGTTATTAATTTGTGCAAACAAACTTCTGTTGGCTTAAAGCAACTGTGAATCACACATATCCACACTGGCTAGAAAATTTTGTTAACCTGAGTATCTAGATCACTTTCATTATGTGAGCAATTTCTTTCCAAAACTAATTCCCAAAGGAAGTAGGAAAATGTGACAAGAGAAACAGCCAAGCAACATGAGAAAAAAGAAACCGACAAAAAAAGGCTAAGCATTTTTCTCAGGATGAGAGAAATCCTGATCATGTAAGGTTTTTTCACCCTGCCCTGAGAGAAACCAATTCCCTGACTCAGATGCTTCAGAGGAGAACTGGGTTTCTGATCCAGTAAATCGTGACTGTCTCTGGCACTTGGTTCCCACAGCTGTGGATGTGGCCTCAGACCAGCTCGGTGGTTTCCAGGCTGCACTTGGAGGAGTTGGAAGGGCTCTGAACATGCACCTTACGGGCAGCCTGGGATCCATACCCTACAGCTTTTAATTGATAGGTACACCAACTCACATAAAACTTTGCTAGAAAGAAGTCAAATTGTGTGTTTTAAGAAGAATTGAAAACAGGCAGCCTGGGTGGCACAGTCGTTTAGCAGTGTCTTCTTCCCAGGGCGTGATCCTGGAGACCCAGGATGGAGTCCCACTTCGGGCTCCCTGCATGGAGCCTGCCTCTCCCTCTGCCTGTGTCTCTGCCTCTCTGCCTCTCTGCCTCTCTCTCTCTCTCTCTCCCCCTCTCCCTCTCATGAATAAATAAATAAAATATATTTTTAACAAGTATATTGCAGGGCAGCCCCGGTGGCTCAGCGATTTAACGCTGCCTTCAGCCCAGTGTGGGATGCTGGAGATGCAGGATGGAGTCCCACGTCAGGCTCCCTGCATGGAGCCTGCTTCGCCCTCTGTCTGTGTCTCTGCCTCTCTCTCCCTCTCTCTCAAATAATAAATAAATAAATAAATAAATAAATAAATAAATAAATAAGAAAATGTATATTTCAGCTATATTTGTAGCTATATTAATAAAGTGTGTTGTTTTTACATTTTATGGTGACTGGACCTAGCAAGTCCACACAACAGCCATCCCTTCTAGACAGTGTTGCGGGACAGGCGGTATTATTTCCTTTTTATAGATGAAATTGATGACCTCGAGCACATGCGGTTCCTTCCCTTTCTTTTTTCTGTTCAGAATATACGAGCTATAAGTGAGTAAATTGCAAGAAACCCACTTCCAGGATCAACACCTCTACTTTCCTCACATGATTTTAATATTTTTCTCAATTCTGAACTCCTTATCTACCTTACTACTCCTTTTCAAATAACTTAGGATACGTTTTCCCAGGACTTGTTTAGAGAACCAGTTCCCTAAGTATGAATCAGTGACCTGAAACAGACCCAGCATACACAGATTCTCCTATTTATTCATCACCCATCCGTTTCCAAAAGAAGTCTATTTGGCCTTCTATATGGCAGGTACAGAGACAGGCTCCGTCCCCACCGGGTTTCGATCTATGTCCCAGAGGACTACCTGCAGTCTTAATGCTCGTTTCTGAGGGCAAAACAAGCAAGTCCACAGTTCTCCTTCATACTTCCCCAGCAGACCCTTGGGTTCTCTCCACAGAGTTGAACTGTTACCGAGTCATTGATTGTGTAGGTCAGGCACAGAGCAGCATTGCCATCCAAAACAAAAAGGAGGAAAAAGGAGTTTGGAAGTAATTGGGTCTCACAAATCATGGGGAGGGCATATTGAAACTGTGACAGTGTTTCTTAGTGCACCTTTTCTCAGAGCCACATCTCTCCCGTTCTTGACTGAGGGACAGGAGAGTCTAGGTAGGGAGAAATAGGTAGGGGGCTACAGATTCAGGCTCACAAAGATCCTAAGGATGCTGAGATGTAAGGAAACCAGAAATAAAGAAACAATGAGACCACCCTGTCCCAGGTATGGGTAGAGAGGGTCTTTTTTAGGACAGTCCTCTGTGCTCAACAAAGAATAACCAGACTCTAAAAAGAAGTAAACCGTTAAAGATGTTATCACTAGTCCTTACTCAAACCAAGACATCCCAAGAATGAGAAGGCCACAAGCTCCCTGATCAGTTCTAAATGAAAAACTGTCAGTGGAGGCCCATGTGGGCAACCCAGCCTGGGCCCCTCCCACTCCTGAGAGCTTTCTCCGTATCCTTGCTTAATAAACTCCTGTCGCTTTACTTACTCTTCTTTGTCCACCAGATTTATTCTTCGACTCCGTGAGACAAGAACCTGACTTTCTCACTTCATTCCGCCTGCTGCACTTCTCTTACCCAAACTCCCTGGGAAATTACTTCATTTGCTTAATCCCATCTCACTCTCCTCCTGCCTCATATCCTTTGGATTCTTCACCACCAAAGGCCAAGGAACCAAGAGATGCAGGGAGGGAGAGAAGACCCAGGTGACACGGGGAACTAAGGCCAAAGAAATATAGATTAAAATTACATCTGCTTTTTTTAAAAAAAGATTTTGTTTATTTACTCATGAGAGACACACACAGAGAGAGAGGGAGAGAGAGAGAGAGAGAAAGAAAGAGGGGCAGAGACAGAGACAAAGGGAAGAGCAGGCTCCCTGTGGGTAGCCCAATGTGGGACCCCATCCTAGGACCCCAGGATCATGCCCTGAGCCAAAGGCAGATGCTCAACCACTGAGCCACCCAGACATCCCTACCATTACATTTCCTAACAAACTTGCAGTCCATAAACAAATACTTGAAACCAACAGAGTGGGACATTCTTCAAAGAATTCACAGCTGCCTGAATGTTAATGCTTTGCTAGAGGCCAAAAGCAACATTTGTTTGCTGATAGCCAGACCTCCAGGATCCTGTAAATCTTTCACCTGTGAAAATCCTTTTGGAAACTTCTTTTATGTCTAGAGTCCCCACCCCACACAGCAACTTTAAAGTTTATAACCAAGGCTCCTCATGATCCTGATGAAGCTCTTCAGGCCCAGGGGTCCTGTCCCCATACTTTAATAAAAACACCTTTTTGCATGGAAAATGTCTCAAGGATTCTCTCTTGACCACTGGCGCCTGGCCCACAGTACATCACAGGTACATCTCTGAGTTAATGGCATCGGCACATCAGGAAAGTACAGAAGATTTTTGCCTATCTTCTTGCATGACACATTCCGGAGGGGGACATTCCCATCTGTTTGATCTGGGTTTTTCTCTTCCTGGGATACATAGCTAGCTAGCTAGGTAGATGGTAGAGTGATAGATCTACTGATAGATCGATCCCAGGAACATAAATAGATGTTTATATAAACAAACATATAAACATAAATCTATGTTTCCACTTAATATATTTATTATTCAATGTATTACTGTTAATATAATTATTATTTATAAACAGAACTATAGATTTATATTTAAATATGCAAAATAAATATTTCTATATCTAATCTCTATACGTCCATATATAGATCTCCCTATAGAGATAGAGACAAAATGGTTAGAAATAGATGTGTGCAGAAAGAGAGAGAAATAGATATAGACCTATAAATATGCAGAGGATCTGCTTTCAAATTCTATCCGACGACCTCTCCTCACAGGCACAGGCAAACGCACACACGCACACTCAAGAGCCTTCTGGTATGTGGCCATGACAGGAAATAACACCCCTTGAGATGCCATCTCTTCTCCAACTTAAAGGTGCCAGCCGTTTCTCCAAAGAAGACCTACACAGAGCGAGCAAGCAAGCACATGAAAAACTGCTCCACGTCACTTTTCATCAGGGAGATAGAAATCAAAACCACAATGAGATACCACCTCACACCAGTGAGAATGGGGGAAATTAACAAGACGGGAAACAACAAATGTGGGAGAGGATGTGGAGAAAGTGGAACACTCTTGCATTGTTGGTGGGAATGTGAACTGGTGCAGCCACTCTGGAAAACAGTGTGGAGGTTCCTCAAAAAGCTAGAAATGGAGCTATACTACAACCCATCAATTGCACTGCTGGGTATTTACCCCAAAGACACAGATGTAATGCAATGACTGGACACTTGCACCCCAATGTTCACAACGGCAATGTTAATAGCCAAACTGTGGAAGGAGCCTTGATGTCCTTCAACAGATGAATGGATAAAGAAGATGTGGTCTGGGGATCCCTGGGTGGCGCAGCGGTTTGGCGCCTGCCTTTGGCCCAGGGCAGGATCCTGGAGACCCGGGATCGAATCCCACGTCGGGCTCCCGGTGCATGGAGTCTGCTTCTCCCTCTACCTATGTCTCTGCCTCTCTCTCTCTCTCTCTGTGTGTGACTATCATAAATAAAAATTTTTAAAAATTTTAAAAAAATTAAGAAAAAAGAAGATGTGGCCTATATATACAATGTATTATTATTTAGCCATCTGCAAGGATGAATACCTACCATTTTCATGGACATGGAACTGGAGGGTATTATGCTGAATAAAATAAGCCACGTGGAGAAAGAATTATCATACGGTTTCACTCTTATGTCGAATGTAGGAAACAGTGAAGAGGATCATAAGGGAGGGGAGGGAAACTGAGTGGAGAAAATTGAGAGAGGCAGTGTTGTCCCCAAGATTGCTAATCCGAGAAACCACCGAAGAGCCGACACCGATGCAAACACACGAGGGTTTATTTACAAGCTCGAGCTTGGGTCCAAGTGTACCCGACACAGCGGAGCAGGGACTTGGACCCCGAGACTAAGAGGCGTAGCAGCTTTATAGGGGCCAGTGGCCCATAGGATACGCAGAAAGTTGCACAGTCATGTCGGTCCACACACAAGTGGCCGATTGAATTACATCTTACCCTATAGTATCCATTTGAGCTGGCCTATTACTTTCTCAGAATTGGTGCACAGTTTTGGTGGGCACAAAGCAGGGTTACATGGTTATGAGCCGATTTCCGATTAGGGTGTGCCCAGCGGCTTGACTAGGGTGGGGCAGTGCCTTAAGCAATAAGCAGGTTATGTGGGGGTCATACAGCAGGTGGCAGGTGTAGCACAAAATGGAATCAGTACTGCTCTGCTTGTCCAGGGGTAGGGGATTTTTGTTAAATTTCCTGGGTCTCACAGAAGATAAACTATGAGAGACTCCTAACTCAGGGAAACAAAGGATTGCGGAAGGGGAGGTGGGTGGGAGGATAGTGTAACTGGGGGACGGACATTAAGGAGGGCAAGTGATGTGATGAACACTGGGTATTATACTACATGTTGACAAATTGAATTTAAATTAAAAAATTTTTTTTAATTTAAATTTAAATTAAAAAAAGGTACTGGACGGCTCAGCCGTCCTCAGCAATTCATTTATGAAATGACCTTCATTAGATCATAAAAAGTTACGAATGTGAATGGAAAATGACCTGAAACTCCTTCCCAGTTCAAATAATTAAGTATTCTGAGAAGCAAATCAAAGTTCCAGAATGGAAAAATGCAAAAAAAGAGGGAGAAGGAGAAAGAGAAATGAATTCACTTTTTGTGATATTTATTAGTGATGGTCCAATAATGACAAATCTGTGATTGTCATTAAAAACAAAGAGTTAATGAACGGTATGGAGACCGATCCCCTCAACTAACAGATAAGGAAACGGAGAAGACACGAGAAGTAATGCACACTGCTCAGGGTCACACGGGTGGCAAGGCGCAAAGCCAAGACTCGATTCTGGTCCAGAGTTCTTTAAACGACCACAAAACGTTAACGTCACAGCTTCAGGCTCATCTAGAATTAGAGTCACTTTAGCTCAATAAAACATTCAACCAAAGTAGTCTTTCTTCTGCCAGATAGTTACATTTCATGAAGCACCCTAAAAGGGATTCGAATTAGGTCTCCATGTGCGCCATCAGAATACTGCCTGATGAATTAATTAAACAAAGGTATTCCCCGAAAAAAACCTCAGCCGTGAGACCTTGCCTACCCTTTCACTTTCCAAGTCTTCATGCTTCTATATCTAATTGCCTATATTTTCAGAGAAGCCAACCTTACCTTGATTAAGTTTGTCCAAGCCGAGAACTAAGTGCCAGGTTTAATATTTTTAAAACTCAATTTAAAAATAGTTAAACAGAGAATTTCAAATGGCAAACACTGATATTTACATCATCTACTTTTATAACTAACAGAAGGGGTAATCCTGAAACCTAGATGCAGTCGTACCTTTATATGAAAGTATAAAAGCAGAAAGAGTAACCCAAAATTGTCTATTTCACAAATGCCTATCTAAACTAGTTATGTTCAATGGTGTCTGTCTTGATGCAACAATCTCTAGGAAGACCTTCTTCAGACCTAGCTCTACCACCAATAAGCGTGTGAACTTGGACAATCCAATCCTCCAGAACCCTCAGTTTCTTTCCTGTGCCTCAGAGGAGAGGACCAGAGCTGATGATCCCTCAGTTCCCTCTCAGACCTGAAATGCTGCTGTGGGGTCCTAAACACTCTATACTGAGCACAAAAAGACGGGGGAATCTTATATATACTCAAATGCTAAACTATAAAACTAACTCTGAGCATAGATCCTGAGTATTTTAGGGTTCTCTCCTATGGCGATAGAAAATCCCCAAATCTATATCCCTTTCTATCACAAGCGGTGGGTATATGGGTCCAAGCCACTAGAAATAATAAATATGTGTATCAGAACAGCCATCTGCCCTCATGCTCACTGCTTTTCAAAGCAAAGCCCTCCAAGAACTCCATTATTATTTTCTGAGGGTTCCGGTTAACATGTAGAATCCTGACCTGCCCCTTCCTTTAACCTAAAAAAAATTAAAATGTTGGCTGACCATATTAACAAGCTCTCCAGGTTATTCTCTTGCACACTAACATTTGAGAACCACTGGCTAGGCACCAAGGAGAAGTGATTTACCTTAAAACAGCAAAATTTGAAATCCCATGTCCTTTCCTATTTTCAGATCATAATAAATAAAGAAATGAAACAGTGAAGAGAGAGGGAAGGAGGCAAAGATAGGGATGGGGACAGAAACAAAGTGCCAGTCAAAAATGATATTTACATAAAGTTTGTCTTTCAAAAATTTAGGAACAGACAAAAGACTCCATACTCATGGAAATATGTTAAAGGCACACAGGTGTCAACTGAAAGAGCTCCCGTGGCCAGAGAGGAGACAATATAAGCAACAAAATAAGTAGTGTTGGATTATAACCCAAAGCATAAAATAAATATCCATGAATCTATACTAATATTAAAAATTGTAAAAGAAAGAAAGAGGGGCACCTGGGTGGCTCAGTCAGTTAAGCTTCTGCCTTAGGCTCAGATCATGATCCAGGTCCCAAGGCAGCCTCCCTGTTCAGCAGGGAACCTGCTCCTCCCTCTCCCTCTGCCCCTCTCACTCATGCTTTTTCTTTCCTCTCTCTCTCAAATAAATAAATAACATCTGTGAAAAAGAAACAAACAAACACACACAGAAGAAAGAGAAATCTCCCATGTAGAAGAATTTCAAACAATTTGTGCAGACATTCCACCCTCAAGTGGATGAGCATAGCTTCCCACTCTTATGTGTGGAATACACATAGTAACTTCCTTCTACAAAATATGTTATGAAAAAGTTAAAATAAATAATAAAATAATAATAATAATAATAATCACTTTACTATGGAGAAAGCTGACAAACACTACCTCAGCAAGATGATCAGATCAATACCAAGACTGATAAATCATGTTGATAGTATCTATCCTTTATATGATATAATAAAGATGGCAGTATATCTCTGTATATAATCCAGAATCACAGTTCAATCATGAGATAAACGACAGACATGTCCCAACTGAGGGAGATTTTACAAAATACTCTACTTCTCAAGGTGTTCAACAACAGCAAGGAAAGGCTGAAAAACTGTCACAATCCAGAGGAGCCTAAGAAAACATGAGGACAAGTGTAATGTGATGTGAGGGATGGGAACTTAGCAAAAACTAAGGAAATCTGAATAAAGTATGTATGGTCTTTGGTTAATGCAAATATTTTAATATTGATTCATTAGCTAACATTTGTACCGTACTAATATAAGATATCGATAACTGGAGAAATTGAGTGCGAGTGCATGAGAATTCTCTGTAGTATCTTCTCAATTTCCCTATAAATCTTTGTTTTTTTTCTAATAAATAAGATTTATTTTGAAAATTGACTTAAATGAATCAGGCTCCAAGTGTGAAGACACTTTAAGAATAGTTTAATTAATTTTTGCCTTATTCTTAAACAGTTCCTTCGATGGGAACAAAGTAAGAATTTTATATCAGAAGGAAAGAAAAACACTTAGGAACACGTATAATGCCTCCTCAACCTGAAAAGCAGGAAAGGATAATAAATAGCAAAAATCAGATAAAAATACTTCTTTTATATTAGACACCATATTGCAAGCGCATTTAAAATTAGCAATGCATACCATTTATTTCCTTGACATTTGTCTTCCAAAGAGTTCACAGTGCTTCAGTGTCAGTTAACTAACAAGGATTCGTGTGAAATTTTTATTAAACCAGATTTACTGGGAAATTCCTGCCCAGATAATACTTTATTTTGATTTTATTCAGTTCCTTCCTAATCACTGAGCCTTTTAGTTAGAGCTTTCAACTATAGCAAATGCCTTAGAAGGCCAATTTTTAAGTTGCTATTATAATACCCTAATGGAATCACGTATCGTTTTCCTTCGCTCAGATATGGCACACAGTAGGCCCCTGATAAAATACTGAATGAGTGAATGGATAAAATTGCTTTTTGTCATTTCATTCAGCAATTTCATTCTTATCTTGGTCCATTTCATGTTCTAATGTTTATCAACATCAACTCAAGAAGGTTAGGGATCCATTAATTTATTAAGTATTGGTGCATACCTACTGTGTGCAAGGTGCTAGGAATACCAAGTTAACCAGACACAGATGCAGTGCCTATCTCCCTCCAGGCCACGCTGGTGGGAGAGAGGGATACTAACCAAAAAGTGACAGAAAGACAACTAGACAAGATTATAGTAGCCAATACAAAGGTGAATATACAGCTTACTACAAGTACATATACAAGACGGCTTAGCCTAACTGGGGCCTCAGAGAAGATAACCAGAAGAAGCAACATTTATATTAAGACATAGAGAAAGGCGAAGGTAAGTGGTGGAAGGAGAATATTATGAGGAAAAGGAAGGTTTCTGCCTCTGAATTGTAGGGCTCTGGGCAGGTCCCTTGAGCTTAGGCTCTGAACCTACTTCTTTCTCTGCAAAACGGTGACAGTAATAATGCCTGTGCCATAGGGCTCTAATGAGTAAAGAGTTGGACTTTACTTGTACATTACCTAGGACGTTAGTAAGTACTTAATAAACATTTTCTGGTGGCCATAACAGCCTGGAGTCAGGCTTCCTGAGTTCGAATCCACTTAACTAGCTGTTTGACCTTGGACAAGATGTTTTCTTCCTATCCTTTAGTTGGCCCATCAAGATAACAGTATCTGCCCATAGGGTTGTTGGAGGATCCCATGAGTTCTTTTATGTGAAGCATGACACAATTCTTGGCACATAATATGTGCCATATGAATGTTAACTTATATTAGCAATAAAGAAATCCTACAACAGTCCAATGAGGTGTTTAGAAATTATTCTATAGCTTTTAAGGCAATTGAAATTCATAAAGAACCTAAGTGCCTGTCCGTGTTTACCTGGCTAACCAGTTCCATTATCTGAAACCCAGACACACAATTTCTGATTCTAACCTCACTCCAAGAGGCCTCCTCAAGCCCGAGGAAAAACTGCCTTCTTGGGATCTCAGGGAAGAATCCTTCACATAATAATATGACCATTGGTAATAATGTCTCTCAGTTCTTTCCAAATCCATAAAGATGCATTTCCTGATGAGTGACTGAGCTGTGAAGAAAGAGATGAGAAACCCTCATCCCTCTGAATTACTTGTGTCAGAATATTTTAACCATAGTACTACGGAGAGTAAATTATCCTTATTAACAGGAAATACGTCTCAGATTGGAATCTGAGCAATCAGATGGGCAGAGAAAAAACGCTCGGACTCGCTCGGACTCGCTCTTCATCTTTTAAAGACAAAGGAGAGCTTTTCTATGTACAAAGTCAAGATAGCCTTAGGGAATAAGAGTCTGCAGCATGGAATCTCACTGCACGGCCGGGACACCCGCGCTCCAGGTCTTCCTGATCCCAAATCCCTGGGCCTGTCCCCCAACACACGCTGCCAAGCTGAGGTCATTTGCAATTGCTCTCTTAGGAGCTCCGGGGAAGGGGGAAGGAGCTAGATAGGATGGGACGGGACATGTGGAGGCCGAGAAAATTAAGGCCATTCCACTTTAAGTTCAGGGTTAGCACACGTCCAGCCATCCCACAACCCTGCGAAGAAGACCTGAAATTTGCATTAATTCAGTCACAGCAGAAAAACAAAAGTTTACAGCTTAATGTCTTAGAAAGCCCCGCATTAGCTTAAGAACTGAGCCCAGGCCAAGGGCAGGAAGCCTCTATTAGAATGAGAAAAGAGCTCAATGCCCTTGAAGGCCCCAGAGCAAAATGTAAACAGAACTTGAGGAATTGCTCCAGCCCTTCTTTTTTTTTTATTTTAATTTTTATTTATTTATGTATTTATTTATTTATGATAGTCACAGAGAGAGAGAGAGAGAGAGAGGGGCAGAGACAGAAGCAGGCTCCATGCACCGGGAGCCTGATGCCGGATTTGATCCCGGGTCTCCAGGATTGCGCCCTGGGCCAAAGGCAGGCGCTAAAATGCTGTGCCACCCAGGGATCCCTGCTCCAGCCCTTCTGGAGGTCCCCGAGACCACCCCTTAAAACTAAGCTAAAACCCACCTCGGGGTCGAAGTCCCTGCTCCGCTGTGTCGGGCAAACTTGGACACAAGCTCCAGCTTGTAAATAAACCCTCGTGTGTTTGCATCAGTGTCGGCTTCTGGGTGGTTTCTTGGATTCGCAATCTTGGGCACAACAGTCTGAGATAAAAAAAACAAAACCAAAAGAAGCTCGGACGCAGGCAGAGTGAAGGCAGGGTTCTGAGAGAAGCGGCGGAGACCCGGGGGCTTGGGGGCTCTTCTGTGGAAGCCCCTGCAGACCTGGGGGGGGGGGGGCGGGATGCTTAGCCTCAGAGCCAGAGGACCAACCCGCATCACGACCACCAGCGCCGAGTATCAGATAGCAGTACAGCGCCGCCCGCTGGAGGCCAGAGGCGCTGACGCCCACCCCGCCTCTGACTCCACAGGTGCATCTCCCAGGCAGATGCACAGGACAATGAGCCCCATGGCCCATCCCCAGACTCCGCACAGACCACTCGCTGCCACCAAGTGGTTGGACCACAGAGGCTGCAGAGCTTCAGCTCTCCCTGGAAAGTAGGGTCTAGCTTCCTTTGTACTTTGGGCTTTATTTTCATTTCTTTTTTTTTAATTTTTTTTATTTTTTTTATTTTATTTTATTTTTTTTTATTTATGATAGTCACAGAGAGAGAGAGAGAGAGGCAGAGACACAGGCGGAGGGAGAAGCAGGCTCCATGCACCGGGAGCCCGATGTGGGATTCGATCCCGGGTCTCCAGGATCGCGCCCTGGGCCAAAGGCAGGCGCCAAACCGCTGCGCCACCCAGGGATCCCTATTTTCATTTCTTTATTTTGATTCTTTTTTATTAATTGCTTTCTTTTAATTTTTATGTATGTACCTTATATATTTCTTATTTTTGCTTTCATGGTACTTTAATTGTGTTTCTTATTTTGGGATTTAGAATCTTTTAACAAGCAGGCCAAAATAATCTGGTGTTTTTTGTTTTTTTTTTTTTAGGAGGTCATTTGTTATTGTTTTTCTTCTTTTTTTTTTTTCTTCCTTCTTTCTTTACTGGAAAAAATATTGAGATGGAGACATTCACCTCCATAAAATAACATGAGGTCGTACTCACAGCCAGGAGGTTCATCAATACACATACATGATGTCTAACTAGAGTTTAAAACAATGATTATAAAGATAGCAGCTGGGCTGGAAAAAGAGCACAGAAGAAAACTGGAGAATCCCTTACTGTAGAAATAAAAGAACTAAAATCTAGTCAGGCCAACGTTAAAAATGCTGTAACTGAGATGCAGTCCCAAGAAAGGTTATGGACCACAGAGGCAGACTGAGGGAACTCAGCCACTTACTAAAACAATAACATTCATACCATCGGAGACTCAGAAGATGAAGAGAGAGAAAAGGGGGCAGAAGGTTTATTTGAACGAATTATGTAAACTTCTATAACCTGAGGAAGCACACAGACACTGAAATCGAGAGACAGAGAACTCCCAATAAATTCAACAGAAGCTGACCATCACCCAGGCACATCAGAGTCAAAGTCACAAAATACACAGACGAGAAAAGAATTCTGAAAGCAGTGGAGGTGGGGCTTTGGGGGGGGTAGTCCTTACCTACAAGGGAGGATGAATCAATTTGCAGCAGATCTGTCCACAAACGTGGCAAGCCAGAAGGAAGTTGGAAGGAAATATTCAATATGCTGCATGGGAAAAGTATGCAGTCAAGAATTCTTTCTTCTGTTTTTTTAAGAATGAACATCAAAATTTATTTAATCTCACAAGGAAGAAATTAAAAATCTCTGAACATCAAATGTCATTTTCCTCAATCATAATAGCAGAAATTTACGGTTTTAAATTTTTTTTAGTTGGAGTTCAATTTATAAGAATTCTTTCTTCAGCAAGGCTGTCATTCAGCATAGAAGGAGAGATAAAGAGTTTCCCAGACAGGCCAAAAATAAAGGAGTTCATGACCACTAAACCAGTCCAGTAAGGAATTTTAAGAGGGACTCTTCTAGTGCGGGGAAAAAAAGAAACCAAAAGCAACAAAGACTAGAAAGGACCAGAGAACGTAACCAGAAAAACCAACTCTACCGGTAACACAAAGGCACTAAGTTCATATCTTTCAATAATCACTCTGAATGCTGATAGACTAAATGCTCCAATCAAAAGATATAGGGTATCAGAGTGGATTAAAAAACATGATCTGGGATGCCTGGGTGGCTCAGGGGTTGAGCATCTGCTTTGGCTCGGGTCATGATCCCGGGGTCCCAGGGGATCAAGTCCCACATCAGGCTCCTCGAATGGAACCTCATTCTCCCTCTGCCTATACCTCTGCCTCTCTGTGTCTCTCATGAATACATAAATAAAATCTTTAAAAAAGATAAAAGATAAAGAGATGAGAAAGGACCCAAATAAAATCACAAATGAGAATAGAGAAATAACAACCAACACTAGAAAAAAAAAACTAACACTAGAGAAATACAAACTATTTTAAGAGAACATTATGAAAAATTATATGCCAGCAACCTAGAACCTGGAAGAAATAGATCAATTCCTTCCTAGAAATATATAACATAGCAAAAATGAAAAAGGAAGAAATAAGAAACTTGAACAGATAACCAGCAAAGAAATTGAATCAGCAATCAAAAATCTCCTGTTGCTGTTGGGAGCAACAGGAGATGCTTAGATCAATAGAACAGAATGGAAAGCTGAAACAAGATACAAACCTATAACCCTATGATCGCTTAATCTTCAACAAAGCAGGAAAGAATATCCAATGGCAACAAGACAGTCCTTTCAACAAACCCTAACCCTGACCCCAGGATAAGAACAAATGGTGTTGGGAAAACCAGGCAGCCACATGCAGAAGAATGAAATTGGACCACTTTCTTACACCATGTATATAAAAAATAAATCCAAAATGGATTAAAGACCTAAATGTGAGACCTGAAACCAGAAAAAGAAGAAAAGATAGGCAGCAGTGTCTTTGACAATGGCCATTGGATCTTCTTTCTAGATATGCCTCTGAGGTGAGGGAAACAAAAGCAAAAATACTATTGGGTTTTCATCAAATTGAAAAGTGTCCACAAAGGGAAGGAAAGAACCACAGCTAAAAGGCAACATACAAAATGAGAGGAGATATTTGTAAACAACACATCCAATAAAGAGTTAGTATCCAAAATATATAAAGCAAATATAAATCTCAGCAACCTAAACACAAATTATCCAACTGCAAATGGGCAGAAGACATGAATGGACTTTGTCTCTGACAAGACATCCAGATGGCCACCAGACACATGGAAAGACACTCAGCGTCACCCATCATCAGGGAAATGCAAACCAAAACCACAATGAGATGTCACCTGACAGCCGTCAGAATGGCTAAAATCAACAACACAAGAAACAACAGGTGTTGGTGAGGCTATGGAGAAGGGGGAGCCCCCTTACACTCCTGGTGGGCATGTGAACAGGTGCAGCCACTGTGGAAAACAGTGTGGAGGGTCCTCAAGAAGTTAAAAATAGAGCTACCCTACGATTCCAAAATTGCACAGCTAGGTATTTACCCCGAGGATACAAAAGTAGTTTAGTAGATTCGAAGAGGGACACGCAGCCCACTGTTTGTAGCAGCGTTATCAACAACAGCCAAACTGTGCATACAGCCCAGATGTCCACCGACAGATGAATGGGCAGAGACGATGTGGTAAATATACACACTACGACATCACTCGGTCATCAGAAGAGATGAAATGAAGCCATTTACAATGACGTGGGAGAAGTGGAAAGGACTTATCTGTCTGTCAGAGAAAGACAGATACCAAATACCATACAATTGCATTCTCGTGTGAATTTTAAGAAACCAAACAAACTGGCAAAGGGGTGGAGGGGGTGGATGAGATGAGCAAACCAGGAAACACACTCTTAACCACAGAGAATAGACTAATAAATACCAGAGGAAGATGGGGGGGGATGGGGAATCAGGGGATGGGGATAGTGGAGGGCACCTGTAACCAGTACCAGCCGTTGTATCCAAGGGTTGAATCACTATATGGTAGACCTGAAACTATATCATACTGTGTTTACAAACAGGAATGCAAGTAAAACTTTAAAATGATAATTGGTAGTATTGATGAAACATGTGCGCACAAGAGATAAAATCAGAAAGGCAACTGAAAATCCACATAAAGAGTATTTAGAGCCACAAATCCCCTCCTTAGCTCAGCTCAGGAGAAGCCTGCCATGTCTTTTCTGACCCCAGCAGAAGCCTGGATTTTGATGCTCTGGGGAGGCCACTGACTTGGTGGAGTCAGGCTATCTTTGAACCCAAAACCTAAACAGAGTGCGTAAAACTAAACTGCCCAGGATACTAGGAGTCCCAGTGCAGGCACATGCCAAGACCCAAACTCTAACCGTACACAGACATAACCCTAACCCTACACTTAAGCCTAATGTTAACAAGACCTATCACTAATCAGAAACCAAACACAAACCCCAAGACCGAAACACATTCACTGAACCTTCCTGCCAACCCTCACCCTAACTCTGAAACCTATTCTAAACCCTTAACCCTGATCCCTACCTTAAATCTAACCCTAACCGTAACCTCTAACCCTAACCTTAACTTAATGTACTCAAATCCTATTTCTAATCTTAATCTTTACCCTAACCCTGACCCTCTAATACTAACCCTATCTCATACCCCAAACTGTACCCTAACCCATACCGAAAAACTAACCCCTAACCCACTCCATAACCATAACCCTTTTTCAAAACCGTACCCTGACCCTGACCTGACCTTAACCCCTAACCAATCACTAACCCTAACCCTAGCCCTAACCCCTAACCTAGCCCTAAATTTTACCCTAACCCCTAACCCTAACTCACACCCTCACCCCTAACCCTAAGTGCAAGCCTAAGCCCAAACCTCACTCTAACCCTAACCCTAACCCCAACTCCTATCCTCCTGCCTTAATCCCTAAAGCCTAAACCCTAACCTTAAA
This sequence comes from Vulpes ferrilata, assembly GCA_024500485.1. Classification (NCBI taxonomy): domain Eukaryota; kingdom Metazoa; phylum Chordata; class Mammalia; order Carnivora; family Canidae; genus Vulpes; species Vulpes ferrilata. Next base: position 122,638,172 of record CM044694.1, read on the forward strand.
TCCTGTTCCTAATCCTAACCCTAACCCCTTTTCCTAATCCCTAACCCCCATCCTAACTCCTAACCACTGACCCTGACCTTTATCCCTCACCTTAACCTCTAATCTGTAACCATAAGCATAATCACTAACCCCTAACATCTAACTTAAACTTAACCACCTACTGCCTCCCTTCCTCTGACCCTACCACTAATTCTACCCATTCACTTACCCTGTGGTTCTGAGGAGTCCCTTCTGATGTGGATGTGGCCCCTAACGGCGCCTCCAGAGTCCTCCAGGGGGTCCTGAGGAAGCCGGGCTCCTGTGAGTGCGGACGTGGCCCCCTGTGTTCCTGAGTCATAGTCAGCGGGTCCTGAGGATGACGGGCTCCTGTCACTGTGGACTATGCCTCACATCCTCTGGAAGCCTCACAGCAGGTCCTCAGGAGGCTGGAGGCTCCGTCTGCCTGGACATGGCCCCACGTCCCCCTGAAAACTCACTGTGGGTCCTGAGGAGGCTGTGTGCTCCTGTTAGCATAGACGCAGCCCCGTATGTCCCGAAGCCAAGTGCAGGTCCTGAGGAGGACGGGGGTCCTGTCAGTGTTGACGTGGCCCCACATTTTCCTCAAGCCTCACCATAAGACCTGAGGAGGCTGGGGGCTCCTGTCAGCATGGACGTGGCCCCGTATGTCCCGAAGCCAAGTGCAGGTCCTGAGGAGGACAGGGGTCCTGTCAGTGTTGAAGTGGCCCCACAATTTCCTCAAGCCTCACCATAATACCTGAGGAGGCTGGGGGCTCCTGTCAGCATGGACGTGGCCCCAAATCTTCCCAAAACATCAGAGTGGGTCCTAAGGAGGCCAGAGACCTGTCAGTGTGAATGCAGTCCCCACATCTTTCTTAGGCCTCACCACAGGCCCTGACAAGGCTGGGGTCTTCTGTCTGCATGGAGGCATCCCCCTATTTCCTGAAGTCTACACCAGGGGTCCTGAGGAGGTCAGTGTCCTGTCAGTGTGGATGTGGCCCCACATCCTCCTGAAGCCTCACCATGGGTTCTGAGGAGGCCGGGGCTCCTGTCACCATGGATGCAGCCCCCATCTTCCAGAAGCCTCAACTTGGGTCCTTAGGAGTCCGGGAGCTCTTGCCAGAGTGGATGCAACACCACATCTTCCTGAAGCCTCCCCGCGGGTCCTGAGGAGGCCCAGGGGCTGCTGTCAGCGTGGATGTGGGCCCACATCTTCCTGAAGCCTCACCGCGTGTCCTGAGGAGACCGGGGCTCCTGACAGCGTGAACACGGCCCAATGTCCTCCTGAAGCCTCACCGCGGGTCCTGAGGAGGCTGGGGCTCATCAGCGTGGACGCGACCCCACGTCCTCCTCAGGCCTCCCAAGCACAGGCGAGCTCCTGTTAGTCAATTGCCCCTCTCAGTGCCCATCACCCATTCACCCCCACCCCCCGCCCTCCTCCCCTTCCACCACCCCTAGTTCCTTTCCCAGAGTTAGGAGTCTTTATGTTCTGTCTCCCTTTCTGATATTTCCCACACATTTCTTCTCCCTTCCCTTATATTCCCTTTCACTACCCACTATGTTTTTCATGTTGTGTTTTGTCAAATGCTTTTTCTGCAACTCTTGAGAGGATCGTATGCCTTTGTCCTTTCTCTTGTTTTTGTTTTTAAGATTTTATTTATTTACCCATGAGGGACAGAGAGCGAGAGAGAGAGAGAGGCAGAGACACAGAGACATAGACAGAGGGAGAAGCAGGCTCCATGTAGGGAACCCGACCTGGGACTCAATCCTAGGAATCCAGGATCAGGCCCTGGCCAAAGGCAGGCGCTAAACCGCTGAGCCCCCCCCCCCCCATGTCCTTTCTCTTGTTAATGTGATGGATCATGGTGACTGATAGCCAGAGGGGACGCAGGTGTTAGATGGGTAAAATAGATGAAGAATATTAAGAGCTATAAGCATCTGGTTCTCAAATAAATAAGTCACAGATTTTTAGAAAGTACAGCCTAGGCAATAGAGTCAGTACTATTGTGACAACTTTGTATGGGGACAGATGGTGATGACACTTCTCGTGGGGAGATGAGTATGCAGAGAATTGTCAAATCACTAAGTTGTAGCCCTGAAACTACTGTAACATTGTGTGTTGACTGTACTTCAATAATATCAAAGAAAAGGGGTTTCTGATGGGACTCACGGTGGGTCCATGAAAGGCATTAAAATGGTCATTACCCATATGAAGGCACCTCTGAAGAGGGGATAAAGATGCTCACATGTCTTGATGTGAATTTTCAGAAGATTTACTTGAGAGAGGGTGCAGTGGGGAGGGGTGGAGGGAGAGGGGGAATCTGGAGCAGACTCCTCACATACCAGTGACCAGGTCTGGGTGAGGACCACGTGAGGACCACAGTCACCAGGTACAGGTGAGCCCCATGTGGGACCCAGAGCCACCAGGACCAGATGAGGCTCAGGTGGGGACCAAAAAGACCAGGTCCAGGTGAGGCCCAGGTGGCAACCAGATTCATCAGGTCCAGGTGAATCCCAGGTGGGGACCAGATTCCCCCCTCCAGGTAAGGCCCTGGTGGTGACCAAAGTCACAAGGTCTGGGTGAGGCCCAGGTGGAGACACAGTCTCCAGGTCCAGGTGAGGCAAAACTGAGGACCAGAGTCAACAGGTCCAGCTGAGGCACAAGAGGGGACCAGAGTCACCAGGTCCAGGTGAGGCCCAGATGAGGATCAGAGTCACCAGATCCAGGTGAGGCCTAGAAGGAGACCACAGGACCCAGGTCCAGGTGAGCTGCATGTGGGAACCAGAGCCACCAGGTCCATTTGTGGCCCAGGTGGGGACCACAGTCACCAGGTCCAGGTGAAGCCAGGTGGGGACCAGATTTACCAAGACCAGGTGAGGCCCAGGTGATGACCAGAGTCACCAGGTCTGGGTAAGGAACAGGTAAGGACCAGATTCACCAGGTAGGGGTGAGGCCCCAGTGGGGACCAGAGTTGCCAGGTCTGGGTGAGACCCAGGTGGCAACCACACTCAGCAGGTCCAGGTGAGCCCAAGCTGAGGACCAGTGTCACCAGAGCCAGGTGAGGCCCAGATGGGGACCAGAGTCGCCATGTCTAGGTGAGGCCAGAAGGACACAACAGGTACCAGCTCCAGGTGAGGTCCATGTGCAAACCAGAGTCACCCAGTCCAGGTGAGGCCCAGGAGGGGACCAGAGTCACCAGGTCAAGGAGAGGCCCAGAAGGGGACCAGAATCCCCTGATCCAGGTGAGGCCCAGGTGTGGAACAGATTAACCAGGTCCCAATGACACCCAGGGGAGGATCAGAGCGACCAAGTCAAGGTGTGGCCCAGATGGTGATCAGAATCACCAGGTTCAGGTGAGGCCAAGACGGGGACCACAGTCACCATGTCCAGGTGAACCTGATGTGGGAACTAGAGCCACCAGATCCAGGTGAGGCCCATGTGAGGACCACAGAAACCAGATCCAGATGAGGCCCAGGACGGGACCAGAGTCACCAGGTCCAGGTGAGCCCAGGTGGGAAACAGATTCACCAGGTCCGGGTGAGGCCCAGGTGGGGAACACAGTCACCAGATCCAGGTGAGGCACAGGTGGGGAACACAGTCACCAGGTCCAGGTAAGGCCAAGCAGAGGACCAGAGTCACCAGTACCAGGTGAGGCCCAGGTGGGGACCAGAATCACCAGGTACAGATGAGGCTAGAAGGAAATGAGGAAACCAGTACCAGGTGAGGTCCATGTGGGAACCAGAGTCACCAGATACAGGTGAGGCCAGGTGAGGACCAAAGTTAACAAATCCAGGTGTGTCCCAGGTGGGGAACAGAGAAACCCTGTCCTGATGATGCCTAGATAGGTACCAGAGACACCAGGTCCAGGTGAGGCCCAGGTGGGGACCAGTTACTAGATCCAGGTGAGGCCAAGCTGAGGACCAGAGTTACGAGGTCCCAGTAAGACTCAGGTGAGGCCCAGGTGGGGATCAGAGTCATCATGTCCAAGTGAGGCCCAGGTGGGGACCACAGTCACCAGGTCCAGGTGGGGACCAGAGTCACCAGGTCCGGGTGAGGACCAGGCAAGGACCAGATTCACCAGGTCCAAGTGAGGCCCACGTGAGGACCTAAGTCACCAGGTATGGGTGAGGCTCTGGTGAGGACCAGAATCACCAGGTCCAGGTGAGGTGCAGGTGGCAACCACACTCACCAGGTCCAGGTGAGGCCCTGGTGGGGACCAGAGTCACCAGGTACATGAGAAGCTAGAAACACTACAGCCACCAGGTCCACATGAGGTCTATGTGGGAACGAGAGTCACCAGTCACAAGTGAGGCCCAGGTGGGGATCAGACTCACAGGTCCAGGTGAGACCCAGGTGGGAACCAGTGTCACCATGTCCAGGTGTGGCCCAGGTGAAGATCAGAGTTAACAGGTCCAGGTGGGTCCCTGTTAAGGAACAGTGTAACCATGTCCTGATGCTACCCAGGTGGGTACCAGAGACACCAGGTCCAGGTGAAGCCCAGGTGGGGACCAGAGACATGAGGTCCAGGTGAGGTCCCGGTGGGAACCACAGTCACCAGGTCAGGTGAGGCCATGCTGAGGATCAGAGTCACCAGTTCCAGGTGAGGCCCAGGTGGGGCCAGAGTCACCTGGTACAGAAGAGGCTAAAGTGAGGACCAGAGTTACCAGGTCCAGGTGAGTCCCAGTAGGGAATAGAGTAACCATGTCCCGATGATGCCCAGGTAGGGACCAGAGTCACCAGGTCCAGATGAGGCCCAGGTGGGGAGCATATTCACTAGGTCCAAGTGAGGCCCAGTTGTGGACCAGAGTCACCAGGTCTAGTTGAGGCCTAGAGGGGTACCAGAATCACCTGGTCCAGGTGACATCCAGATGGGGACCAGAGTCACCAGGTCAGGGTGAGGCCCAGAGGGGTTCCAGAGTCATCATGTCCAGGTGAGGCTCAGGTGTAGAACAGAGTAACCAGGCCCCAATGATGCCCAGGTGAGGACCAGAGTCACCAGGTCTGGGTGAGGCCCAGATAGGATCAGTCACCAGTTCCAGGTGAGGCCAAGAAGGAGTCCACAGCAATCAGGTCCAGGTGAGGCCCAGACGGGGACCAGATTCACCAGGTCCAGGTGAGGCCCAGGTGGTGACCAGAGTCAACAGGTCCGGGTGAGGACCAAGTAAGGACCAGATTTACCAGGTCCAAGTGAGGCCCACATGGGGACCTGAGTCACCAGGTATGGGTGAGGCCCAGGTGGCAACCACACTCACCAGGTCCAGATGAGGCCAACCTGAAGGCCAGAGTCACCAGATCCAGGTGAGGACCTGGTGGGGACCGGAGTCACCAGGTAAATGTGAGGCTAGAAAGACACCACAGTCACCAGGTCCAGGTGTGGTTCATGTGGGAACGAGAGTCACCAGGTCCAGATGAGACCCAGGTGGGGACCACAGTCACCAGGTCCAGATTGAGGCCCAGGTGAGGCCCAGAGTCATCAGGGCCAGGTGAGGCCAAAGTGTGGATCAAAGTTATCAGGTCCAGGTGAGTCCCAGGTGGGGAACAGAGTAACCATGTCCCAATGATGCCCAGGTGGGACCAGAGTCACAAGGTCCAGACAAGGCCCAAGTGAGGAGTAGATTCACCAGGTCCAGTTGAGGCCCAGTTGAGGACCAGAGTCCTCAGCTCTGGGTGAGGCCCAGTGGGGAACCAGAGTCACCCGGTCCAGGTGATATCCAGGTGGGGACCAGAGTCACCACGTCAGGTGAGGCCCAGAGGGGGACGAGAATCACTAGGTCCAGGTGAGGCCCCGATGTGGAACTGAGTAACCAGGTCCCATGATGCCCATGTGAGGACCAGATTCACCAGGTCCAGGTGAGGTCCATGTGGGAACCAGTCACCTCGTCCAGGTGAGGCCCAGGTGGGACCACAGTCACCAGGTCAGGGTGAGGTCCAGAGGGAGACCAGAGTCACCAGGTCCAGGTGAGGCCCAGGTGTAGAAGAGAGTAACCAGGTCCCAATGATGCGCAGGTAAGGACCAGAGTCACCAGGTCCAGGGGAGGCCCAAATGTGGATCAGAGTCATTTTGTTCCAGGTGAGGCCAGAAGGAGACCACAGGAACCAGGTCCAGGAGAGCCCCATATAGGAACCAGAGCCACCAGATCCAGGTGAGGTCCAGGTGGGGACCACAGTCACAAGGTCCAGGTGAGGCCCAGGTGGCAACAAGATTCACCAAGCCCAGGTGAGACCCAGGTGGTGACCAGAGTCACCAGGTCCAGGTGAGGACCAGGTAAGGACCAGATTCACCAGGTCCAAGTGAAGCCCGGGGGGGTGGGGGAACCAGAGTCACCAGGTAAGGGTGAGGCCCAGAGGGGTACCAGAGTAACCAGTTTAGTTTGAGGTCCAGAGTGGAACCAGAGGTCCCCGGTCAAAGTGAGGCCCAGGTGTGGAATAGAGTATCCAGGTCCCAATGATGCCTAGGTGAGGACCAGAGTCACTAGGGCCATGCAAGGCCCAGACGAGGATCAGAATCACCAGGTCCTGGTGAGGAATAGGAGACCACAGTCACCAGTATCAGGTGAGCCCCATGTGGGAACCAGAGCCACTATATCCAGCTGAGTCCCAGGTCCATGTGAGGCCCACGTGAGGACCAGATTCATCAGGTCGAATTGAGGCATAGCTGGGGACAAGAGTCACCAGGTCTGGGAGAGGCCTAGGTGGGGACAAGATTCACCATGTCTGAGGTCAAAGTGGGGACGAGAGTCACCAGGTCCAGGTGAGGCCAAACCGAGGACCAGAATCACCAGATCCAGGTGAGGTCCATGTTGGAAAGAGAGTCACCAGGTCCAGGAGAGGTCCAGGTGGGGACCAGCGTCACCAGGTACAGGGGAAGCCCTTGAAAGAACCAGAGTCAACAGTTCGAGGTGAGGCGCAGGTGGCAACCAGAGTCAGCAGGTCCGGGTGAGGCCAAGGTGGGGACCACAGTCACCAGGTCCAGGTGAAACCAAGCTAAGGACCAGAGACACCAAATCCAGGTGAGGCCCAGGGGGACGGGGACTGGAGTCACCAGGTACAGGTGAGGCTAGAACAGCAGAGACACCAGGTCCAGGTGAGGTTCATGTGGGAACCAGAGTCACAGGTCCAGGTGAGGTTCATGTAGGAACCAGAGTCACCAGGTCCAGGTGAGGCCCAAGTGAGGACCAAAGTTAAATGTTCCAGAGTCTCACTTGGGAAACAGATTAAACATATCCCAATCATGCCCAGGTGGGTACAAGAGTCACCAGGTCCAGGTGATACCCAGGAGGGGAACAGATTCACCAGGACCAGGTAAGGCTCAGGTGGAACTAAGTCACATGGTTTGGGTGAGGCCTAGTTGGGGACAAAAGTCATAAGACCACTCGAGGCCCAGGTGGGAACACAGTCACCAGGTCCAGGTGAGGCCAAGCTAAGTACCAGTGGCACCAGGTCTAGCTGAGGCCCAGTTAGGGACTGGAGTGACCAAGTATAGGTTAGTTTAGAAGGACACCATAGTCATAAAAACGCAGCTAGTGGGATCCCTGGGTGGCACAGTGGTTTAGTGCCTGCCTTTGGCCCAGGGCGCGATCCTGGAGATCCGGGATCGAGTCCCACGTCAGGCTCCCGGTGCATGGAGCCTGCTTCTCCTCCCTCTGCCTGTGTCTCTGCCTCTCTCTCTCTGTGACTAACATAAATAAAATAAAATTCTTTAAAAAAAAAACACAGCTAGTTGAAAGCTGGCTTCTAGGGATGCTGCCTTTTGAGAGCTGAGCCCAGGGCAGGACTGTCCCCTATCCTGACTTCCTGTAGACATAGCTCCTACATCCTTCAGTGAGGTGCTAGAAGAGGTTGTGTGAAAAGCATGTGGAAGTGTCAGGATACCTGAGTCCAATACAGTGATTTCCAACAGCCTAGTTAAATTAGAATCCTGCCTTCTCAATTAGAGTGTCGCTAGGTTATAACTCCCATGTTTGAGTGGGTAGCAGACATCTGCCTCCCAGGGATACGCACGTCTGAGAGGCGAGCTTATGGCCTGTATGTCCCACATCCTGACTGCATGTACGGTCCGCTTCCACAGCATTTCCTTCGATACGGGGCAGATGCGGAGTGAGAACCAAGCGTCTACCTTGTCAGTTTCGCGCCTAGCGGACAGCTGCCTCCAAGGCCTCCAGTGGATTGAGCTTGTTGCTTGTACCTTCCACATGCTGACCCCCTGTAAGCTTCGCTTCCAAAGGACTTCATTCGATACGAGACGCAAGTTTGGTGAGAGGCAAGTGTCTTTTAGCTGAATCCAGCGACTTCTGAGGAATTCCTCCTTCAGATGGGAGCTCCATACTAACTTCCAAAGCTGAGTACCACGTTGAATGCTGTCTCTCTGAGGAACTTCGTTCTGTGAGATGAGCTGACCCGCGGTCCTGCACTGCCTGCAGATGGAGTTACGAACATCCTCCCAAGACATGTTTGTCAGAGGCTCATGGGACGCAAGGGGTAAGCTGCAGGCTTCAATGGTTGTGTCTCCAGGTGCAGTAGAGTGGTATTCACGGAACGACCTGACTCACAATGCTGCTACGTTCTCACGGCCATAAGAACGCAGCTAGTAGAAAGCTGGCTTCGACGCCTGTTTCCTTTTGAGAGCTGACCTGAGGGCAGGACCCCCTCGCATCCTGTCTGCCCGTAGATATAGCTGCTGACATCCTTACGTGAGGTGCTGGGAGAGGTTGTGAGAAAGGCAAGGTTGTGGAAGCGGCTAGCCTCTACTCACGTGTCCTGAGTTGAATGCAGCGATGTACGACGGCCTTCATCATTTACAGTGTAGCTAGGTTCTAACTCCCATGTATGAGTGGGTAGCAGACATCGGCCTCCCAGACATACACACTCCTGAGAGTTGAGCTTACGGCCTGTACCTCCCACATCTTGTGTGCAGGTACACTTCGCTGCTAACAGGCCTAGGCTCGATGCGTGACAGAAGTGTTGTGAGAGGTAAGCGGAAGGTGCCGGCCCACAAGACTAGTGTCTCCAAGCTCAATCCACCAATGTCCGAGTCATTCCCGTGGGATAGGGTGCGGGTTAGGGAACGAATTAGGGTACAGTGTAGTATCAGGAGTAGGGTACCGGTTAGGGTGTGGGTACGGTTTAGGATGAGGGTTAGAGTTAGGGTTAGGGTACATGTTAAGTAATGGGGGAGGGTACAGGTTAGGGTTAGGGTTAGGGTTAGGGTTAGGATTAGGGTACGGGTAAGTGTTTCGGCATGGTTTAGGGTTACTGTTATGGTTAGTGTTAGGGCTAGGGTTAGGGTTAGGATTACAGTGAGGGTTAGGGTCATGGTTAGGGTTAGGTTTCCGTTAGGTTACGGGGAGGGTTAGGGTACGGGTTAGGGTACGGGTTACGGAACGGGTTAGTGTTAGGGTTAGGGTTAAGGTTAGGGTATGGTTCAGGTTTAGGGTACGGACTTTTGTTCTGGTTAGGGTTAGGGTTAGGTTTAGGGTTAGGGTTAGGGTTAGTGTTAGAGTTAGGGTTAGAGTTATGGTCAGGTTAGGTAGAGTGAGGGTTAGTGTATGGGATAGGAAAAGGGTGAGGTTTAGAGTTAGTGCTAGGTTTAGGGTGGGTGTACGGTTCAGGTTAGGGTACAGATAAGGGTTAGGTATGAGTTAGGGTGAGGGTTAGGCACGTGTTAGGGTTATCTTAAGGTATAGGGATAGGTTACGGATAGGGTTAGGCTTACGGTGACGGTTAGTGTTAGTGTAAGGGTTAGTGTTAGCATTACAGTTACGGTACTGTTAATGGGTAGGTTTAGGGTTAGTGTTAGGTTAGTGTTATGATTAGGGTAAGGGATAGGTTTAGGTAAGGCTAGGTTTAGGGTACAGTTTAGTTTTAGGGTACTGGTTAGGTTTAGGTTTAGGTGCGGTTTAGGGTTCAAGTTAGGATTAGGTTATGGTTAGGATTAGGCAATGGATAGTGTTAGGTTAGTGTTAGGGTTAGAAATAGGGTTAGTATTAGGTTTAGGGTTAGTATTAGGTTAGGTTTAGGTCTGGTTAGGTAAGGTTATGGTTAGTGTTAGGTTAGGTAAGGGATAGGTTAGGATACAGGTTAGGTTAGGTTTAGAGTTAGGGTTTGGGTTACGGTTAACGTTAGTGTTAGGGTACTTGTTAGGATTAGGGTTAAGGTTAGGTTTAGGTTAGGCACGCTTTATAGTTAGGGTTAGTGTTAGTGTTAGGTTAGGTTTAGGTAAGGGCACGGGTTAGGTTAGGTTAGTGTTAGGGTTAGGGTACGGGTTCGGGTTAGGGTACTGGTTCGGGTTAGGTTTAGGTTAGGTTTAGGGTTAGGGTACCAATTAGGGTAGGATGAGGTTAGTATTACGGTTAGGGTTAGCGTTAGGGAACGGGTTAGGGTTAGTGATAGGGTTTGTGTTAGGGTTATGCTAGTGTTAGTGTTAGGGTTAGGGTTAGGGTTGGGGTACTCGTTAAGGTTAGGATTAAGGTTAGGGTTATGGTCAGGGTTAGGGTATGGGATAGGGTTAGAGTGGTGGTTATGTTTAGGGTTAGGGTTAGGTTCAGGGCTAGGTTACGGGTATGGTTAGAGTTAGGGTTAATGTTAGTGTTAGGGTTAGGGTTAGGGTACGGTTTTTGGGTTAGGGTACGGGATAGGGTTAGGTTTAGGGTTAGGATACGGGTTAGGGTTAGGGTTAGGGTTAGGGGTTAGGTTTGGTGTAAGGTTAGGGTAGTATACGGTTAGGTTAGGGTTAGGATATGGGTTAGGGTTAGTGTAAGGGTTATGGGTTAGGTTAGGCACGGGTTAGGATTAGGGTTAGGTTAGGATACAGGTTAGGTTAGGGTTAGGTTAGGTTAGTGTCTCGGATTAGGCTAGCGTTAGGGTTATGGTCTGAGTTCGGGTTAGGTTAGGTTAGGTCTGGATTAGGTTAGGTTAGGTTCTGGATAGAGTTAGGGTTCGGGTTAGGGTTAGTGTTATGGTTCGGGTTTGGGTTAGGGTTAGGGTTCGTGTTAGGGTTAGGGTTAGCGGTAGGGTTAGGGTTAGGGTAAGGTTAGGTTTCGGGTTAGGTTTCGGATTAAGGTTACGGTTAGGTTTAGGGTTAGCGTTTGGGTTCGGGTTTTGGTTAGGGTTCGGGTTCGGGGTAGGGTTAGGATTAGGGTTCGGGTTAGGGTTAGTGTTAGGGTACGGTTTAGGGTTTGGGTTCGGGTTCGGGTTATGGTTCGGTTTAGGGTTATTGTTATGGTTCCGGATAGGGTTAGGGTTCGGGTTAGGATTAGGGCCCGGCAAGTGTTAGGTTCGGTTTAGTGTTGGGGTTAGGCTCGGGTTGGGGTCGGCTCGGGTTAGGTTAGGTTAGGTTTGGGGTTGGGGTTGGGGTTGGGGTTAGGGTTCGAGTTAGGGTTAGGTTTAATGTTAGTGTTAGGTTAGGGGTTCGAATTTGGGTTCGGGTTAGGTTTAGGGTACGGGTTAGGAATAGGTTTAGGGTTAGGATTAGTGTTCGGGTTTTGGTGAGGGTTAGGTTTAGGGTTCGGTTTTCGGTTATGGTTCGGGTTTGGGGTAGGTTTAGGATTAGGGTTGGGTTTAGGTGTCGGGTTAGGGTTAGGGTTAGCGTTAGGTTTAGGTTTCGGGTTATGGTTATGGTTAGGATTAGTGTTCGTGTTAGGGTTAGGGTTAGGGTTTGGCTTAGGTCTGGTTCGGTTAGGTTAGGGTTCGCATTAGGGTTTGGGTTAGGCTCGCTTAGGTCTCTGGTAAGGGTTAGGGTTCGGGTTAGTGTCGGTGTTAGGTTTCCGGTTGGGTTTCGATTTGGGTTCAGGTTAGGGTTAGTGTTGGGGTTAGGGTTCGGATTAGGGCTAAGGTTAGGTTTAGGGTTAGGGTTAGGGTTCAGGTTATGGTGGGGTTTGGGGATGGAGTTGGTGTTCGGGTTGGGGTTAGTGTTAGGGTTAGGTTTTGGGTTTGGGTTTGTGTTAGGGTTGGGGATCTGTTGAGGTTTTGGTTTGGGGTTAGGGATGGGTTAGGGTTAGCGGTAGTTTTCAGTTTAGTGTTAGGAGTGAGTTCAGGGTTAGGGTTAGGGTTCGGGTTTGGGTTAGGGTTAGGTTAGGATTCGGGTAAGGGTGAGGTTCAGGTTCAGGTTAGCTAAGGGTTAGAGTTTGGGTTAGGTTGGGTTAGGGTTAGGGTCGGGTTAGTGAGGTTTAGGGTTAGGTTAGGTTTAGGGTTGGGTTTAGGTTAGGTTCGGGTTTAGGAGTTAGGAGTTTAGGGAGTTAGGGTTAGGTTAGGGTAAGGGTTAGGGTTAGGTTTAGGGTTAGGATTTGGGTTAGGTAGTTAGGGTTAGGTTCGAGTTAGGGTTTGTGTTAGGGTTAGGTTTAGGGTTCATGTTAGGTTTAGGTTTAGGGTTCGGGTTAGGGTTATGGTTAGGGTTCAGTTTCGGTTTAGGGTTAGGGTTAGGTTGAGTGTTAGGGTAAAGGTTCGGGTTAGGGTTAGGGTTCGGGTTCGTGTTAGGGTTAGGGTTACGGGTAGGGTTAGGGTTAGGGTAAGGTTAGATTTCGGGTTAGGGTTTGGGTTAAGGTTAGGGTTAGGGTTAGGTTTAGGGTTAGGGTTGGGTTCAGGGTTCGGGTTGGATTTTGGGTTCGGGTTCGGGTTAGGGTTAGTTTTGGGGTTAGGATTCGGGTTCGGGTTCGGGTTCGGGTTAGGGTTAGGGTTAGGGTTCGGTTTAGGGTTCGGGTTGGGGTTGGGGTTAGGGTTAGGGTTAGGGTTAGGGTTAGTTTTGGGGTTAGGATTCGGGTTCGGGTTCGGGTTAGGGTTAGGGTTAGGGTTAGGGTTCGGTTTAGGGTTCGGGTTGCGGTTAGCATTGGCGTTGGGGTTAGGGTTTGGGTTAGGGTTAGGGTTAGGGTACGGAGTAGGGTTAGGGTCGGGGTAGGGTTATGTTTGGGGTTGGGGTTGGGGTTGGGGTTAGGGTTTGAGTTAGGGTTAGGTTTAGGTTTAGGGTGAGGGTTAGGGTTAGCGGTTCGGGTTTGTGTTAGGGTTCGGGTTCGGGTTAGGGTTAGATTTAGGAATAGGTTTCGGATTAGGGTTAGGTTTAGTGTCAGGTTTAGGGTTAGGTTTAGGGTTCGGGTTGGGGGTCGGCTTAGGGTTAGGGTTAGGGGTGTGGTTGGGGTTTGGGTTGGGGTTAGGGTTGTGGTTGGGTTTGGGGTTAGGATTATGGTTATGTTTAGGGTTACGGTTAGGGGTAGGTTAGTGGTTAGGATTCGGGTTAGTTTTAGGGTCAGGTTTAGGGTTAGGGTTAGGGTTGGGTTTGGGGTTGGGTTTGGGTTTAGGGTTCGGGTTAGGGTTAGGGTTCGGTTTAGGGTTCGGGTTCGGGTTAGGATTCGGGTTAGGGTTAGGGTTTGGGTTAGGGTTCGGGGTAGGTTTTAGGTTAGGGTTAGGTTAGGGTTCGGGTTAGGTTGAGGGTTCGGGTTCAGGTTAGCTTGGGTTAGAGTTCGGGTTAGGGTTAGGTTTAGGGTTCGGGTTAGGATTAGGGTTAGTGTTAGGTTTCGGGTTAGGGTTAGGGTTAGGGATAGGGTTAGGGTTAGGTTGAAGTTTAGGGTTAGGGTTCGTGTTCGTGTTCGTGTTAGGGTTAGGGTTAGGGGTAGTGTTCGGGTTAGCGTTAGGGTGAGGGTTAGGGTAGGGTTAGGTTTCGGATTAGGGTTCGGGTTCGGTTTAGGGTTAGGGTTAGGGTTAGGGTTGGGGTTAGGGTTCGGGTTGGGTTTCGGGTTGGGTCGGGTTAGGGTTAGTGTTGGGTTTAGGGTTCGGGTCAGATTAGGGTCAGGTTTAGGGTACGGTTAGGGTTCGGTTTATGGTTCGGGTTGGTTTTGGGGTTGGGGTTAGGTTTAAGGTTAGGGTTAGGGTACGGGTTAGGGTTAGGGTCGGGGAAGGTTTAGGGTTGGTGTTGGGGTTCGGGTTGGGGTTCGGGTTCGAGTTAGTGTTAGGGTTAGGGTTAGGGTGAGGTTTCGGGTTAGGATTATGTTCGGGTTAGGGTTCGGTTTATGTTTAGGGTTCGGGTTAGGGTTCGCTTTATGGTTTGGGTTACGGTTCAGGTAAGGGTTAGTGTTAGACATAGGGTTAGGTTTCAGGTTAGGGTTAGGATTAGGGTTTGCGTTAGGGTCGGGTTAGTGTTCGGATTAGGGTTAGGGTTAGGGTTATGGTTCGGGTCAGGTTAGGGTTACGGTTAGGGTTAGGGTTCGGATTAGGGTCAGGGTTAGGGTTCTGGTTAGGGTTAGGGTTCGGGTTAGGGTTAGTGTTAGGTTTCAGGTTAGGGTTAGGGTTAGGGTTCGTGTTAGGATTAGGGTTAGGTTGAGGGTTAGGGTTTGGGTTCGGGTTAGGCTTAGGGTTCGGGTTCGTGTTAGGGTTAGGGTTAGGGGTAGGGTTAGGGTTAGGGTAAGGTTCGGTTTCGAGTTAGGTTTCGGGTTAAGGTTAGGGATAGGGTTAGGGATAGGGTTAGGGCTAGGGTTGGGTTTAGCGTTCGGGTTGGGTTTCGGGTTCGGGTTCGGGTTAGGGTTAGTTTTGGGTTTAGTGTTCCGGTTCAGGTTCGTGTTCGGGTTAGGGTTAGGCTTCGGTTTAGGGTTTAGGTTGTGTTTGGGGTTAGGGTTCGGTTTAGGGTTCGGGTTCGGGTTAGGGTTAGGGTTCGGTTTAGGGTTCATGTTAGGGTTCGGGTTAAGGTTTGGGTTAGGGTTATTGTTAGGGTTCGGAATAGGGTTAGGGTTCGGGTTAGGGTTAGGGCTCGGGGAAGTGTTAGGGTTGGGTTTAGTGTTGGGTTAGCTTTCGTTTGGGGTTCGGTTTCGTGTTAGGGTTCGGGTGAGGGTAAGGTTAGGTTTTGGGTTGCGGTTGGGGTTGGGGTTATGGATAGGGTTAGGGTTGGGTTTGTGGTTAGTGTTAGGGTTAGGTTTATGGTTCGTGTTAGGGTTAGGTTGAGGGTTCAGATTATGGTTAGGGTTCAGGTTAGAGTTAGGGTTAGGAGTAAGGTCGGGCTCCGGTTTGGGTTAGGGTTAGGGTTAGGGTTCGGGTTCGGATTCGGTTTAGGGTTATTGTTACGTTTTAGGTTAGGGTTAGGGTTAGGTTTTGGTTTAGGGTTAGGGTTTGGGTTCGGGTTCGGTTAAGGGTTAGGGTTAGGGTCAGGGTTCGGGTCAGGGTTCGGGTTATAGTTAGGGTTAGGTTTAAGGGTAGGGTTAGGCTTAGGGTTATGGTTAGGGTTCGGGGTAGAGTTCGGGATAGGGTTCGGGTTAGGGTTCGTTTTCGGGTTCGCGGTAGGGTTCGGGATAGGGTTCGGGTTAGGGTTCGGGTTCTGGATAGGGTTATGGTTCAGGTAAGGGTTCGGGTTCGGTTTCGGGTTAGGGTTTGGTTTAGTCTTCGGGTTGAGGTTGGGGTTCGGGTTGGTTAGGGTTAGGGTTCAGGTTCGGGTTGGGTTTGGGTTAGGTTTAGGGTTTGGTTTAGGGTTAGAGTTAGTGTTCTGGTTCAGTTTAGGTTTATTTTTTTTTTAATTTTTATTTATTTATGATAGTCACAGAGAGAGAGAGAGAGAGAGAGGCAGAGACATAGGCAGAGGGAGAAGCAGGCTCCATGCACCGGGAGCCCGATGTGGGATTCGATCCCGGGTCTCCAGGATCGCGCCCTGGGCCAAAGGCAGGCGCTAAACCGCTGCGCCACCCAGGGATCCCCAGTTTAGGTTTAGTGTTGCTGTTGGGGTTGGGTTTTGGTAGGGGTTTGGGTTAGGGTTAGGGTTAGGGTTGGGGTTGGCGTTGGGGTTTGGGTTGGGGTTAGGGTTAGGGTTCGGTTTGGGGTTAGGGTTAGGGTTATGGTTAGGGTACGGTGAGGGGTAGGTTTAGTCGTTAGGGTTCGGGTTAGTTTTAGGGTCAGGATTCGGATTAGGGTTAGGGTTGGGTTTGGGTTTGGGGTTGGTGTTGGGTTTAGGGTTCGGATTAGGGTTAGGGTTCGGTTTAGGGTTCGGGGTCGGGTTAGGATTCGGGTTAGGGTTAGGGTTAGGGTTCGGGTTAGGTTTAGGGTTAGGGTTAGGGTTAGGGTTAGGGTTCGGGTACGTTTAGTGTTAGGTTTCAGGTTAGGGATAGGTTGAGGTTGGAGTTTCGGGTTAGGGTTAGGGTTCGGGTTAGGGTTCGGGTTAGGTTTAGGGTTAGGGTTAGGGTTAGGGTTAGGGTTCGGGTTAGTGTTAGGTTTCAGGTTACGTTTAGGGTTAGGGTTCAGGTTAGGGATAGGGTTAGGGTTAGGTTGAGGTTTAGGGTTAGGGTTCGGGTTAGGGTTAGGGTTCGGGTTCGTGTTAGGGTTAGGGTTAGTGGTAGGGTTCGGGTTAGCGTTAGGGTTAGGGGTAGGGTAGGGTTAGGTTTCGGATTAGGTTTCGGGTTCGGTTTCGGGTTAGGGTTAGGGTTGGGGTTAGGGTTCGGGTTGTGTTTCGGGTTGGGTTCTGGTTAGGGTTAGTGTTGGGTTTAGGGTTCGGGTTCGGATTAGGGTTAGGGTTATGGTAGGGTTAGGGTTGGGGTTGGGGTTGGGGTTAGGGTTGGGGTTAGGATTCGAGGTAGGGTTAGGGTTAGTGTTAGGGTTAGGTTTCGGGTTAGAATTATGTTCGGGTTAGGGTTCGGGTTCGGGTTAGGGTTCGGGTTAGGGTTGGCTTTAGGGTTTGTGTTATGGTTCAGGTTAGGGTTAAGGATAGGGTTAGGGTCGGGTTAGTGTTCGGATTAGGGTTAGGGTTAGGGTTAAGGTTCGGGTTCGGGTTAGGCTTAGGGTTAGGGTTAGGGTTAGGGTTCGGGTTAGGGTTAGGGTTAGGGTTCGGGTTAGGGTTAGGGTTAGGGTTAGGGTTAGGGTTAGGGTTCGGGTTAGGGTTAGGGGATAGTGTTAGGTTTATGGTTAGGGTTAGGGTTCGGGTTAGGATTAGGGTTCGGGTTCGGGTTAGGTTTATGGTTAGGGTTCGGGTTCGGGTTATGGTTAGGGTTAGGATTAGTGTTCGTGTTAGGGTTAGGGTTCGGCTTAGGGTTGGGATCGGGTTAGGGTTAGGGTTAGGGTTCGGTTTAGGGTTTGTGTTATGGTTCGGTTTAGGGTTTGGGTTAAGTTTCGTTTTAGCTCTCAGGTACGGGTTAGGGCTCGGGTTAGTGTTGGGGTTAGGCTTGCGGTTGGGTTTCGGTTTCGTGTTCGGGTTAGGGTTGGTGTTGGGGTTAAGTTACGGATTAGGGTTAAGGTTAGGTGTAGGGTTAGGGTTAGGGTTCAGGTTAGGGTGGGTTTTGGGGTTGGTGTTGGGGTTTTGGTTAGGGTTAGTGTTAGGGTTAGGGTAAGGTTTAGTGTTAGAATTGGTGTTGGCTTTAGGGTTAGGTTTGGGTTTCGGGTTGGGGTGGGGGTGGGGGATAGGGTTAGGGTTGGGTTGGGGTTAGGGATAGGGTTAGGGTTAGGGTTAGGTTTCGGTTTAGGGTTAGGAGTGGGGTCAGGGTTAACGTTCACTTTAGGGTTAGGGTTCTGTTTCGGGTTAGCGTTAGGGTTAGGGTTCGGTTTAGGGTGAGGGTTCGGGTTCAGTTTAGGTTAGGGTTAGAGTTCGGGTTAGGGATGCGGTTAGGGTTAGGGTCGGGTTTGTGTTCGGTTTAGGGTTAGGGTTAGGTTTAGGTTTCGGTTTCGGTTTCGGGTTCGGGTTAGGTTTAGGGTTAGGGTTAGGGTTCGGGTAGGGTTAGGGGTGGTTTAGGATTCTGTTTAGGGTTAGGTTTCGTGTTAGGGTTATGGTTAGGGTTCGTGTTAGGGTTAGGGATTTGCGTTAGGCTTAGTGTTAGGGTAGGATTTTGGCTAGGTTTAGGGTTAGGGTTAGGGGTTCAGGTTCGGGTTTGAGTTAGGGTCGTGCTAGGGTTAGGGTTAGGTTTAGGGTTCGGGTTAAGTTTAGGCTTAGGTTTCAGGTTAGGGTTAGTGTTAGTGTTCGGTTTAGGGTTAGGGTTATGTTTAGGTTGAGGGATAGGGTTAGGGTTCGGGTTAGGATTAGGGTTCGGGTTCGTGTTAGGGTTAGGGGTAGGGTTAGGTTTAGGGTAAGGTTAGGTTTCCGGTTAGGGTTCGGGTTAAGGTTAGGGCTTAGGGTTAGGGTTAGGGTTAGGGTTAGGGTTAGGATTAGGGTTGGGTTAGGTTTCGGGTTGGGTTTCGGGTTCGGGTTTGGGTTAGTTTTGGGTTTAGGGTGCGGGTTCGGGTTAGGGTTAGGCTTAGGGTTCGGTTTACGGTTCGGGTTGGTGTTGGGGATAGGGTTCGGTTTAGGGTTGGGGTTGGGGTTGGGGTTGGGGTTTGGGTTAGGGTTTGGGTAAGGGTTAGGGTTGGGGTATGGGGTAGGGTTAGGCTCGGGGTAGGGTTAGGTTTGGGGTTGGGGTTGGGGTTGGGGTTAGGGTTCGAGTAAGGGTTAGGTTTAGTGTTAGGGTTAGGGTTAGGGGTTCGAATTTCGGTTCGGGTTAGGTTTCGGGTTAGGGTTAGGGTTAGAATTAGGAATAGGTTTAGGGTTAGGATTAGTGTTCGGGTTTTGGTTAGCGTTAGGGTTAGGGTTCGGTTTTCGGTTAGGGTTCGGGTTTGGGGTAGGTGTAGGATTAGGGTTGGGGTTAGGTGTCGGGTTAGGGTTAGGGTTAGCGTTAGGTTTAGGTTTCGGGTTATGGTTATGGTTAGGGTTAGGGTTCGTGTTAGGGTTAGTGTAGGTTTCGGTTTAAGGTTCGGTTCGGGTTAGGGTTTGGGTTCGGATCAGGGTTCATGTTAGGGTTCGAGTTAAGGTTCGGGTTAGGGTTATTTTTACGGTTCAGGATAGGGTTAGGGTTCGTGTTAGGGTTAGGGCTCGGGTAAGTGTTAGGGTTCGGTTTAGTGTTGGGGTTAGGATTCGGGTTGGGGTTTGGTTTCACGTTAGGGTTAGGGTTAGGGTTAGGGTTAGGTTTGGGGTTGGGTTTGGGGTTGGGGTTAGGGATAGGGTTAGGGTTGGGTTAGGGTTAGGGTTAGGGTTAGTGTTAGTGTTAGGGTTAGGGTTCGGATTAGGGTTAGGGTTCGGGTTAGAGTTAGGGTTAGGATTAGGGTTCAGGTTCGGGTTTCGGTTAAGGTTAGGGTTCGGGTTAGGTTTCGGGTTCGGGCTCGTGTTAGGGTTAGGTTTAGGTTTTAAGTTAGGGTTAGGGTTAGGTTTTGGTTTAGGGTTAGGGTTAGGGTTCGGGTTCGGGTTAGGGTTAGTGTTAGGGTTCGTGTTAAGTGTAGGGTTAGGGATCGGGTTATAGTTAGCGTTAGGGTCAAGGGTAGGGTTAGGCTTAGGGTTAGGGTTTGGGCTCGGGTTGGAGTTCGGGATAGGGTTCGGGTTCGGGTTCGGTTTCAGGTTCGAGGTAGGGTTTGGGATAGGGTTCGAGTTCGGTTTCGGGTTCGGAATAGGGTTATGGTTCGGGTTAGGGTTTGGGTTCGGGTTCGCGTTAGGTTTGGGTTAGGGTTTGGTTTAGTGTTCGGGTGGGGTTGGGGTTCGGATTCGGGTTAGGGTTAAGGTTCGGGTTAGGTTCGGGTTCGGGTTAGGGTTAGGGTTTGGTTTAGGGTTAGGGTTAGAGTTCTGGTTCGGTTTAGGGTTAGTGTTGCTGTTGGGGTTGGGGTTGTGGTAGGGGTTTGGGTTAGGGTTAGGGTTAGGGTTGGGGTTCAGCTTAGGGTTAGGGTTAGGGTTAGGGTTGGGTTTGAGATTGGGGTTTGGGTTGGGGTTAGGGTTAGGGTTTGGTTTGGGGTTAGGTTTAGGGTTATGGTTAGGGTTAGCATTAGGGGTAGGTTTAGTGGTTAGGGTTCGGGTTAGTTTTAGGGTCAGGGTTAGGGTTAGGTTTAGGGTTGGGTTTGGGTTTGGGGTTGGGGTTGGGTTTAGGGTTCGGTTTAGGGTTAGGGTTTGGTTTAGGGTTCAGGTTCGAGTTAGGATTCGGGTTAGGGTTAGGGTTAGGGTTCGGGTTAGTTTTAGGGTTAGCATTAGGGTGAGGGTGAGGGTTAGGTTGAGGGTTCGTGTTCAGGTTAGCTTAGCGTTAGAGTTCAGGTTAGGGTTAGGTTTAGGTTTAGGGTTAGTGTAAGGTTTCGGGTTAGGGTTAGGGTTAGGGTTCGGGTTAGGGATAGGGTTAGGGTTAGGTTGAGGTTTAGGGTTAGGGTTCGGGTTAGGGTTAGGGTTCGGGTTCGTGTTAGGGTTAGGGTTAGGTGTAGGGTTCGGGTAAGCGTTAGGGTTAGGGTTAGGGTAGGGTTAGGTTTCGGATTAGCCTTAGGGTTCGGTTTAGGGTTATGGTTAGGGTTAGGGTTGGGATTAGGGTTCGTGTTGGGTTTCGAGTTCGGGTTCGGGTTAGGGTTAATGTTGGGTTTAGGGTTCGGGTTCGGATTAGGGTAAGGGTTAGGGTAGGGTTAGGGTTCGGTTTATGGTTCGGGTTGTGGTTGCGGTTGGGGTTGGGATTAGGGTTAAGGTTAGGTTTAGGGTTAGGGTTTTGGTACGGGTTGGGGTTAGGTTCGGGGTAGGTTTTGGGTTGGGGTTGGGGTTGGGGTTAGGGTTCGAGTTAGGGTTAGGTTTAGGTTTAGGTTTTGGGTTAGGATTATGTTCGGGTTAGGGTTCGGGTTCGGTTTAGGGTTTGGGTTAGGGTTCGGGTTAGGGTTGGCTTTAGGGTTCGGGTTACGGTTGAGGTTAGGGTTAGCGTTAGGGATAGGGTTAGGGTTCGGGTTAGGGTTAGGAAGAGGGTTAGGGTTAGGGTTAGGGTTAGGGTTAGGGTTAGGGTTAGGGTTCGGTTTAGGGTTAGGGTTAGGGTTAGGGTTAGGGTTCAGATTAGGGTTAGGGTTGGTATTGGGGTTAGGCTTCCGGTTGGGTTTCGGGTTCGGGTTCGCGTTAGGGTTGGTGTTGGGGTTAGGTTTCAGAATAGGGTTAAGGTTAGGTTTAGGGTTAGGGTTAGGGTTCAGTGTAGGCTGGGTGTTGGAGTTGGGGTTGGGGTTTGGGTTAGGGTTAGGGTTAGGTTTAGGGTAATGGTTAGTGTTACATTTGGGGTTGGGGTTAGGGTTATGGTTAGGTTTGGGGTTGGTGTTGGGTTTGGGGTTGGTGATAGGTTTAGGGTTGGGTATGGGGTTAGGGATAGTGTTAGGTTTAGGGTTAGGTTTCGGTTTAGGGTTAGGAGTGGGGTCAGGGTTACGGTTTGGGTTAGGGTTAGGGTTCGGGTTAGGGTTAGGCTTAGGATTTGGGTTAGGGTGAGGGTTCGGTTTCAGGTTAGCTTATTGTTAGAGTTCGGGTTAGGGTTAGGTTTAGCGTTCGGGTTAGGGTTAAGGTTAGTGTTACGTTTCGGGTTAGGATTAGGGTTAGGGTTCGGGTTAGGGTTAGCAGTCGGGTTAGGGTTAGGGTTCGTGTTAGGGATAGTGTTCGGTTTAGGGTTAGGGTTAGGGTTGGGTTTGGGTTTGCGGTTGGGGTTAGGTTTAGGTTTCGGGTTAGTGTTAGGGTTCGGTTTAGGTTTCGGGTTCGTGTTAGGATTCGGGATGGGGTTAGGGTTAGGTTCCGGGTAGGGTTCGGGGTAGGGTTAGGGTTAGGGTTAGCGTTCGGGTTAGGGTTAGGATTAGGGTTCGCAGCTACTTGAACTCTGGCTTCCAAGTATGCTTCCTTGTGAGAGCTGAACTGAGGGGAGGACCCTTCTGCATCCTGACTGCCTGGAGACGTAGGTCCTAACATCCTTATGTTAGGTGCTGGAAGAGGTTGGCGTGAAAAGTATGTGGAAGCTACAGGCCTGTCCTCACCTGTATCTGAGTTGAATACAGCGATTTCTAATGATCTTCAATTAGAGTGTCGCGAGGTGTAACTCCCATGTTTCAGTGGGAAGCAGACACCTGCCTGCAAGGGATATGCAAGTCTGAGAGGTGAGCTTATGGCCTGTATGTCCCACATCCTGACTGCCTGTACGGTCTGCTTCCACAGCATTTCCTTCTATGCGTGGCAGTTGCGGAGTGAGGACCAAGCATCTACCTTGTCAGTGTCGCGCCTAGTGGACAGTTGCCTCCAAGGCCTCCAGTGGATTGAGCTTGTTGCTTGTACCTCCCACATGCTCACCCCTTGTACGCTTCGCTTCCAAAGGACTTCATTCGATACAAGACGCAGGATTGGTGAGAGGCAAGTGTCTCTTAGCTGAACCCAGTGACTTCTGAGGAATTCCTCCCTCAGATGGGAGCTCCATACTAACTTCCAAAGCTGAGTACCACATTGAATGCCGTCTCTCTGAGGAACTTCGTTCTGCGAGATGAGCTTACCCACGGTCCTGCACTGCCTGCAGATGGAGTTACGAACATCCTCCCAAGACATGTTTGTCAGAAGCTCATGGGACGCAAGGGGTAAGCTGCAGGCTTCAATGGTTGTGTCTCCAGGTGCAGTAGAGCGGTATTCACGGAACGACCTGACTCACAATGCTGCTACGTTCTCACGGCCATAAGAACGCAGCTACTAGAAAGCTGGCTTCGATGCCTGCTTCCTTTTGAGAGCTGAACTGAGGGCAGGACCCCCACATCCTGCCTGCCCGTAGGTATAGCTGCTGACATCCTTATGTGAGGTGCTGGGAGAGGTTGTGAGAAAGGCCAGGTTGTGGAAGCGACTGTCCTCTACTCAAGTGTCCTGAGGTGAATACAACGATGTACGACGGCCCTCATCAATTACAGTGTAGGTAGGATTTAACTCCCATGGATGAGTGGGTAGCAGACATGGCCTCCCAGGCATACATACTCCTGAGAGTCGAGCTTACGGCCTGTACCTCAAACTTCACTGCTAACAGGCCTAGGCTCAATGCGTGACAGAAGTGTTTTGAGAGGTAAGCGGAATGTGCCGGCCCACAAGACTAGTGTCTCCAAGCTCAATCCAGCGATGTCCGAGTAATTCCTGTCAGACTGGTGCTACCTACTAAGTTCCAAACGTGAGAGGCTGGCTGATCGCCTTGTCCAAAGGCAAATTCCTTGTGAGATTTGAGTTCACAGTCAGTCCCTCACGGTTCCACACTGCCTGCAGAATGAGTTTCGAACATCTTCACCAGGGACATTTGTGGTTGAGGCTTGTGAGACGCAAGTGGAAAAAGGCAGGCCTGGAGTGTGTCTCCAGGTGCAGTAGAGCGGTGTTCCTGCAGCCTCCTAACATAGAGTACTGCTACCTTCTCGAGGCCCTAGGAACGCAGCTATTTGAACGCTGGCTTCCAATCTGCTTCCTTGTGAGAGCTGAGCTGAGGGGAGGACCCTCCTGCATCCTGACTGCCTGGAGACGTAGGTCCTAACATCCGTATGTTAGGTGCTGGAAGAAGTTGGTGTGAAAAGCATGTGGAAGCGACAGGCCTGTCCTCACGTGTATTGAGTTGAATACATCGATTTTTAATGGTATTCTTCAGTTAGAGTGTCGCCAGGATGTACTCCCATGTTTCCGTGGGAAGCAGACATCTGCCTGCCAGGGATACGCACGTCTGAGAGGTGAGCTTATGGCCTGTATGTCCCACATCCTGACTGCCTGTACGGTCCGCTTCCACAGCATTTCCTTCTACGCGTGGCAGTTGCGGAAGGAGAACCAAGCGTCTACCTTGTCAGTGTCGTGCCTAGGGGACAGCTGCCTCCAAGGCCTCCAGTGGATTGAGTTTGTTGCTTGTACCTCCCACATGCTCACCCCTTGTACGCTTCGCTTCCAAAGGACTTCATTCGATACGAGACGCAAGTTTGGTGAGAGGCAAGTGTCTCTTAGCTGAACCCAGTGACTTCTGAGGAATTCCTCCCTCAGATGGGAACTACATGCTAACTTCCAATGCTGAGTACCTCGTTGAATGCTGTCTCTCTGAGGAAATTCCTTCTGCGAGATGAGCTGACTGCGGTCCTGCACTGCCTGCAGATGGAGTTACGAACATCCTCCCAAGACATATTTGTCAGAAGCTCATGGGACGCAAGGGTCCCTGACGCTGCAGGCTTCAATGGTTGTGTCTCCAGGTGCCTTAGAGCGGTATTCACGGAACGACCTGACTCACAATGCTGCTACGTTCTCACGGCCATAAGAACGCAGCTAGTAGAAAGCTGGCTTCGACGCCTGCTTCCTTTTGAGAGCTGACCTGAGGGCAGGACCCCCTCACATCCTGCCTGCCCGTAGATATAGCTGCTGACATCCTTATGTGAGGTGCTGGGAGAGGTTGTGAGAAAGGCAAGGTTGTGAAAGCGGCTGGCCTCTACTCTCCTGTCCTGAGTTGAATGCAGCGGTGTCCGACGGCCTTCATCAATTACAGTGTGGCTAGGTTCTAACTCCCATGTAGGAGTGGGTAGCAGACATCGGCCTCCCAGACATACACACTCCTGAGAGTTGAGCTCATGGCCTGTACCTCCCACATCCTGTGTGCAGGTACACTTCGCTGCTAACAGGCCTAGGCTCGGTGCGTGACAGAAGTGTTGTGAGAGGTAAGCGGAAGGTGCCGGCCCACAAGACTAGTGTCTCCAAGCTCAATCCAGCGATGTCCGAGTAATTCCTGTCAGACTGGTGCTACCTACTAAGTTCCAAACGTGAGAATCTGGCTGATCGCCTTGTCCAAAGGCAACTTCCTTGTGAGATTTGAGCTCACACTCAGTCCCTCACGGTTCCACACTGCCTGCAGAATGAGTTTCGAACATCTTCACCAGGGACATTTGTGGTTGAGGCTTGTGAGACGCAAGTGGAAAAAGGCAGGCCTGGAGTGTGTCTCCAGGTGCAGTAGAGCGGTGTTCCTGCAGCCTCCTAACATAGAGTACTGCTACCTTCTCGCGGCCCTAAGAACGCAGCTACTTGAACGCTGGCTTCCAAGTATGCTTTGTTGTGAGAGCTGAGCTGAGGGGAGGACCCTCCTGCATCCTGACTGCCTGGAGACGTAGGTCCTAACATCCTTATGTTTGGTGCTGGAAGAGGTTGGTGTGAAAAGCATGTGGAAGCGACAGGCCTGTCCTCACGTGTTCGAGTTGGATACAGTGATATCTAACGGCCTTCCTCAATTAGAGTGTCGCCAGGTTGTAACTTCCATGTTTCAGTGGTAAGCAGACATCTGCCTGCCATGGATACGCACGTCTGAGAGGTGAGCTTATGGCCTGTATGTCCCACATCCTGACTGCCTGTACGGTCCGATTCCGCAGCATTTCCTTCTGTGGGTTAGGGTTAGGTTTCAGAATAGGGTTAAGGTTATTTTTAGCGTTAGGGTGGGGGTTGGTTTTGGGGTTGGAGTTAGGGTTCCTTTAGGGTTAGGGATAGGGTTAGGGTTAGGGTTCAGGTTAGGATTCGGGTTGGGTTTCGGGTTTGGGTTAGTGTTGGGTTTAGGGTTTGGGTTCGGATTAGGGTTAGGGTTAGGGTAGCGTTAGGGTTCGGTTAATGGTTCGGATAGGGGTTGGGGTTGAGTTTGGGTTTGGGGTGAGGGTTAGGGTTAGGGTTAGAGTACGGGTAAGGGTTATGGTCGGGTTAGGTTTAGGGTTGGGGTTGGGGTTGGGGTTAGGTTTCGAGTTAGGGTTAGGGTTATGGTTAGGTTTCGGGTTAGAATTATGTTCAGGTTAGGGTTCGGGTTAGGGTTAGGGTTCGGGTTCGGGTTAGGGTTCGGGTTAGGTTCGCTTTAGGGTTCGGGTTCCGGTTCAGATTAGGGTTAGGGTTAGGGATAGGGTTAGGGTTCGGGTTAGGGTTAGGGTTAGGGTTAGGGTTAGGGTTAGGGTTAGGGATAGGGTTAGTTCGGGTTAGGGTTAGGATTAGGGTTAGGGTTAGGGTTAGGGTTCGGGTTCTGGTAGTGTTAGGCTTAGGGTTAGTTTTAGGGTTAGGTTTAGGGTTCGGGTTCGGGTTAGGGTTTGGGTTCGGGTTAGGTTTAGGGTTAGGGTTCGGGTCGTGTTAGGGTTAGGGTTAGGATTAGGGTTCGTGTTGGGGTTCAGTTTAGGGTTAGGTTTAGGGTTAAGGTTAGGGTTCGGGTTCGGGTTAGGTTTATTGTTAGGATTCAGGTTAGGGTTAGGTTTAGGGTTTGGGTTAGGGTTAGAGTTAGAGTTAGGTTTTGGCTTTGGTTAGGGTTAGGATTAGTGTTCGTGTTACGATTAGGGTTAGGTTTAGGGTTCGGCTTAGGGTTCGGGTTCGGGTAGGTTTAGGGTTAGGGTTCTGTTTAGGGTTCGTGTTAGGGTTCGGGTTAGGGTTTGGGTTAGGTTTCGTTTTAGGTCTCAGGTAAGGGTTAGTGTTCGGGTTAGTGTTTGGGTTAGACTTCCGGTTGGTTTTCGGGTTCGGGTTTGGGTTAGGGTTGGTGTTGGGGTTAGGTTTCGGTATAGGGTTAAGGTTAGGTTTAGGGTTAGGGTTAGGGTTCAGGTTAGGGTGGGGGTTGGGGTTGGGGTTGGGGTTGGGGTTAGGGTTAGGGTTAGGGTCAGGGTAAGGGTTAGTGTTAGATTTGGGGTTGGGGTTAGGGTTAGGGTTAGGTTTGGGGTTGGGGTTGGGGTTGGGGTTTGGATAGGGTTAGTGTTGGGTTTGGGGTTAGGGATAGGGTTAGGGTTCGGGTTAGGTTTCGGTTTAGGTTTAGGAGTGGGGTCAGGGTTAGTGTTCAGGTTAGGGTTAGGGTTCGGGTTCTTGTTAGGGTTAGGGTGAGCGTTCGGGTTAGGGTTTGGGTGAGGGTTCGGGATAAGGTTACCTTAGGGTTAGAGTTCGTGTTCGGGTTCGGGTTAGGGTTAGGGTTAGGGTTAGGGTCCGGTTAGTGTTCGGTTTAGGGTTAGGGTTAGGATTAGTGTTAGGGTTCGGTTTCAGGTTCGGGTTAGGTTTAGGGTTAGGGTTAGTGTTCGGGTAGGGTTAGGGTTAGGTTTAGGATTCTGGTTAGGGTTAGGGTTGGTGTTAGGGTTAGGGTTAGGGTTAGGGTTCGTGTTAGGGTTAGGGATTAGCATTACGGTTAGGGTTAGGGTTAGGATTTGGGTTAGGGTTAGGGTTAGGGGTTCGGGTTCGGGTTCGAGTTAGGTTTTGGGTTAGGGTTAGGGTTAGGTTTAGGGTTCGGGTTAGGTTTAGGTTTAGGGTTCGGGTTAGAGTTAGGGTTAGGGTTCGGTTGAGGGTTAGTCTGGGTTTATGTTGATGGTTAGGGTAAGGGTTCAGGTGAGGGTTAGGGTTCGGGTTCCTGTTAGGGTTAGGGTTAGGGGTAGGGTTAGGGTTAGGGTAAGGTTAGGTTTCGGGTTAGGGTTCGGGTTAAGGTTAGGGTTAGGGTTAGGGTTAGCGTTAGGGTTGGGTTTAGGTTTCGGGTTGGGTTTCGGGTTCGCGTTCGGGTTAGGGTTAGTTTTGGGTTTAGGGCTCGGGTTCGGTTTCGGGTTAGGGTTTGGGTTCGGTTTAGGGTTCGGGTTGGGGTTGGTGTTAGGGTTCTATTTAGGGTTTGGGTTGGGGTTGGGGTTTGGGTTGAGGTTGGGGTTAGGGTTTGGGTTAGGGTTAGGGTTAGGGTACGGGGTAGGGTCAGGGTCGGGGTAGGGTTAGGTTTGTGGTTGGGGTTGGGGTTGGGGTTTGGATTCGAGTTAGTGTTAGGTTTAGGGTTAGTGTTAGGGTTAGGGTTAGGGTTAGTGGTTCGGGTTAGGGTTCGGGTTCGGGGTAGGGTTAGAGTTAGGTATAGGTTTCGGGTTAGGGTTAGGGTTAGGTTTAGGGTTAGGTTTAGGGCTCGAGTTTTAGTTAGGGTTCGGGTTCGGGGTGGGGTTAGGATTAGGGTTTGGGTTAGGGTTAGTGTTAGAGTTCGGTTTAGGGTTCGAGTTAGGTTTAGGGTTAGGGTTCGGTTTAGGGGTCGTGTTAGGGTTCGGGTTAAGGTTCGGGTTAGGTTATTGTTAAAGTTCGGGATAGGGTTAGGGTTATGTTTCGGGTTAGGGTTAGGGTTAGCGTTAGGGTTAGGTTTGGGGTTGGGGTTAGGGTTAGGTTTAGGGATAGGGTTAAGGTTGGGTTTGTGGTTAGGGTTAGGGTTAGGGTTAGGGTTAGGGTAAGGGTTAGTGTTTGGGTTAGGGTGAGGGTTCGGATTAGGGTTAGGGTTCGGGTTAGAGTTAGGGTTAGGACTAGGGTTTGGGTTCGTGTTTGGGTTAGGGTTAGGGTTAGGGTTTGGGTTAGGGTTCGGGTTCGGGTTAGTGTTGGGTTAGGGTTTGGGTTCGGATTAGGGTTAGGGTTAGGGTAGGGTTAGGGTTCGGTTTATGGTTCGTGTTGGGGTTGGTGTTGGAGTTGCAGTTGTGGTTATGGTTAGGGGTAGGGTTAGGGGTAGGGTTAGGGTTAGGGTTAGGGTACGGGTTAGTGTTAGGGTCGGTGTAGGTATAGGGCTGGGGTTGGGGTTGGGGTTGGGGTGGGGTTAGGGTTCGAGTTAGGCTTAGGGTTAGGGTTAGGTTTCGGGTTAGGATAAGTTCGGGTTAGGGTTCGGGTTCGGGTTAGGGTTCGGGTTCGTGTTAAGGTTCGTTTTAGGGTTCGGGTTACGGTTCATGTTAGGGTTACGGTTAGGGATAGGGTTAGGGTTCGGTTTAGGGTTATGATTAGGGTTAGGGTTAGGGTTGGGTTAGTGTTCGGATTAGGGTTAGGGTTAGGGTAAGGTTTCGGTTTCGGGTTAGGCTTAGGGTTAGGGTTAGGGTTTGGATTAGGGTGAGGGTTTGGGATCAGGTTAGCTTAGGGTTAGAGTTCGTGTTAGGGTTAGGGTTAGGGTCGGGTTAGTGTTCGGTTTAGGGTTAGGGTTCGGTTTTGGGTTCGGGTTAGGTTTTGGGTTAGGGTTCGGTTCGGGTAGGGTTAGGGTTAGGGTTAGGGTTAGGGTTAGGGTTAGGATTCTGGTTAGGGTTATGGTCATGTTAGGGTTAGGGTTAGGGTTCGTTTTAGGGTTAGGGATTCGCGTTAGGGTTAGGGTTAGGGTTAGGGGTTTGGGTTCGGGTTTGAGTTAGGGTTCGGATTAGGGTTAGGGTTAGGTTTTGGGTTCGGGATAGGTTTAGGTTTAGGCTTCGGGTTAGGGTTAGGGTTATCGTTCGGTTTAGGTTTAGGGTTAGGGTTAGGTTGAGGGTTAGGGTTAGGGTTCGGGTTAGGGTTAGGGTTAGGGTTCGGGTTTGTGTTAGGGTTAGGGTTAGGGGTAGGGTTAGGGTTTGGGTAGGTTAGGTTTCGGGTTAGGGTTCGGGTTAAGGTTAGGGTTAGGATTAGGGTTAGGGTTAGGGTTGGGTTTCAGGTTCGGGTTCGGGTTAGGGTTAGGGTTAGTGTTGGGTTTAGGGTTCGGGTTCGGGTTCGGGTTAGGGTTAGGGTTCGGGTTCGGTATAGGGTTCTGGTTGTGGTTGTGGTTGGGGTTAGGGTTTGGGTTAAGGTTAGGGTTAGGGTACGGAGTAGGGTGAGGGTCGGAGAAGGGTTAGGTTTGGGGTTGGGGTGGGGTTGGGGTTAGAGTTTTAGTTAGGATTAGGTTTAAGGTTAGGGATAGGGTTAGGGTTAGGGGTTCGGGTTTGGGTTCGGGTTAGGGTTAGGGTTAGAGTTAGTATAGGTTTCGAGTTAGGGTTAGGGTTAGGTTTAGGGTTCGGGTGTTCGTTAGGGTTTGGGTTAGGGGTAGGGTTAGGATTAGGGGTCGGGTTAGGTTTGGGGTTAGGGTTATCGTTAGGGTTACGTTTCGGGTCATGTTTAGGGTTAGGGTTAGGGTTCGTGTTAGGGTTAGGGTTCGGTTTAGGGTTCAGGTTCGGGTTAGGGTTAGGGTTAGGGTTAGGGTTGGGGTTCGGGTTGGGTTTCGGGTTCGGGTTCGGTTTAGGGTTAGTTTTGAGTTTCGGGTTCAGGTTCGGGTTAGGGTTAGGGTTAGGGTTCGGTTTATGGTTCGAGTTGGGGTTGGGTTTGTGGTTGGTGTTCGGGTTGGGGTTGGGTTTGGGTTAGGTTAAAGTTAGGGTTAGGGTATGGGTTAGGGTTAGGGCCAGGGGTTGGGTTTGGGGTTCGGGTTCGGGTTAGGGTTAGGGTTTAGGGTTAGGTTAGGTTAGGTTAGGGTTATTGTTAGGGTTCATGTCTCGGGTTAGGGTTCTAGTTAGGGTATGGGCTCGGGTAAGTGTTAGGGTTCAGTTTAGTGTTGGGGTTAGGTTTCGGGTTGGGGTTCGGTTTCGGGATAGGGTTAGGGTTAGGGTTAGGTTTGCGGTTGGGGTTGGGTTGGGTTTAGGGATAGGGTTGTGGTTGGGTTTGTGGGTAGGGTAAGTGTTAAGGTTATGGTTAGTGTTAGGGTTAGGGTGAGGGTTCGGATTAGGGTTAGGGTTCGGGTTAGAGTTAGGGTTAGGAGTAGGGTTCGAGTTAGGGTTAGGGTTAGGGTTAGGTTTCGGGTTAGGATTATGTTCGGGTTAGGGTTCGAGTTCGGGTTAGGGTTCGGGTAGGTTTAGGCTTCAGGTTAGGGTTCGCTGTAGGGTTCGGGTTACGGTTCAGGTTAGGGTTAGTGTTAGGGATAGGGTTAGGGTTAGGATTAGGGTTCGGGTTAGGGTCGGGTTATTGTTCGGATTAGGGTTAGCGTTAGGGTTATGGTTCGGGTTAGGGTTAGGGTTAGGGTTTGGGTTCGGATTAGGGTTAGGGTTAGGGTTCTCGTTAGGGTTCGGGTTCGGGTTAGTGTTAGGGTTCGGGTTAGTGTTCGGGTTAGGGTTCGTGTTAGGGTTAGTGTTTGGGTTAGGTTGAGGGTTATGGTTAGGGTTCGGGTTCGGGTTCAGGTTCGGGTTCGTGTTATGGTTAGGGTTAGGGGTAGGGTTAGGGTTAGGGTAAAGTTAGGTTTCAGGTTAGGGTTCGGGTTAAGGTTAGGGATAGGGTTAGGGTTAGGTTTAGGTTGAGGGTTAGGGTTAGGGTTTGGGTTAGGGTTAGGGTTCGGGTTTGTGTTAGGGTTAGTTTTGGGTTTAGAGTTCGGGTTTAGGTTTGGGTTTGGGTTAGGGTTCGGTTTAGGGTTCTGGTTGGCGTTGGGGTTAGGGTTCGGTTTAGGTTTCGGGTTGGGGTTGGGGTTGGGTTTGGGGTTTGGGTTTGGGTTAGGGTTAGGGTTAGGGTACGGGGTTGGGTTAGGGTCGGGGTAGGGTTAGGTTTGGGGTTGGTGTTGGGTTTGGGGTTAGGGTTCGAGTTAGGTTAGGCTTAGGAATAGGGTTAGGGTTAGGGTTAGCGGTTCAGGTTCGGGTTAGGGTTCGGGTTAGGGTTAGGGTTAGAGTTAGTAATAGGTTTTGGGTTAGGGTTAGGGTTAGGGTTAGGTTTAGGTTTAGGTTTAGGGTTCTGGTTTTGGTTAGGGTTCGGGTTCGGGGTAGGTTTAGGATTAGGGTTCGGGTTAGGGTTAGTGTTAGGTTCGGTCTAGGGTTCGGGTCCAGGTCAGGGTTAGGGTTAGGGTTAGGTTTAGGTTTCGTGTTAGGGTTCGGGTTAATGTTCGGGTTAGGGTTGTTGTTAGGGTTCATGTCTCGGGTTAGGGTTCTAGTTAGGGTAAGGGCTCGGGTAAGTGTTAGGGTTCGGTTTAGTGTTGGGGTTAGGTTTCGGGTTGGGGTTCGGTTTCGGGATAGGGTTAGGGTTAGGGTTAGGTTTGGGGTTGGGGTTGTGGTTAGGGATAGGGTTGCGGTTGGGTTTGTGGGTAGGGTTAGTGTTAAGGTTATGGTTAGTGTTAGGGTTAGGGTGAGGGTTCGGATTAGGGTTAGGGTTCGGGTTAGAGTTAGGGTGGAGTTGGGTTCGAGTTAGGGTTAGGGTTAGGGTTTGGGTTAGGTTTCGGGTTAGGATTATGTTCGGGTTTGGGTTTTGGTTAGGGTTCGGGTTAGGGTTCGGGTTCGGATTCGGGTTAGGGTTATTGTTAGGTTTTAGGTTAGGGTTAGGGTTAGGTTTTGGTTTAGGGTTAGGGTTAGGGTTCGGGTTCGGAATAGGGTTAGGGTTAGTGTTAGGGTTCGGGTCAGGGTTAGGGTTAGTGTTCGGGTTATAGTTAGGGTTAGGGTTAAAGGTAGGGTTAGGGTTCGGGTTATGTTTAGGGTTCGGGTTAGAGTTCGGGATAGGGTTCGGTTCGCGTTCGGGATAGGGTTCGGGTTAGGGTTCGGGGTCGGGATAGGTTTATGGTTTGGGTTAGGGTTCGGGTTCGGGTTCGGTTTCGGGTTAGGGTTTGGTTTAGTGTTTGGTTTGGGGATGGGGTTCAGGTTGTGTTAGGGTTAGGGTTTGGGTTTGGGTCGGGTTCGGGTTCGGGTTAGGGTTTGGTTTAGGATTAGGGTTAGAGTTCTGGTTCGGTTTAGGTTTAGTGTTGCTGTTGGGGTTGGGGTTTGGTAGGGGTTTGGGTTAGGGTTAAGGTTAGGGTTGGGGTTCGGCTTAGGGTTAGGGTTAGGGTTGGGGTTGGGGTTTGGGTTGGGGTTAGGGTTAGGATTGGGTTTGGGGTTAGGGTTAGGGTTGGGGTTAGGGTTATGGTTAGGGTTACGGTTAGGGGTAGGTTTAGTCGTTAGGGTTCGGGTTAGTTTTAGGGTCAGGTTTAGGGTTAGGGTTATGGTTGGTTTTGAGTTTGGGGTTGGGGTTAGGTTTAGGGTTCGGGTTAGGGTTAGGGTTCGGGATCGGGTCAGGATTCGGGTTAGGGTTAGTGTTAGGGTTTAGGTTAGGGTTCGGGTTAGGTTTAGGGTAAGGGTTAGTGTTAGGGTACGGGTTAGGTTGAGGGTTGGGGTTCAGGTTAGCGTAGGGTTAGAGTTCGGGTTAGGGTTAGGTTTAGGGTTCGGGTTAGGGTTCGGGTTAGTGTTAGGTTTCAGGTTACGTTTAGGGTTAGGGTTTGGGTTAGGGATAGGGTTAGGGTTAGGTTGAGGTTTAGGGTTAGGGTTCGGGTTAGGGTTAGGGTTCGGGTTCGTGTTAGGGTTAGGGTTAGTGGTAGGGTTCGGGTTAGCGTTAGGGTTAGGGTTAGGGTAGGGTTAAGTTTCGGATTAGATTTCAGGTTCTGTTTAGGGTTAGGGTTAGGGTTAGGGTTGGGGTTAGGTTTCGGGTTGGGTTTTGTGTTCGGGTTCGGGTTAGGGTTAGTGCTGGGTTTAGGGTTTGGGTTCGGATTAGGGTTAGGGTTAGGGTAGGGTTAGGTTTCGGTTTATGTTTCGGGTTTGGGTTTGGGTTGGGGTTTGGGTTGGGGTTGGGGATAGGGTTCGAGTTAGGGTTAGGGTTTGGGTTAGGGTTAGGGTTAGGTTTTGGGTTAGATTTATCTTGGGGTTAGGGTTCGGGTTCGGGTTAGGCTTCGGGTAGGTTTGGCTTTAGGGTTCGGGTTACGGTTCAGGTTAGGATTAGGGTTAGGGAAAGGGTTAGGTTTCGGGTTAGGATTAGGATTACGGTTCGGGTTAGGGTCGGATTAGTGTTCGGATTAGGTTAGGGATAGGGTTAAGGTTCCGGTTCGGGATACGGTTAGGGTTAGGGTTCGGATTAGGGTTAGGGTTAGGGTTCTGGTTAGGGTTAGCGTTCGGGTTAGGGTTAGTGTTAGTGTTCGGGTTAGGGTTAGGGGTTAGTGTTAGGGTTAGGTTTAGGGTTAGGTTGTGGGTTAGGGTTAGGTTTAGGGGTACGGGTTCGGGTTCGGGTTATGGTTTGATTTAGGGTTAGGGTTAGGGTTAGGGTCGTGTTAGGGTTAGGGTTAGGATTAGGGTTCGTGTTGGGGTTAAGTTTAAGGTTAGGTTTGTGGTTAGGGTTAGGGTTCGGGTTAGGGTAAGGGTTCGGGTTCGGGTTAGGTTTAGGGTAGGATTCGGGTTAGGTTTAGTTTTAGGGTTAGGATTAGGGTTAGGGTTCGGGTTATGGTTAGGGTCAGGATTAGTGTTCGTGTTAGCGTAAGGGTTAGGGTTCAGCTAAGGGTTCGGGTTAGGGTTGGGGTTAGGGTTCGGTTTAGGGTTCATGTTAGGGTACGGGTTAGGGTTTGGGTTAGTTTCGTTTTAGGTCTCAGATAAGGGTTAGGGTTCGGTTAGTGTCGGGGTTAAGCTTCCGGTTGGGTTTCGGGTTCGGGTTCGGGTTAGGTTTGGTGTTGGGGATAGGTTTCGGATTAGGGTTAAGGTTAGGTTTAGGGTTAGGGTTAGGGTTCAGGTTAGGGTGGGGGTTGGGGTTGGGGTTGGGGTTTTGGTTAGGTTTAGGGTTAGGGTTAGGGTAAGGGTTAGTGTTAGATTTGGTGTTGGGGTTAGGGTTAGGGTTAGGTTTGGGTTTGGGGTTGGGGTGGGGGTTGGGGATAGGGTTAGTGTTCGGTTTGGGGTTAGTGATAGGGTTAGGGTTAGGGTTAGGTTTCGGTTTAGGGTTAGGTGTGGGGTCAGGGTTAGGGTTCGTTTTAGGGTTAGGGTTCTGGTTCGGGTTAGTGTTAGGGTTAGGGTTCGGGTTAGGCTGAGGGTTCGGGCTCAGGTTAGCTTAGGGTTAGAGTTTGGGTTAGGGATAGGGTTAGGGTTAGTGTCGGGTTAGTGTTCGGTTTAGGGTTAGTGTTAGTTTTAAGGTTAGGTTTCGGTTTCGGGTTCGGGTTAGGTTTAGGGTTAGGGTTAGGGTTCGGGTAGGGTAAGGTTTAAGTTTAGGATTCTGGTTAGGGTTAGGGTTCGTGTTAGGGTTAGGGTTCGTGTTAGGGTTAGGGATTAGCGTTAGGGTTAGGGTTAGTGTTAGGGTTTTGGTTAGTTTTAGGGTTAGGGTTAGGGTTAGGTTTAGGGTTCGGGTATGTTTAGGCTTAGGGTTCGTGTTAGGGTTAGTGTTAGCGTAGGATTTGGTTAGGTTTAGGGTTAGGGTTAGGGGTTCGGGGTCGGGTTTGATTTAGGGTTCGTGTTAGGGTTAGGGTTACGTTTAGGGTTCGGGTGAGGTTTAGGCTTAGAGTTCGTGTTAGGGTTAGTGTTAGGGTTCGGTTTAGGGTTAGGGTTAGGTTTAGGTTGAGGGATAGGTTTAGGGTTCGGTTTAGGATTAGGGTTCGGGTTCGTGTTAGGGTTAGGGTTAGGGGTAGGGTTGGATTTAGGGTAATGTTAGGTTTCGTGTTAGGCTTCCGGTTAAGGTTAAGGTTAGGGTTAGGGTTAGGGTTAGGGTTTGGGTTAGGTTGGATTTAGGGTTCGGGTTGGGTTTCGGGTTCAGGATGGGGTTAGGGTTAGTTTTGGGTTTAGGGTTTGGGTTCGGGTTCGGGTTAGGGTTAGGGTTCGGTTTAGTGTTCGGGTTGGGGTTGGGGATAGGGTTCGGTTTAGGGTTCGGGTTGGGGTTGGGGTTGGGGTTTTGGTTAGGGTTTGGGTTAGGGTTAGGGTTAGCGTACGGGGTAGGGTTAGGGTTAGGGTTAGGTTTGGGGTTGGAGTTGGGGTTGGGTTTAGGGTTCGAGTTAGGGTTAGGTTTAGGGTTAGGTTTAGGGTTAGGGTTAGGGTTAGGGGTTCGGGTTCGGGTTAGGTTTCGGGTTAGGGTTAGGGTTAGAATTAGGAATGGGTTTAGGGTTAGGATTAGGGTTTGGGTTTTGGTTAGGGTTAGGTTTAGGGTTCGGTTTACGGTTAGGGTTCGGGTTTGGGGTAGGGTTAGGATTAGGGTTGGGGTTAGGTGTCGTGTTAGGGTTAGGGTTAGCGTTAGGTTTAGGTTTCGGGTTATGGTTATGGTTACGGTTAAGGTTCGTTTTAGGGTTAGTGTTAGGTTTCGGTTTAGGGTTCTGGTTCGGGTTAGGGTTAGGGTTCGGTTTAGGGTTCGGGTTGGGGTTGGGGTTAGGTTTCGGTTTAGGGTTCGGGTTGGGGTTGGGGTTGGTGTTGGGGTTCGGGTTTGGTTAGGGTTAGGGTTAGGGTTCGGAGTAGGGTTAGGGTCGGGGTAGGGTTAGGTTTGGGGTTGGTGTTGGAGTTTGGGTTAGGGTTCGAGTTAGGGTTAGGTTTAGGTTTAGGGTTAGTGGAGGGTTAACGGTTCGGGTTCGGGTTCGGGTTAAGGTTAGGGTTAGATTTAGGAATAGGTTGAGTTAGGAGTTAGGGTTAGGGTTAGGAATAGGTTTGAGTTAGGAGTTAGGTTTAGGAGTTAGGTTTAGGGTTAGTTTGGTTAGGGTTCGGAGTTAGGTTAGGGTTGGTGTTAGGGCTAGGGCTGGGTTAGGGTTAGGGTTTGGTTTCGGGATTGGGTTAGGGTTAGGGTTCAGGTTCGGGTGCGTGTTAGGATTAGGGTTCGGATTAGGGTTAGGGTTTGGGTTAGTGTTCGGGTTCAGGTTAGGGTTCCAGTTAGGGTTAGGTTTAGGTTTAGGGTTTGGGTTAGGGTTCGGGTTAGGGTTTGGGTTCGGGTTAGGGTTCGGGTTAGAGTTAGGGTTAGGTTTCGGGTTCAGTTTCGGGTTAGGACTAGCGTTAGGTTTAGGGTTATGTTTCGGTTTGGGTTAGGGTTTGGGGTAGGGTTAGGGTTCCGGTTATTGCTCGGATTAGGGTTAGGGTTAGGATGAGGGTTAGGGTTAGGGTTAGGGTTAGGTTTAGGGTTCGGGTTCAGGTTCGGGTTAGGGTTAGGGTTAGGATTAGGGTTCGGGTTATGGTTAGGGTTAGGGTTAGGGTTCGGGTTACGGTTAGGGTTCGCGTTAGGGTTAGGTTTCGGTTAGGGTTCGGGTTAGGGTTAGGGATAGGGTTCAGGTTCGGGTTCGGGTTCCGGTTAGGGTTAGGGTTAGGGTTAGGGTTAGGGTTAGGTTTAGGGTTCGGGTTAGTGTTCGGGTTAGGGTTAGGGTTAGGGTTAGTGTTAGGGTTCGGGTTAAGCGTAGGGTTAGGGATAGTGTTAGGGTGCATATTATGGTTAGGTTTTGGGTTAGTGTTAGGTTTAGGGTTCGGTTTCGGGATCTGGTAGGGTTCGGGTTAGGGTTCGGGTTATGGTTCTGGTTAGGGTTAGGGAATATTTTCGATTCTATTCGTGTATTTTCAATCCAATTGGATTCGATTCGAGTATTATCGATTCGATTCGAGTATTTTCGATTGATTTGAGTATTTTCGATTCGATTCGAGTATTGTCGCTTCGACTCGATTATTCTCGATTCAATTCGCATATTGTTCATTTGATTCGAGTATTTCCAATTCAATTCGATTCGAGTATTTTCTATTCAAATCGAGTTTTTTTTATTCGATTTGAGTATTTTGGATTCGATTTGAGTATTTTGGATTCTATTCGAGTATTTTCAATTCGATTCGATTCGAGTATTTTCTATTCGATTCAAGTATTTTCGATTCGATTCGAGTGTTTTCATATTGATTCAATTCGATTCGATTCGAGTTTTTTCAATTTGATTCGTGTATTTTCGATTCATTCGAGTGTTCTCAATTCGATTCAATTCGATTTGAGTATTTTCGATTCCATTTGAGTATTTTCGATTTGATTCAATTATTGTCGATTCGAGTATTTTGGAAGGGATTCGAGTATTTTCTATTCGATTTGAGGATTTTCGATTCTATTCGAGTATTTTCGATTCAATTCGAGTATTTTGTAATGGATTCGAGTATTTTCGATTCGATTTGAGGATTTTCGATTCCATTTGAGAATTTTTTATTCGATTCGAGTATTTTTGATTCGATTCGAGTATTTACAATTCGATTCGAGTATTTTGGAATATATTCGAGTATTTTTTATTCTATTTGAGGATTTTCGATTTCATTCGAATATTTTCGATTCGATTTTAGTATTTTCAATACAATTCGATTTGACTTGAGTATTTTCGATTCGATTCGAGTATTTTCGATTCGATTCGAGTATTTTCGATTCGATTCGAGTATTTTGGAAGAGATTCGAGTATTTTTGATTCTATTTGAGGGTTTTCGATTCCATTCAATTATTTTTTATTCGATTCGAGTATATTCAATTCAATTCGATTCGATTCGAGTATTTTCGATTCGATTCGAGTATTTTTATTCAGTTCGAGTGTTTTCTGCCAATTTGAATATTTTCAATTCAATTCGATTCGATTCGAGTATTTTCGATTCAATTCGAGTATTTTCCATTCGATTCAAGTATTTTGGAATGGATTCGAGTATTTTCTATTCGATTTGAGGATTTTCTATTCCATTCAAGTATTTTCGTTTCGTTTTGTGTATTTTCGATTGTATTTGAGAATTTTGAATTCGAATCATGATTTTTTCAATTCGATTCAAATATTTTCGATTCGTTTCGAGTATTTTCAATTCGATTCGATTAGAATATTTTCAATTAGATTCGAGTATTTTCGATTCAATTCGAGTATTTTGGATTGGATTCAATTATTTGCGATTCAACTTTAGGATTTTCGATTCCATTCGAGTATTTTTGATTCATTTCGAGTATTTTCGTTTGGATTTGAGTATTTTCGATTCAAATCAAGTTTTTTAAATTCGATTCGAATATTTTTGAATCGTTTCAAGTATTTTCGATTCGATTCAAGTATTTTCAATTCGATTCTATTGAATTCGGGTATTTTATATTCGATTCGAGTATTGTGGATTCAATTCGATTATTTTCAATTTGATTCGATTCGATTCGAGAATTTTCGATTCGAGTATTTTCGATTCGATTCGAGTATTTTCAATTCGATTTGTCTATTTTCAATTCGATTCAAGTATTTTCAATTCGATTCGAGAATTTTCGATTCTGTTCGACTCGAGTATTTTCTATTCGAATTGAGTTTCTTCTATTCATTTCGAGTATTTTGGAATATATTCGAGTATTTTTGTTTCGATTTGAGGATTTTTGATTCCATTTGAGTATTTTCGATTCAATTCGAGTATTTTCAATTCAGTTCGATTGGATTTGAGTATTTTCGATTCGATTCGAGTATTTTCAAATCAATTTGATTCGATTCGAGGATTTTCGTTTCGATTCGAGTATTTTCGATTCAATTTGAGTATTTTGGAATGGATTCGAGTATTTGCGATTCGATTTGAGGATTTTCGATTCCATTCGAGTATTTTCAATTTGATTCGAGTTTTCGATTGGATTTGAGTATTTTCTATTCGAATCAAGTTTTTTCAATTCAATCGAATATTTTCGATTCGTTTCGAGTATTTTTGATTCGATTCAAGTATTTTCAATTCGATTCTATTGAATTCGGGTATTTTATATTCGATTCGAGTATTTTCGATTCGATTAGAGTATTTTCAATTCAATTCGATTCGATTCGAATATTTTCTATTCGATTCGAATATTTTCGATTTGATTCGAGTGTTTTGGAATGGATTCGAGTATTTTCTATTCGATTTGCGTATTTTCGATTCGATTCGAGTGTTTTCAATTTGATTCGAGTATTTTCTATTGGATTTGAGTATTTTCTATTCGAATCAAGTTTTTTCGATTCGATTCGAGTGTTTTCGATTGGATTTGAGTGTTTTCGATTCGAATCAATTTTTTTCGATTCAATTCCAGTATTTTCGATTTGATTCGAATCGAGCATTTTTTATTCAATTCGAGTATTTTCATTCAATTCGATTCTATTCGAGAATTTTCTATTCGATTTGACTATTTTCGATTCGATTCGAGTATTTTCGATTTGATTCGTGTATTTTCAAATAATTCGATTCGATTCGAGTATTTTCGATTCAATTCGAGTATTTTCGATTCGATTCGAATATTTTGGAATATATTCGAGTATTTTCGATTCGATTTGAGCATTTTCGATTCCATTCGAGTATTTTCAATTCAATTCGAGTATTTTCGATTCATTTCGAGTATTTTCTATTGGATTTGAGTATTTTCTATTCGATTCGAGTATTTTGGAAGGGTTCGAGTATTTTCGATTCGATTTCAGGATTTTCGATTCGATTCAGTATTTTCAATTCGATTCGAGTATTTTCGATTGGATTCAAGTTTTTTCGATTCAAATCAAGTTTTTTTAATTTGATTCGAATATTTTCAATTCGTTTCGAGTATTTTCGATTCGATTCAAGTATTTTCATTTCGATTCTATTGAATTCGGGTATTTTCTATTCGATTCCAGTATTGTGGTTTCAATTCGAGTATTTTCAATTCCATTTGATTCTATTCGAGAATTTTTGATTCGATTCGAGTATTTTCTATTCGATTCGAGTATTTTCGATTCGTTTCGAGTATTTTCGATTCGATTCAAGTATTTTCAAATCGATTATTTTGAATTCGGGTATTTTCTATTCGATTCGAGTATTTTCGATTCTATTCGATTCTAGTATTTTCTTTTCGAATCGAGTTTTTTCGATTCGTTTAGAGTATTTTGGAATATATTTGAGTATTTTCCTTTCGATTTGCGGATTTTCAATTCCATTCGAGTATTTTCTATTCGATTCGAATATTTTCGATTCGATTCGAGTATTTTCGATTCGATGTGAGGATTTTCGATTCTCTTTGAGTATTTTCGATTCGATTCAAGTTTTTTCAATTCAATGCAATTCGATTCAACTATTTTCGATTCTATTCGAGTATTTTCAATTCGATTCAATATTTTCAAATCGATTCTTTTGAATTCGGGTATTTTCTATTCTATTCGAGTATTTTCGATTCTATTCGATTCGAGTATTTTCTATTCGAATCGAGTTTTTTTGGTTCGTTTCATGTATTTTGGAATCTATTTGAGTATTTTCCTTTCGATTTGAGGATTTTCGATTCCATTCGAGTATTTTCAATTCGATTCAAATATTTTCGATTCGATTCGAGTATTTTGGAAGGGATTCGAGTATTTTCGATTCGATTTGAGGATTTTCGATTCTATTCGAGTATTTTCTATTCGATTCAAGTTTTTTCAATTCAATTCGATACAATTCGAGTATTTTCGATTCGATTTAGATATTTTCGATTCGATTCGGTATTTTCAATTGAATTCGATTTTTTTCGAGTATTTTCGATTCGTTTCAAGTATTTTTGATTCGATTCGAGTATTTTGGAATGGATTCGAATATTTTCGATTCGATTTGAGGATTTTCGATTCCATTGGAGTATTTTTGATTCGATTCAATTTGATTCGAGAATTTTCGATTTGATTCGACTATTTTCGATTCAATTCGAGTATTTTCGATTCGGTTCGAGGATTTTCAAACACTTCGATTCGATTCGAGTATTTTCGATTCGATTCGAATATTTTCAATTCGATTTGAGTATTTTGGAATGCATTCGAGAATTTTTGATTCGATTTGAGGATTTTCTATTACATTCGAGTATTTTCGATTCAATTCGAGTATTTTCGATTCGATTCGAGTATTTTGAAAGGGATTCGAGTATTTTCGATTCGATTTGAGGATTTTCGATTCCATTCGAGTATTTTCAATTCAATTCGAGTATTTTCGATTCATTTCGAGTATTTTCTATTGGATTTGAGTATTTTCTATTCGATTCGAGTATTTTGGAAGGGATTCGAGTATTTTCGATTTGATTTGAGAATTTTCGATTCCATTCGAGTATTTTCAATTCAATTTGATTCGATTCGAGTATTCTCTATTTGATTTGAGTATTTTCGATTCGATTCGTGTATTTTCAATTCATTTCGATTTGATTCGAGTATTTTAGATTTGATTCGAGTATTTTCAATTCGATTCGATTATTTTCAATTCAATTCAATTCGATTCGAGTATTTTCGATTCAATTTGAGTATTTTCGATTCAATTCGCGTATTTTGGAATGGATTAGAGTATTTTCGATTCGATTTGAGGATTTTCGATTCCATTCGAGTATTTTCGATTGTATTTGAATATTTTCGATTCGAATCAAGATTTTTCGATTCGATTCGAGTATTTTCTATTTGTTTTGAGTATTTTCGATTCTATTCGATTCGATTCGATTCGAGTATTTTAGATTCATTCGAGTATTTTTGATTCGATTGAGTGTTTTCAATTCGATTCAATTCGATTCGATTTGAGTTTTTTCGATTCGATTCATGTATTTTCGATTCAATTCGAGTGTTCTCAATTCGATTCAATTCGATTTGAGTATTTCCTATTTGATTCGAGTATTTTCAATTCTGTATGATTATTTTCAATTCAATTCATTTCGATTCGAGTATTTTCGATTCGATTTGAGTATTTTTGATTCATTTCGACTATTTTCGATCCGTTTTGAGGATTTTCTATTCCATTCGAGTATTTTCGATTCGTTTCAAGTATTTTCTATTGGTTTTGTGTATTTTTGATTCGAATTGAGTTTTTTCGATTCAATTCGTGTATTTTCAATTTAATTCGAGTGTTCTCAATTCGATTCAATTCGATTGGAGTATTTTCTATTCGATTCGAGTATTTTCGATTCAATTCAATTCGAGTATTTTCAATTCGATTCGATTCGACTATTTTCAATTCGATTTGATTTGATTCAATTACTTTCGATTTGATTCGATTATTTTCAATTCCATTCGCTTTTTTTCGATTAGATTCAATTCGATTATTTTCATTTGGATTTGAGTATTTTCGATTCGAATCAAGTTTTTTCAATTCGATTCGAGTATTCTCGATTCTTTACGAGTATTTTCTATTCGATTCAGGTATTTTCAATTCGATTCTTTTGAATTCGCGTATTTTCTATTCGATTCGAGTATTTTCTATTCGAATCGAGTTTTTTCAATTTGTTTCGTGTATTTTGGAATATATTCGAGTATTTTCCTTTCGATTTGAGGTTTTTCGATTCCATTCGAGTATTTTCGATTCGATTCGAATATTTTCGATTCAATTCGAGTTTTTTCAATTCAATTCGATTCGATTCGAGTATTCTCAATTCGATTGGAGTATTTTCGATTCGATTCGAGTATTTTTGATTCGATTCGGTATTTTCAATTGAATTTCATTTGATTCGAGTATTTTTCATTTGTTTCGAGTATTTTTGATTCGATTCGATTATTTTGGAATGGATTCGAATATTTTCGATTCGATTTGAGGATTTTCGATTCCATTCGAGTGTTTTCGATTTGATTCGATTCGATTCGAGAATTTTTGACTTGATTCGACTATTTTCGATTCGATTCGAGTATTTTCGATTCGATTCGAGGATTTTCAAACACTTCGATTCGATTCGAGTATTTTCGATTCGATTCCAGTATTTTGGAATATATTCAAGAATTTTCCTTTCGATTTGAGGATTTTTGATTCCATTTGAGTATTTTCGATTTGATTCAAATATTTTCGATATGATTCGAGTATTTTGGAAGGGATTCGAGTATTTTCAATTCGATGTGAGGATTTTTAATTCCACTTGAGTATTTTCGATTCGAGTATTCTCCATTCAATTCGATTCGATTTGAATATTTTCCATTCGATTCGAGTATTTTGGAATGGATTCGATTATTTTCGATTCTATTTGAGGATCTTCGATTCCACTCGAGTATTTCCATTCGATTCGAGTATTTTTTCGAGTGGATTTGACTATTTTCAATTCGAATCAAGTTTTTTCGATTCGATTCGAGTATTTTCAATTCGTTTCGAATATTTTTGATTCGATTCAACTATTTTCAATTCGATTCTTTTTAATTCGGGTATTTTCTATTCGAGTAGAGTATTTTCGATTCTATTCAATTCGAGTATTTTCTATTCGAAACGAGTTTTTTCAATTCGTTTCCAGTATTTTGGATTCAATTCGAGTATTTTCGATTCGATTAGAGTATTTTCAATTCGATTCCATTCGAGTATTTTCGATTCGACTCGAGTATTTTCTATTCGATTCGAGTATTTTGGAAGGGATTCAAGTATTTTCGATTCGATTTGAGGATTTTCGATTCCATTCGAGTATTTTCGATTCGTGTATTTTCATTTCAATTTGATTTGATTCGAGTATTTTCTATTCGATTCTAGTATTTTCGATTTTAGTCGATTATTTTCAATTCATTTCGATTCGATTCGAGTATTTTCGATTCAATTCGAGTATTTTCGATTCGATTCGCTTATTTTGGAATGGATTTGAGTATTTTCGATTCGATTTGAGGATTTTCGATTCCATTAGAGTATTTTCGATTGTATTTGAGTATTTTCGATTCGAATCAAGATTTTTCTATTCGATTCGAGTATTTTCTATTCGTTTTGAGTATTTTCGATTCTATTCGATTCGATTCGATTTGAGTATTTTCTATTAATTCGAGTATTTTCGATTCGATTTGAGTGTTTTCAATTCGATTCAATTCGATTCGATTCGAGTTTTTTCGATTCGATTCATGTATTTTTGATTCAATTCGAGTGTTCTCAATTCGATTCAATTCGATTTGAGTATTTCCTATTTGATTCGAGTATTTTCAATTCTGTATGATTATTTTCAATTCAATTCATTTCGATTCAAGTATTTTCGATTCGATTTGAGTATTTTTGATTCATTTCGACTATTTTCGATCCGTTTTGAGGATTTTCTATTCCATTCGAGTATTTTCGATTCGTTTCAAGTATTTTCTATTGGTTTTGTGTATTTTTGATTCGAATTGAGTTTTTTCGATTCGATTCGTGTATTTCCTATTTAATTTGAGTGTTCTCAATTCGATTCAATTCGATT
The DNA here is from genome assembly GCA_024500485.1 of Vulpes ferrilata. NCBI lineage: Eukaryota > Metazoa > Chordata > Mammalia > Carnivora > Canidae > Vulpes > Vulpes ferrilata. The sequence goes on from CM044694.1 coordinate 122,682,358, forward strand.
GGAGTATTTTCTATTTGATTCGAGTATTTTCGATTCAATTTGATTCTATTTGAGTATTTCTGATCGTTTCAAGTATTTGCAAATAGTTTCGATTATTTTCAATTTGATTCGATTTGAGTATTTTCGATTCAATTCAATTCGAGTATTTTCAATTTGATTCGATTCGACTATTTTCAATTCGATTTGATTTGATTCAATTATTTTTGATTTGATTCGATTATTTTCAATTCCATTCGCTTTTTTTCGATTCGATTCGGTTATTTTCATTTGGATTTGAGTATTTTCGATTCGAATCAAGTTTTTTCTTTTCTTTTTTTTTTTTTTTAAATTATTTATTTATGAGAGTCATACAGAGAGAGAGAGAGAGGCAGAGACATAGATAGAGGGAGAAGCAGGCTCCATGCACCGGGAGCCCGACGTGGGATTCGATCCCGGGTCTCCAGGATCGCGCCCTGGGCCAAAGGCAGGCGCCAAACCGCTGCGCCACCCAGGGATCCCGAATCAAGTTTTTTCAATTCGATTCGAGTATTTTCGATTCTTTTCGAGTATTTTCGATTCTTTTCGAGTATTTTCTATTCGATTCAGGTATTTTCAATTCGATTCTTTTGAATTCGCGTATTTTCTATTCGATTCGAGTATTTTCTATGCTATTCGATTCGAGTATTTTCTATTCGAATCGAGTTTTTTCAATTTGTTTCGTGTATTTTGGAATATATTCGAGTATTTTCCTTTCAATTTGAGGATTTTCGATTCCATTCGAGTATTTTCGATTCGATTAGAATATTTTCGATTTGATTCGAGAATTTTGGAAGGGATTCGAGTATTTTCGATTTGATTTGAGGATTTTCGATTCCATTCGAGTATTTTCTATTCAATTCGAGTTTTTTCAATTCAATTCGATTCGATTCGAGTATTCTCAATTCGATTGGAGTATTTTCGATTCGATTCGAATGTTTTTTATTCAATTCGATTATTTTGGAATGGATTCGAATATTTTCGATTCTATTTGAGGATTTTCGATTCCATTCGAGTGTTTTCGATTCGATTCGATTCGATTCGAGAATTTTTGACTTGATTAGACTATTCTCGATTCAATTCGAGTATTTTCGATTCGATTCCAGTATTTTGGAATATATTCAAGAATTTTCCTTTCGATTTGAGGATTTTTGTTTCCATTCGAGTATTTTCGATTCGATTCAAATATTTTCGATTTGATTCGAGTATTTTGGAAGGGATTTGAGTATTTTCAATTCGATGTGAGGATTTTTAATTCCACTTGAGTATTTTCGATTCGATTCGAGTATTTTGGAATGGATTCGATTATTTTCGATTCTATTTGAGGATCTTCGATTCCACTCGAGTATTTTCGATTCAATTCGAGTATTTTTTCGAGTGGATTTGACTATTTTCAATTCGAATCAAGTTTTTTCGATTCGATTTGAGTATTTTCAATTCGTTTCGAATATTTTCGATTCGTTTCAACTATTTTCAATTCGATTCTTTTTAATTCGGGTATTTTCTATTCGAGTAGAGTATTTTCGATTCTATTCGATTCGAGTATTTTCTATTCGAAACGAGGTTTTTCGATTCGTTTCGAGTATTTTGGATTCAATTCGAGTATTTTCGATTCGATTCGATTCGAGTATTTTCAATTCAATTCGATTCCATTAGAGTATTTTTGATTCGACTCGAGTATTTTTGATTCGATTCGAATATTTTGGAAGGGATTTGAGTATTTTCGATTCAATTTGAGGATTTTCGATTCCATTCGAGTATTTTCGATTCAATTCATGTATTTTCAATTCAATTTGATTCGGTTCGACTATTTTCTATTCGATTCGAGTATTTTCAATTCGAGGCGAGTATTTTCAATTCATTTCGATTTGATTCGAGTATTTTGGAATGGATTTGAGTATTTTTTATTCGATTTGAGGATTTTCGATTCCATTCGATTGTTTTCGATTCGTTTCGAGTATTTTCTATCGTATTTGAGTATTTTCGATTAGAATCAAGATTTTTCGATTCGATTCGAGTATTTTCTATTCGTTTTGAGTATTTTGGATTTGATTCTATTTAATTCGCGTATTTTCTATTCGATTCGAGTATTTTTGATTCGATTCGAGTATTTTCAAGTCATTTCTTTTCTATTCGAGTTTTTTCGATTCAATTCGAATATTTTCGATTCGATTCGAATATTTTGGAATATATTCGAGTATTTTCGATTCGATTTGAGGATTTTCGATTCCATTCGAGTATTTTGGATTTGATCTGAGTATTTTCGATTCGTTTTGAGTATTTTCTATTGGATTTGAGTATTTTCGATTCGATTCTAGTTTGTGGAATGGATTCGAGTATTTTCGATTTGATTTGAGGATTTTCGATTCCATTCGAGTATTTTCGATTCCATTCGAGTATTTTCTATTCAATTCGAGTTTTTTCAATTCAATTCGATTCGATTCGAGTATTCTCAATTCGATTGGAGTATTTTCGATTCGATTCGAATGTTTTTTATTCAATTCGATTATTTTGGAATGGATTCGAATATTTTCGATTCTATTTGAGGATTTTCGATTCCATTCGAGTGTTTTCGATTCGATTCGATTCGATTCGAGAATTTTTGACTTGATTAGACTATTCTCGATTCAATTCGAGTATTTTCGATTCGATTCCAGTATTTTGGAATATATTCAAGAATTTTCCTTTCGATTTGAGGATTTTTGTTTCCATTCGAGTATTTTCGATTCGATTCAAATATTTTCGATTTGATTCGAGTATTTTGGAAGGGATTTGAGTATTTTCAATTCGATGTGAGGATTTTTAATTCCACTTGAGTATTTTCGATTCGATTCGAGTATTTTGGAATGGATTCGATTATTTTCGATTCTATTTGAGGATCTTCGATTCCACTCGAGTATTTTCGATTCAATTCGAGTATTTTTTCGAGTGGATTTGACTATTTTCAATTCGAATCAAGTTTTTTCGATTCGATTTGAGTATTTTCAATTCGTTTCGAATATTTTCGATTCGTTTCAACTATTTTCAATTCGATTCTTTTTAATTCGGGTATTTTCTATTCGAGTAGAGTATTTTCGATTCTATTCGATTCGAGTATTTTCTATTCGAAACGAGGTTTTTCGATTCGTTTCGAGTATTTTGGATTCAATTCGAGTATTTTCGATTCGATTCGATTCGAGTATTTTCAATTCAATTCGATTCCATTAGAGTATTTTTGATTCGACTCGAGTATTTTTGATTCGATTCGAATATTTTGGAAGGGATTTGAGTATTTTCGATTCAATTTGAGGATTTTCGATTCCATTCGAGTATTTTCGATTCAATTCATGTATTTTCAATTCAATTTGATTCGGTTCGACTATTTTCTATTCGATTCGAGTATTTTCAATTCGAGGCGAGTATTTTCAATTCATTTCGATTTGATTCGAGTATTTTGGAATGGATTTGAGTATTTTTTATTCGATTTGAGGATTTTCGATTCCATTCGATTGTTTTCGATTCGTTTCGAGTATTTTCTATCGTATTTGAGTATTTTCGATTAGAATCAAGATTTTTCGATTCGATTCGAGTATTTTCTATTCGTTTTGAGTATTTTGGATTTGATTCTATTTAATTCGCGTATTTTCTATTCGATTCGAGTATTTTTGATTCGATTCGAGTATTTTCAAGTCATTTCTTTTCTATTCGAGTTTTTTCGATTCAATTCGAATATTTTCGATTCGATTCGAATATTTTGGAATATATTCGAGTATTTTCGATTCGATTTGAGGATTTTCGATTCCATTCGAGTATTTTGGATTTGATCTGAGTATTTTCGATTCGTTTTGAGTATTTTCTATTGGATTTGAGTATTTTCGATTCGATTCTAGTTTGTGGAATGGATTCGAGTATTTTCGATTTGATTTGAGGATTTTCGATTCCATTCGAGTATTTTCGATTCCATTCGAGTATTTTCGATTCTTTTTGACTATTTTCTATTGGATTTGAGTATTTTCAATTTGATTCGTGTATTTTGGAATGGATTCGAGTATTTTTTATTCGATTTGAGGATTTTCCATTCCATTCGAGAATTTTTGATTCGATTCGAGTATTTTCTATTGGATTTGAGTATTTTCAATTTGAATCAAGTTTTTTCATTTTGATTCGAATAATTTCGATTCATTTCGAGTATTTTCTATTTGATTCAAATATTTTCAATTCGATTCTAATGAATTCGGGGATTTTCTGTTCGATTCGAGTATTGTGGATTCATTTCGAGTATTTTCAATTCGATTCAATTCTATTCGAGAATTTTCCATTCGATTCAACTATTTTCGATTTGATTCTAGTATTTTCGATTCGATTCTTGGATTTTCAATCACTTCTACTTGATTCGAGTATTTTCGATTCGATTCGAGTATTTTCGATCGATTTGAGTTTTTTGGAATACATTCGAGTATTTTTTATTCGATGAGGATTTTCGATTACATTCGAGTATTTTCGATTCGATTCTAGTATTTTAGGAGTGATTCGAGTATTTTCGATTCAGTTTGAGGATTTTCTATTCCATTCGAGTATTTTCAATTCAATTCGATTCGATTCGAGTATTTTCGATTCGTTTTGAGTATTTTCGATTTGATTCGATTCGAGTATTTTCTATTCATTCGAGTATTTTCTATTCAATTCGAGTGTTCTCAAATCGATTCAATTCGATTCGAGTATTTTCTATTTGATTTGAGTATTTTCGGTTCTATTCGAGCATTTTCAATTCAATTCAATTTGATTCGAGGATTTTCAATTAGATTCGAGATTTTTTATTCATTTTGAGTACTTTGGAATGGATTCCAGTATTTTCATTCGTTTTGAGGATTTTTGATTTAATTCGAGTATTTTCGATTCTATTCGATTCGAGTATTTTCTACTGATTTGTGTATTTTTTTATTTGAATCGAGTTTATTCTATTCAATTTGAGTATTTTCAATTCGATTCGAATATTTTGGAATATATTCGAGTATTTTCGATTCGATTCGAGTATTTTCAATTCAATTCGGGTATTTTGGAATATATTCGAGTATTTTCGATTCGATTCGAGTATTTTCAATTCAATTCGGGTATTTTGGAATGGATTCGAGTATTTTCTATTTGAATTGTGGATTTTCGATTCCATTCGAATATTTTTGATTCTGTTCAAGTATTTTTGATTCGTTTCGAGTATTTTCTAATGGATTTGAATATTTTCTAATCGATTCGAGTATTTTGGAATGGATTCGAATATTTTGGATTCGATTTGAGGATTTTCAATTCCATTCTAGTATTTTTGATTCTATTCAAGTATTTTTGATTCGTTTCGTGTATTTTCTAATGGATTTGAGTATTTTCGAATCGATTCGAGTATTTTGGAATAGATTCGATTATTTTGGATTTGATTTGAGGATTTTCGATTCCATTCGAGTATTTTCGATTCGATTCGAGTATTTTCGATTCGTTTCGAGTATTTTTTATTGGATTTGAGTATTTTCAATTCGTTTCGAGTATTTTCTATTGGATTTGAGTATTTTCAATTCAATTCGATTATTTTGGAAAGGATTCCAGTTTTTTCGATCGATTTGTGGCTTTTCGATTCCATTTGAGTATTTTCAATTCGATTCGAGTATTTTCGATTAGATCCGAGTATTTTGGAATGGATTCGAGTATTTTGGATTCGATATGAGGATTTTCGATTCCATTCGAGTGTTTTCGATTCGTTTTGAGTATTTTCGATTCGATTCGATTAGAGTATTTTCTATTCATTTGAGTATTTTCTATTCGATTCGAGTGTTTTCAATTCGATTCAATTCGATTTGATTCGATGTTTTTCGATTCTATCTGTGTATTTTCGATTCAATTCGAGTGTTCTCAATTCAATTCGATTTGAGTATTTTCTATTTGATTCTAGAGTTTTCGATTCTATTCGAGTATTTTCAATCAATTCAATTCGTTTCGAGTATTTTCGATTCGATTCGAGTATTTTCGATTCGATTCGAGTATTTTCAATTCAATTCGAGTATTTTGGAAAGGATTTGAGTATTTTTCATTCGATTTGTGGATTTTCGATTACATTCGAGTATTTTCAATTCGATTTGAGTATTTTCCATTCGTTTCGAGTATTTTCTATTGGATTTGAGTATTTTCTACTCGATTCGAGTATTTTGGAATGGATTCGAGTATTTTGGATTCGATTTGAGGATTTTCGATTCCACTTGAGTATTTTTTATTCGATTTTAGTAATTTCAATTGGATTTCAGTATTTTCGATTCGAATCAAGTTTTTTCGATTCGATTAGAATATTTTCGATTCGTTTTGAGTATTTTCGATTCGATTCAAGTATTTTCAATTCGATTCTACTTAATTCGGGTATTTTTATTCGATTCGAGTACTGTGGATTCAATTCGAGTATTTTCAATTCGATTCGATTCTATTCGAGAATTTTCGATTCGATTCGACTATTTTCAATTCGATTCGAGTATTTTCGATTCGATTCTCAGATTTTCAAACACTTCGATGCGATTCGAGTATTTTCGATTCGATTCGAGTATTTTCGATTCGATTCGAGTATTTTGGAATACATTCGATTATTTTTTATTCGATTTGAGTATCTTTGATTACATTCGAGTATTTTTTATTCGATTCGAGTATTTTCGATTGATTCGAGTATTTTGGAAGGGATACAAGTATTTTCGATTCTACTTGAGGATTTTCTATTCCATTCGAGTATTTTCAATTCAATTCGATTCGATTAGAGTATTTTCTATTCGATTGGAGTGTTTTTGATTCGATTCGAGTATTTTCAATTCATTTTGATTTGATTCTAGTATTTTCGTTTCGAATCGAGTATTTTCGATTCGATTCGAGTATTTTGGAATGGATTCGAGTATTTTTTATTCCATTTGAGGATTTTCTATTCCATTCGAGTGTTTTTGATTCGTTTCAAGTATTTTCTATTGTATTTGAGTATTTTCGATTAGAATCAAGATTTTTCGATTCGTTTCGAGTATTTTCCATTCGTTTTGAGTATTTTCGATTCGATTCGATTGGATTCGAGTATTTTCTATTCATTCTAGTATTTTCTATTCGATTCGAGTGTTTTCAATTCGATTCAATTCGATTCGATTCGAGTTTTTTCGATTCTCTCCATGTAATTTCGATTCAATTCGAGTGTTCTCAATTCGATTCAATTCGATTCGAGTATTTTCTATTTGATTCGAGTATTTTCGATTCTATTCGAGTATTTTCAATTCAATACAATTCGATTAGAGTATTTTCAATTTGGTTCGAGTATTTTTGATTCAATTCGAGTATTTTGGAATGGATTCCAGTATTTTCAATTCGTTTTGAGGATTTTCGATTCAATTTGAGTATTTTCGATTCGTTTCGAGTATTTTCTATTGGAATTGAGTATTTTTGATTCGAATCGAGTTTTTTCGATTCGATTCGTGTATTTTCAATTCGATGCAATTTGATTTGAGTATTTTCTATTCGATTCCGTATTTTCGATTCGATTCGATTCTATTTGAGTATTTTCGATCGTTTCAAGTATTTGTGAATAGTTTCGATTATTTTCAATTTGATTCAATTCGATTTGAGTATTGTCGATTCAATTCAATTCGAGTATTTTCAATTCGATTCAATTCCTCTATTTTCAATTCGATTTGATTTGATTCAATTATTTTCAATTTGATTCGATTATTTTCGATTCCATACACTTATTTTCGATTCGATTCGAGTATTTTCATTTGGATTTGTGTATTTTCGATTCGAATCATATTTTTTCGATTCGATTCGAATATTTTCGATTCGATTCAAGTATTTTCAATTCGATTCTTCTGAATTCGGGTATTTTCTATTCGATTCAAGTGTTTTCGATTCTATTCGAATCGAGTATTTTCTATTCAAATCGAGTTTTTCGATTCGTTTCGTGTATTTTGGAATATATTCGAGTATTTTTGTTTCGATTTGAGGATTTTCGATTCCATTCGAGTATTTTCGATTTGATTCGTATATTTTCGATTCGATTCGAGTAGTTTGGAAGGGATTCGATTATTTTCGATTCAATTTGAGGATTTTTTATTCCACTCGAGTATTTTTGATTCGATTCGTGTATTTTCAATTCAATTCGATTGGATTTGATTATTTTCGATTCGATCGAGTATTTTCGATTCGATTCGAGTATTTTGGAATGGATAAGAGTATTTTGGATTCGATTTGAGGATTTTCGATTCCACTCGAGTATTTTCAATTCGATTCGAATATTTTCAACTGGATTTGAGTATTTTCGATTCGAATCAAGTTTTTTCTTTTCGATTCGAGTATTTTCGATTTGTCTCAAATAGTTTTGATTCGATTCAAGTATTTTCAATTCGATTCTATGGAATTCGGGTATTTTCTATTCGATTCGAGTATTTTCAATTCGATTCGATTCTATTATTTTCTGCTCGAATCGAGTTTTTTTGATTCGTTTCGAGTATTTTCAATTCGAATCGAGTATTTTTTATTCGATTCAAGTATTTTCAATGCAATTTGATTCGATTCGAGTATTTTCTATTCGTTTCGAGTATTTTTTATTAGATCCCAGTATTTTCAATTCAATTCGATTCGATTCGAGTATTTTCTTTTTGATTCGAGTATTTTTGATTCGATTCGAATATTTTTTATTCGATTCGAGTATTTTTAATTCATTTCAATTCGATTCGAGTTTTTCGATTGGATTCAATTATTTTTTATTCGATTCGAGTATTTTGGAATGGATTCAAGTATTTTCGATTCGATTTGAGGATTTTCAATTCCATTCGGGTATTTTCTATTGGTTTTGAGTATTTTCGATTGTATTTGAGTATTTTCGATTCGAATTAAGATTTTTCGATTCGATTCGAGTATTTTCGATTCGTTTCGAGTATTTTTTTTTTATAAATTTTTTTTTTAATTTTTATTTATTTATGATAGTCACAGAGAGATAGAGAGAGAGGCAGAGACACAGGCAGAGGGAGAAGCAGGCTCCATGCAGCGGGAGCCCGACATGGGATTCGATCCCGGGTCTCCAGGATCGCGCCCTGGGCCAAAGGCAGGCGCCAAACCGCTGCGCCACCCAGGGATCCCTCGTTTCGAGTATTTTTTATTCGATTTGATTCGAGTATTTTCTATTCATTCGAGTATTTTCTATTCGATTCGAGTGTTTTCAATTCGATTCAATTCGATTCGATTCGAGATTTTTCGATTCGATTCATGTATTTTCAATTCAATTCAAGTGTTCTCAATTCGATTCAATTCGGTTCGAGTAATTTCTATTTGATTCGAGTATTTTCGATTCTATTTGAGTATTTTCAATTCAATTCAATTCGATTCCAGTATTTTCGATTCGATTCGAGTGTTTTTGATTCAATTCGACTATTTTGGAATGGATTCAAGTATTTTCGATTCGTTTTGATGATTTTCATTTCCATTCGAGTATTTTCTATTCTTTTCAAGTATTTTCTAGTGATTTGAGTATTTTTTATTCGAATCAAGTTTTTTCGAATCGATTCGTGTATTTTCCATTCAATTTGAGTGTTATAATTCGATTCAATTCGATTCAAGTATTTTCTATTCGATTCGAGTATTTTAGATTTGATTCGATTCTATTTCAGTATTTTAGATGGTTTCAAGTATTTGTGAATAGTTTCGATTATTTTGAATTCGATTCGATTCGATTTGAGTATTTTCGATTCAATTTGATTCGAGTATTTACAATTGTATTCGATTCGACTATGTTCATGCGATTTGATTTGATTCAATTAAGCACGATTTTATTCGATTCGATTCGAATATTTTTGATTCGATTTGAGTATTTTGGAATGGATTCGATTATTTTCTATTCGATTTGAGGATTTTGGATTCCATTCGCTTATTTTCGTTTCGATTCGAGTATTTTCATTTGGATTTGACTATTTTTGATTCGAATCAAGTTTTTTCGATTCGATTCGGGTATTTTCTATTCAATTCGAGTATTTTCGATTCCATTCGAGTGTTTTCAATTCGATTAAATTCTATTCGAGAATCTTCGAAACGATTCGACTATTTTCGATTCCATTCGAGTATTTTCGACTCGATTTGACTATTTTTGATTCGATTCGAGTGTTCTCAATTCGATTCGATTCAAGTATTTTCTATTCATTCGAGTATTTTCGATTCGAATCGAGTGTTTTCAATCGATTCAATTCGATTCGAGTTTTTCCATTCGATTCGTGTATTTTTTGATTCAATTTGAGTGTTCTCAATTCGATTCGAGTATTTTCTATTGGATTCGAGTATTTTCGATTCTATTCGAGTATTTTCAATTCAATTCAATTCGATTTGAGTATTCTCAATTTGATTCGAGTGTTTTGATTCGAGTATTTTGGAATGGATTCGAGTATTTTCGATTCATATTGAGGATATTCGATTCCATTCGAGTATTTTCGATTCGTTTCGAGTATTTTTTATTGGATTTATGTTTGATTCGAATCGAGTTTTTTCGATTCGATTTGCATATTTTAAATTCAAATCGATGCAATTCGATTTGAGTATTTTCTATTGGATTCGAGTATTTTCGATTCTATTCGAGTATTTTCAACTCAATTCATTTCGATTTGAGTATTCTCAATTTGATTCGAGTGTTTTGATTCGAGTATTTTGGAATGGATTCGAGTATTTTCGATTCGTATTGAGGATATTCGATTCCATTCGAGTATTTTCGATTCGTTTCGAGTACCTTTTATTGGATTTGAGTATGTTTGATTTGAATCGAGTTTTTTCGATTCGATTTGCGTATTTTTAATTCAAATCGATGCAATTCGATTCCAGTATTTTCGATTCGATTCGAGTATTTTCGATTCGATTCGTTTCTATTTGAGTATTTTTGATCATTTCATGTATTTGCGAATAGTTTCGATTATGTTCAATTTGATTCGAATCGATTTGACTATTTTCGATTCAATTCAATTTGAGTATTTTCAATTCGATTCGATTCGACTATTTTCATTTCGATTTGATTAGATTCAATTATTTTCTATTTTATTCGATTATTTTCGATTCCATTCGCTTATTTTCGATTCTATTCGAGTATTTTCGTTTGGATGTGAGTATTTTCGATTCGAATCGATTCGAGTATTTTCGATTCGTTTCGTGTATTTTCGATTCGATTCAAGTATTTTCAATTCGATTCTTTTGAATTCGGGTATTTTCTATTCTATTCGAGTATTTTCGATTCTGTTCGATTTGAGTATTTTCTATTTGAATTTTTTTTTAAATTTTTTATTTATTTATGATAGTCACAGAGAGAGAGAGAGAGGCAGAGACACAGGCGGAGGGAGAAGCAGGCTCCATGCACCGGGAGCCTGATGTGGGATTCGATCCCGGGTCTCCAGGATCGCGCCCTGGGCCAAAGGCAGGCGCCAAACCGCTGCGCCACCCAGGGATCCCAGTATTTTCTATTTGAATCGAGTTTTTTCGATTCGTTTCGAGTATTTTGGAATATATTCGAGTATTTTTGTTTCGATTTCAGGATTTTTTATTCCATTCGAGTATTTTCGATTCGATTTGATAATCTCGATTCGATTCGAGTAGTGTGGAAGGGATTCGATTATTTTCTTTCGATTTGAGGATTTACGATTCCACTCGAGTATTTTCGATTCGATTCGAGAATTTTCAATTCAATTCGATTCGATTGGATTATTTTCAAATCAATCGAGTATTTTCTATTCGATTCAAGTATCTTGGAATGGATTCGAGTATTTTCGATTTGACTTGAGGATTTTCGATTCCACTCGAGTATTTTCGATTCGATTCGAGTATTTTCGAGTGGATTTGAGTATTTTCGATTCGAATCAAGTTTTTTCAATTCGATTCGAGTATTTTCGATTCGTTTCAAATAGTTTTGATTCGATTCAAGTATTTTCAATTCGATTCTATTGAATTCGGGTATTTTCTATTTGATTCGAGTATTTTCGATTCTATTCGATTCGAGTATTTTCTATTCGAAATGAGTTATTTCGATTCGTTTCGAGTATTTTCAATTCGATTCGTGTTATTCAATTCGATTCGAGTATTTTCAATTCAATTTGATTTGATTCGAGTATTTTCTATTCAATTCAAGTATTTTCAATTTGATTCGATTCGATTCGATTATTTTCGATTTGATTCGAGTATTTACGATTGGATTCGAATATTTTGGATTGGATTCAAGTATTTTCAATTCGATTTGAGGATTTTCGATTCCATTCGAGTATTTTCGATTCGTTTCAAGTATTTTCGATTGTTTTTGAGTATTTTCGATTCGAATCAAGATTTTCAATTCGATTTGAGTATTTTCTATTCGTTTGGAGTATTTTCGATTCGATTCAATTCGATTCGATTCGATTCAGTATTTTCTATACATTCGAGTATTTTCAATTCGATTCGAGTGTTTTCAATTCGATTCAGTTCGATTCGATTCGAGTTTTTTTGATTCGATTCCTGTATTTTCGATTCAATTCGAGTCTTCTCAATTCGATTCAATTCGATTCAAGTATTTTCTGTTTTATTCGAATATTTTCGATTCTATTCGAGTATTTTCAATTCAATTCAATTTGATTCGAGTATTTTCGATTCGATTCGAGTGTTTTTGTTTCAATTTGAGTATTTTGGAATGGATTCGAGTATTTTCGATTTGTTTTGATGATTTTCGATTCCATTCGAGTATTTTCGATTAGTTTCGAGTATTTTCTATTGATTTGAGTATTTTTGATTCGAATCGAGTTTTTTCGAATGAATTCGTGTATTTTCCATTCAATTCGAGTGTTCACAATTTCATTCAATAAGTTTCGAGTATTTTCTCTTTGATTCGAGTATTTTAGATTCAATTCTATTCTATTTGAGTATTTTCGATGGTTTCAAGTATATGCGAATAGTTTCGATTATTTTGAATTCGATTCGATTCGATTTGAGTATCTTCGATTTAATTCGATTGGAATATTTACAATTCGATTCAATTCGACTATGTTCATTCGATTTGATTTGATTCAATTATTTTCGATTTGATTCGATTATTTTCGATTTGATTCGAGTATTTTCGATTCGATTCGAGAATTTTCAATTCAATTCGATTCGATTTGAGTACTTTGGATTCAATTCGAGTATTTTTGATTTGATTCGAGTATTTTGGAATGGATTCGAGTATTTTCGATTCGATTTGAGGTTTTTCGATTCCATTCGCTTATTCTTGATTCGATTCCAGTATTTTCGTTTGGATTTGAGTATTTTCAATTCAAATCAAGTGTTTTCGATTCAATTCGGGTATTTTCTATTCGATTCGAGTATTTTCGTTTCAATTCGAGTATTTTCGATTCGATTCGAGTATTTTGGAATATATTTGAGTATTTACGTTTCGATTTTAGGATTTTCTATTCCATTTGAGTATTTTCGATTCGATTCGAGTATTTTGGAATTGATTAGAGTATTTTCGATTCGATTTGAGTATTTTCAATTCCATTCGAGTATTTTCAATTCGATTCGTGTATTTTCAATTCAATTCGGTTCGATTCGAGTATTTGCGATTCAATTCGAGTACTTTCTATTCGATTCAAGTATTTGTGATTCGATTCAAGTATTTTCAATTCATTTCGATTTGATTCATTTGATTCGAGTATTTTCGATTAGATTCGAGTATTTTCGATCCGATTCAAGTATTTTGAATGGATTTGAGAATTTTTTATTCAATTTGAGGATTTTCGATACCATTCGAGTATTTTCGATTCGTTTCAAGTATTTTCGATTGGATTTGGTATTTTCAATTCGACTCAGGTTTTTTGATTCGATTCGAGTATTTTCGTTTCGTTTCGAGTATTTTCGATTCAAGTTTTTTCAATTAGATGAAATTGAATTCCGTTATTTTTTATTCGAATCAAGTATTTTCGATTCTATTGGATTCGAGTATTTTCTATTCGAATCGAGTTTTTTCTATTCATTTCGAGAATTTTGCATTTGATTCGAATATTTTGGATTCGATTCGAGTCTTTTCAGTTCGATTCGAGTCTTTTCAATTCGATTCAATTCGATTCAATTCGAGTTTTTTTATTCGATTCGTGTATTTTCGATTCAATTTAAATGTTCTCAATTCGATTCAATTCGATTTGAGGTTTTCCGATTCGATTCGAGTACTTTCCATTTGATTCGAGTATTTTCAATTTAATTCGATTCGATTTGAGTATTTTCGTTTTGATCGAGTATTTTGGATTCACTTCGAGAATTTTGGAAGGGATTCGAGTTTTTTCGATTCGATTTGAGGATTTTCTATTCCATTCCTGTATTTTCGATTCGATTCGAGTATTTTATATTGAATTTGAGTATGTTCGATTCGATTCGAGGATTTTGGAGTGGATTTGTGTATTTTCGATTCAATTTGAGGATTTTCGATTCCATTCCTGTATTTTCAATTCGATTCGAGTATTTTATATTGAAGTTGAGTATGTTCGATTCGATTCGAGTATTTTGGAGTGGATTCGACTATTTTCAATTCGATTCGAGTATTTTCGATTGGACTTGAGTATTTTCAATTCGAATCAAGTTTTTTCTATTCTATTCGACTATTTTTGATTCGTTTCGAGTATTTTCGATTCGATTCAGTATTTTTAATTCGGTTCTGTTGAATTCGGGTATTTTTATTTGATTCGAGTACTTTCGATTCAACTCGAGTATTTTCAATTCAATTCGATTCTATTCAAATATTTTCGATTTGATTCGAGTATTTGCGATTCGATTCGAGTATTTTCGAATGGATTCGAGTATTTTCGATTCGATTTGAGGATTTTCGATTCGATTCGAGTATCTTCGATTGGATTCAAATATTTTGGAATGGATTCGAGTATTTTCGATTCGATTTGACTATTTTCGAATCCATTCAAGTATTTTCGATTTGATTCGATTACTTTCAATTCGATTCGATTCTATTCGAGTATTTTCGATTCGATTCGAGTATTTTCGATTCGATTTGAGTATTTTCGATTCCTTTCGAGGATTTTCGATTCGATCGAGTATTTCCGAATTGATTCGACTCTATTTGAGGATTTTCGATCGATTCGAGTATTTTCTATTCGATTGGAGTATTTTCTATTCGATTGGATTATTTTGAATTCGATTCGTGTGTTTTGGAATGGATTCGAGTATTTTCGATTCGATATGAGGATTTTCGATTCCACTCGAGAATTTTCGATTCCATTCGAGTATTTTCTATTCGATTCGAGGATTTTCGATTCCATTCGAGTATTTTCAATTCGATTACAGTATTTTCTATTGGATTTGAGTATATTCGATTCGAATCGAGTTTTTCGATTCGATTAGAGTTTTGGATTATATTCGAGTATTTTCGATTCGATTTGAGTATTTTCGATTCCATTCGAGTATTTTTTATTCGATTCGAGTATTTTTGATTCGATTCGATTCGAGTATTTTCGATTCGATTCGAGTATTTTCAACTCGATTCGAGTATTTTCGATTTGATCCGAGTATTGTCGATTCTATTTGATTATTCTTGATTCGATTTGAGTATTGTTGATTCGATTCGAGTGTTTTCGATTCAATTCGATTCGAGTTTTCTATTTGAATAGAGTTTTTCGATTCTATTCGATACTATTTGAGTATTTTCGATCGATTCGAGTATTTTCGAAGAGTTTCGATTATTTTCAATTCGATTCCATTCGATTCGACTATTTTCTATTCTAGTATGTTCAATTCGATTCGAGTATTTTGGAATGGATTTGAGTATTTTCAATACGATTTGTGGATTTTCAATTCGATTCGAGTTTTTTCGATTCGATTCGAGTATTTTCGGTTCGATTCGTGTATTTTCAATTTGATTCGATTCGATTCGAGTATTTTCTATTCCATTCAAGCATTTTCAATTCGTATCAATTCTTTTTGATTCCATTCGAATATTTTCAATTTGAATGGAGCGCTTTTGATTCGATAAATGTATTTTGAATAAGATTCGATTAATTTTGATTCGATTCCATTCAATTCGATTATTTTCATTTTGATTCGAGTATTTTCATTTGGATTCAAGTATTTTCGATTCATCTGACTATTTTCGATTTGATTCGAGTATTTTCGATTTTTTCGATCGATTCCATTCGAGTATGTTCGATTCAATTCGTGTATTTTCAATTCGATTTGATTCGATTCGATTATTTTCAATTCAATTCGATTTGATTCGAGTATTTTTGACTCAATTCAAGTATTTTTTATTCGATTCGAGTATCAAATGGATTCGAGTGTTTTCGATTCGATTTGAGGATTTTCATATCCATTCGAGTATTTTCTATTCCATTTGAGTATTTTCGATTCGAATCGAGTTTTTTTTATTCGAATCGAGTTTTTTCGATTCGATCGAGTATTTTCGATTCGATTCATGTATTTTCGATTTGATTCATGTATTTTCAATTCGATTCGATTCGACTGGAGTATTTTCTATTGCATTCGAGTATTTTCTATTCGAATCAATTCTTTTTGATTCCATTCGAATATTTTCGTTTCCAATGGAGTACTTTCGATTCGATGAATGTATTTTCGATAAGATTTGTAATTTTGATTCGATTCCATTCAATTAGATTATTTTCAATTCGATTCGAGTATTTTCGCTTGGATTCGAGTCTCTTCGATTCATCTGACTTTTTTAATTCGATTAGAGTATTTTTGATATTTTCCATCGATTCGATTCGATTATTCTTGATTCGATTCGAGTATTGTTGATTCGATTCAAGTATTTTCGATTCAATTCAATTCAGGTATTCTCAATTCGAATCGAATTTTTTCGATTCCATTCGATTTTTTTCGATTTGATTCGAGTATTTTTCATTCAATTCGTGTACATTCTTTTCGATTCAATGCGATTTGTGTATTTTCTATTTGATTTGAGTGTTTTCAATTCAATTCGAGTATTTTCACTTTGATTCGATTTGATTCGAGGATTTTCGAGTCGAATCGAGGATTTTCAAGTCGATTCGAGTATTTTGGAATGGATTCAATTATTTTCAATTTATTTGAGGATTTTCGATTCGATTTGAGTATTTTCGATTGTATTTGAGTATTTTAGATTAGAGTCGAATATTTTCATTTGGATTTGAGTATTTTCGATTCAATTCGACTCTATTTGAGTATTTTCGATCGATTCGAGTATTTTAGAATAGTTTCGATTATTTTCAATACGATTCCATTCGATTCTAGTGTTTTCTTTTCAATTCGAGTATCTTCGATTTGATTCGAGTATTTTGGAATGGTTTTGAGTATTTTCGATTCCATTCGAGTATTTTCAATTCGATTCGTGTATTTTCAATTCGATCCGTGTATTTTCAATTCGATTCGATTTGAATCGAGTATTTTCTATTCGATTCGAGTATTTTCTGTTCGATTCAAGCATTTTCGATTCAATTTGTGTATTTTCAATTAGATTCGATTCGATTCAGGTATTTTCCATTCGAATCGAGTATTTTCAATTCAATTCGAGCATTTTCAATTAATTCGATTCGATCCGAGCATTTTCTATTCTATTCGATTCAAATCGAATTATAAATACTTGAATCGAATCGAAAATACTTGAAACGAATCGAAAATACTCGAATCGGATTGAAAAAACTTGATTCTAATCGAAAATACTCAAATCCAATGGAAAATACTCGAATCGAATCGAAAATAATCGAGTGGAATCGAAAATCCTCAAATCGAATCGAAAATACTCGAATCACTTCCAAAATACTCGAATTGAATCGAAAATCCTCAAACCGAATCGAAAATCCTTAAAATGAATAAAAAATACTCGAATCCATTCAAAAATACTCGAATCGAATCGAAGATACTCGAATCGAAAAGAAAATACTCGAATCGAATGGGATCATATTGAAAATAATCGAAACTATTCAAAAATACTCGAATCGATCGAAAATACTCGAAACGAATTGAATTGAATTGAAAATACTCGAATCGAATCGAAAATACTCGAATGGAATCGAAAATCCTCAAATCGGATCAAAAATACTCGAATGCCTTCCAAAATATTCGAATCGAATCGAAAAAACTCGAATTGAATCGAAAATACTCAAAACGAATCGAAAATACTCGAATGGACTCGAAAATCCTCAAATCGAATCGAAAATAATCGGATCCATTGCAAAATACTCGAAGCGAGGCGAAAATACTCGAATCAAATCGAAAATCCTCGAATTGAGTAGAAAATACTCGAATCGAATCGAGAGTAATCGAATCGAATCGAATTGAATTGAAAATACTCGAATCGAATCAAAAATACTCAAATGGAATAGAAAATCTCAAATCAAATCGAAAATACTCAATTCCCTTCCACAATACTCGAATCGAATGGAAAATACTCGAATCGAATCGAAAACATTCGAATGGAATCAAAAAGCCTCAAATCGAATCAAAAATACTCGAATATATTCCAAAATACTCGAATCGAATCGAAAATACTTGAATCGAATCAAAAATATTCGAATAGAAAATGCTCAAATAGAATCGAATCGAATTGCGAATACTCGAATGAATCGACAATATTCGAATCAAATAGAAAATACCAAATTCAATAGAATCGAATTGAAAATACTTGAATCGAATAGAAAATACTCGAAACGAATCGAACATATTTGAATCGAATCGAAAAAACTTGATTCGAATAGAAAATACTCAAATCCAATCAAAAATACTCGAAATGAATCGAAAATCCTCAAACGGAATCGAAAATCATCATCAAAATGAAAATACTCGAATATATTCCAAAATACTTGAATCGAATCGAAAATACTCGATTCGAATAGAAAATACTCGAATCGTGGGATCCCTTGGTGGTGCCTGCCTTTGGCCTAGGGCGCAATACTGAAGACCGTGGATCGAGTCCCACGTCGTGCTCCCGGTGCATGGGGCCTGCTTCTTCCTCTGCCTGTGTCTCTGCCTCTATCTCTCTCTCTGTGACTCTCATAAATAAATAAAATAAATATTAAAAAAATATTAAAAAAAGAAAATACACGAATCGAATAGAATCGAAAATACTCGAATCGAATAGAAAAATTCAATAGAATCGAATTGAAAATACTTCAATCGAATCGAAAATAATAGAAACGAATTGAAAATACTCGACTCGAATTTAAAAAACTAGATTCGAATCGAAAATACTCATATCCAATCGAAAATACTCGAGTGGAATCGAAAATCCTCAAATTGAATCGAAAATAATCGAATCCATTCCAAAATACTCGAATCGAATCGAAAATACTCGAATCTATTTGAAAATACTCGAAACGAATCAAAAATAATCGAAAGGACTCGAAAATCATCATATCGAATCCAAAATACTCGAATCCATTCCAAAATACTCGAATTGAATCGAAAATACTCGAATCGAATCGAAAATCCTCGAATCGAATGGAAAATACTCGAATCGAATCGAAGATAATCGAATCGAATAGAAGAGAATTGAAAATACTCATATCGAATCAAAAATACTCGAATGTAATCGAAAATCCTCAAATCGAATAGAAAATACTCGAATCCCTTCAAAAATACTCGAATCGAATCTAAAATACTCGAATGGAATCGAAAATCCTCAAATCGAATAAAAAATACTCGATTATATATTCCAAAATACTGGAATCGAATCGAAAATACTCGAATCGAATCAAAAATACTCAAATTGAATTGAAAATACACGAATCAAATTGAAAATACTCGAATGGAATAAAAAATCCTCAAATCGAACAGAAAATACTCGAATATATTCCAAATTACTCGAATCAAATCGCAAATACTCGCATCGAATCGAAAATACTCGAATGGAGTCGAATTGCTTGAAAATACTCGAATCGAATCGAAAATACTTGAATCGAATCGAAAAGAGTCGATTCGAATCGAAAATTCCTGAATAGAATCGAACCGAATTGAAAATACTCGAATTGAATCGACAATAATCAAATCGAATAGAAAATACCCGAATTCAATAGAATGGAATTGAAAATACTTGAATCGAATAGAAAATACTCGAGTGGAATCGAAAATCCTCAAATCAAATTGAAAATACTCGAATCCATTCCAAAATACTCGAATCGAATCGAAAATACTCAAATCTAATTGAAAATACTTGAAATGTATCGAAAATACTCGAATGGACTCGAAAAATCATCATTTTGAATCCAAAATACTCGAATCCATTCCAAAATACTCGAATCGAATCGAAAATACTCGAATCGAATAGAAAATCCTCGAATCAAAAGGAAAATACTCGAATCGAATCGAAAAATTCAAATCGAATCGAAGTGAATTGAAAATACTCATATCGAATCGAAAATAATCGAATGGAATCATAAATCCTCAAATCGAATCGAAAATACTCGAATCCCCTAAAAATACTCGAATCGAATCTAAAATTCTCGAATCGAATCTAAAATACTCGAATGGAATCGAAAATCCTCAAATCGAATCGAAAACACTCAAATATATTGCAAAATCTCAAATCAAATAGAAAAGAATCAAA
This sequence comes from Vulpes ferrilata, assembly GCA_024500485.1. Taxonomy (NCBI): domain Eukaryota; kingdom Metazoa; phylum Chordata; class Mammalia; order Carnivora; family Canidae; genus Vulpes; species Vulpes ferrilata. The sequence goes on from CM044694.1 coordinate 122,702,909, forward strand.
TCGAATCGAAAATACTCGAATGGAATCGAAAAACCTCCAATGGAATCGAAAATACAGTAATCCCTTCCAAAATACTCAAATCGAATCGAAAATAATCGAATCTAATCGAAAATACTCAAATGGAATCGAAAATCCTCAAATCGAAACGAAAATACTTGAATATATTCCAATGTACTCGAAACGAATCGAAAAAACTCGATTTGAATAGAAAATACTCGAATCGAATAGAATCGAAAATACTCGAATCGAGTAGAAATTACCCGAATTCAAAAGAATCGAATTGAAAATACTCGAATCGAATCGAATTGAATTGAAAATACTCGAATCGAATAGAAAATACTGGAATTGAATCGAACTACTCAAATGGAATCGAAAATCCTCAAATTGAAACGAAAAAACTCTAATCCATTCCAAAAACTCTAATCAAATCGAAAATACTCGAATCGAAACAAATTGAATCGAATCGAAAATACTCAAATCCAATCGAATTGAATTGAAAATACTCAAATCGAATAGAAAATACTGGAATTGAATCGAAACTACTCGAATGGAATCGAAAATCCTCAAATCGAATAGAAAATACTCTAATCCATTCCAAAATACTCGAATTGAATCGAAAATCATCTAATCGAATCGTCATTACTCAAATCGAATCGAAAATACTCGAATGGAATCGAAAATCCTCAAATGGAATTGAAAAAACTCGAATATAAACCAAAATACTCGAATCGAATCGAAAATACTCGAATCGAATCGAAAATACTCGAATCAAATCGAATTGTTTGAAAATACTCGAATCAAATAGAAATACTCGAATCACATTGAAGAGAGTCGAATCAAATCGAAAATTCTTGAACAGAATCGAATAAAATTAAAAATACTCGAGTTGAATTAATACTCGAATCGAATAGAAAATACCCGAATTCAATAGAATTGAATTGAAAATACTTGAATCGAATCGAAAATACTTGAAACGAATTGAAAATATTCTAATAGAATTGAAAAACCTTGATTCGAATCGAAAATACTCAAACCCAATTGAAAACACTCGAATGGAATCGAAAATCCTCAAATCAAATCGCAATACTCGAATCCATTCCAAAATACTCACTCGATTCGAAACGAAAACACTCGAATCGAATCGAATTGAATTGAAAATACTCGAATCGAATCGAAAATCCTCGAATCGAATAGAAAATAATCGAGTCGAATTGAAAATACTCGGATCGAATCGAATTGAATTGAAAATATTCGTATTGATTCGAAAATACTCGAATGGAATCGAAAATCCTCAAATCGAAATGAAATACTCGAACATATTCCAAAATACACGAAACGAGTTGAAAAAACTCGATTCGAATAGAAAAAACTCGAATCGAATTGAATTGAAAATACTCGAATCAAATAGAAAATACCCGAATTAAAAAGAATCGAATTGAAAATACTTGAATCGAATCGAAAATACTTGAAACGAATCGAAAATATTCTAATCGAATTGAAAAAACTTGATTCGAATTGAAACTACTCAAATCCAATGGAAAATAGTCAAATCAAATCGAAAATACTCGAATGGAATTGAAAATCCTCAAATCGAATAGAAAATACTCGAATCCATTCCAAAATACTCGAATCAAATCAAAAATACTCAAATCCAATAGAAAATACTTGAAACGAATCGAAAATACTCGAATCGAATCGAAAATATTCGAATGGAATTGAAAATCTTCAAATCGAATCGAAAATACTCGAATATATTCCAAAATACTCGAATCGAATCAAATATACTCGAATTGAATTGAAAATACTCGAATCGAATCAAAAATAGTCGAATTGAATCGAAAATTCTCGAATAGAATCGATTCGAATTGAAAATACTGAATTGAATCGAAAATACTCGAATCGAATCAGAAATACTGGAATCAAGTCGAAAAAAAATTGATTCGAATCGAAAATACTCAAATCCAATCGAAATACTCGAATCGATTCGAAAAAATTTGATTCGAATTGAAAATTCTCAAATCCAATCGAAAATACTTGAAACGAATTGAAAATACTCGAATCGAATTGAAAATACTCGAATCGAATCGAAAATACTCGAATCGAATAAAAAATAATCGAATCGAATTGAATCGAATTGAAAACACTCGAATCGAATCGAAAATACTTGAATCGAATAGAAAATACTCGAATCAAATCGAATCGAATCGAATTGAAAACAGCTACACGCCAATACAGTAGACAATCTAGAACAAATGAATGCATTTCTGGAAAACCACAAATCACCAAAACTGGAACAGGAAGAAATAGAAAACCTGAACAGGCCAATAACCAAGAAGGAAATTGAAGCAGTCATCAAAAACTCCCAAGACACAAAAGGCCAAGGCCAGATGGCTTTCCAAGGAATTCTACCAAATGTTTAAAGAAGAAACCATACCTATTCTACTAAAGCTGTTCTGAAGGATAGAAAGGGATGGAATACTTCCAAACTCGTTTTAGAAGGCCAGCATCACCTTAAAGCACATAAAGCATCTTATTAATAATTTTTATGTTAATTATCTTTGAAATAATACTTTGGATATATTTGATTAAATAAAATATATTATTAAGTTTAATTTCACTGGATTCTTTTTTACTTTTGAAAATTTGGCTCCAAGATAATTTGAAATTACACACATGACATATATTTTCTATTGGACTGTGCTGGTCAATGTGGTAATACATTTCAAAATACTTTGGCATAAACAGTGGGAAGGATGTATGTTCATAGAGATCAACTCTCCACAATCTAAAAATAGCTGTGTGTGCTCAGGGCTCCATCAGAAATCCTCATCTCAGGGTGATTGATTGGAATCAGAAGCCACTAATTAGCAAAATGGCAGAAAAGTTAACATCCATCATAACTGAAACCTACACCAGAAGGTTTAGTCAGTAAAAAAAAAAAAAAACTGATAGAATTTTTTGTGTGTGTGCAGAAATCATAAAAAGGTTTGGCTGAAGAAAAGTTGCGCAGACTTGGCCACCCTTGGATACACGAGGCAAACCGGTAACCCCCAGCATCTTGGGACAATGCTCAAAGTGGATGGCTGTCCTAGCAGTGTGACACTCCACTTCCTGGAGGTCCCCAAGCCAACCCAAGCCCAGAGAATGTCTTCATCCTGGAGTCACCTTCTCAAGCAAACACCAGCTGAAGAATAGAGAGTGAGCTACAGGGAGAGACCACAGGACTGCCTGGTGCCTACACATTAATAATGTGTGAGTGTTTGGAAGAGTTGGAACTGAGACTTGTTTCTATAAGTAGGTGATGAGGTTAGGAGGAAGGGGAGATTGTGTAGCCTTCTCTTAACTTTAATTGGGACATGTTGCTGATATAGACCAAAAGAATTGACTTTTGCTGAATGACAAAATTCACTTAGGTTATTTCAGTACATTCCTTCTGGAGGCAACAAGGCTAGGACAACTAAGTGGGATATAGTGTGCCACTTGCTGCTACATCCATACATCATTTTTCCCCTCTCTCTCAGTTGTCCTCTCAACGTACTTCTCTCTCTTTTTTTCAATTTACCTTCTTTCTCTTTTCCTTTCTTTGTCAAAAATCACTTCCTTTCCCTAATCTCTTCATTTCTATTAATGATACCATCCTTTTCTTATTACCCAAACAGAAAACTGCATTGATTTCTCCTCCTATTCCCCCCTACAATATTAAGACAATCTTCAAGATTGAATCAGTAATCAAAAACTTCCCAATGAAGGAAAGCCCAGGAACAAATGGCATTCACTTTTTTTAATGTATTACACTTCTTTTTTTATTTTTTATTTATTTATGATAGTCACACACACAGAGAGAGAGAGAGGCAGAGACACAGGCAGAGGGAGAAGTAAGTAGGCTCCATGCACCGGGAGCCTGACATGGGATTCGATCCCGGGTCTCCAGGATCATGCCCTGGGCCATAGGCAGGCCCTAAACCGCTGCGCCACCCAGGGATCCCGGCATTCACCTTTCATAGGTGAGTAGATAAACATCCTGGATACATGCACACAACAGAATATGTATTGCTAAAAAGGAAATAGCTATCAAGTCATAAAAAGGTGTAGGGGAAACCTAAATGCATATGAGTAAGTGAAACAAATCAATATGAAAAAGCTACACACTGGATTCCAGCTAGATGAGATTCTGGAAGAACCAAAACTATAAAGGTAGTAATCAATCAGCGTTTCCATGGATTAAGGAGGAAACAGGAATAAAAAGACAAAGCACAGAGAATTTTTAGGGCAGTGAAACTACTCCATGTGATATCATAATGGTGGATACATGTCACGCATTTGTCCAAACTCACAGAGTGTACAACATGAGGAGTGAGGCCTAATGCAAACTGTGGACTTTGTGGGATAATGATGTGTCCATGTAGGTTCATCAGTTGTAAAAAATGAACCATTCTGGTGGGGGTGTTGATAACATAGGAGGCATATGTGTGAGGGCAGTGGGTAAATGCACAATCTCTGTAATCTCATCTCAATTTTGCTGTGAACCTACAACTACTCTAAAAAACAAAAACTCTTAAAAAATCAGCACCTTTTTAATGGTAAAGAATGCAAAACAGTGATAAAAAAATAAAAAATAAAAAAAAATAAAAAAAAAACCAAAAAAAAACAAAACAGTGATAAAAGAAAACTACCTCAACATATTAAAGGCCGTACATGAAAAGCCCACAGCTAACCTCATCCTCATTGGTGAAAGAATGAAAGCTTATCCTCTAATCAGAGCAGCACAAGGATATCTGCTTTTCCAACTTCTATTCAACATAGTTTAGAAGTCCTAGACGGAGGGATGAATCAAGAAAAAAAGACAAAAATCATTCATATTAGAAAGGAAGAAGTGCAATTACCTGTTTGCAGGTGACATGATGTTATGTGTACAATACCCTAAAGATCACACACATATTTGAACGAATAAATTCAGCAGTTGCAGATACAAAATCAACATAAAAAATCATTTGTATCCTATACACTAACAATGAACCATCTGAAAAAGAAGGAAAACCATTTTCTTCTAAAAATCATGAAAAATAATAAAACACTTAGAAATAAACTTAACTAAGGAGAACAAAGACTGATACACTGATAGCTACAGTGTGTTGATGAAAGAAATTAAAGCAGACACAAATAAATCAAATACATACTGTGCCCTAGAAGAGATGACAAATATCATTAAGATGACAATACTGTCCCAAACAATCTACACATTCAAAGCAACCCTTAGCAAAGTCCCGTTTTGCAGAAATAGAAAAATCCATCTCAGAATGCATTTAATTTTCAGGGACCCTAAATAACCAAAACAAATTTGAAAAAGAAGAACCAAGTTGGAGGTCTCACACTTCCTAATTTCAAAACTGACTATAAACTTGCAGTTTATGAAAGTAGTGTGGTCCTGATATAAAGAAAAACATATAGATCAATGGAACAAAATGGAGAGCCTAGAAATAAACTTTTGCATATGTGGTCAAATGACTTTTGACAAAGGTACCAAAATCCACTCAATTGGAAAAATATAATCTTTTCAATAAATGGCTAAAACAAGACAAGTCTACTCAAAGAGTTGAGAAAACTGGATATCCACATGCACAAGAATGAGATTGGGCCTTATCTAACACTATATACAAAAACTAACTCAAAATGTTATAAGACTTAAATGTAAAAGCTAAAACCATGCAATTCTCAGAAGGAAATATAAAGGAAAAGCTTCATGATATTGGATTTATCAATGAGTTCTTGTATATGACATCAAAAGCACAAGGGACAAAGGAAAGAAATCAAACTGTCATCCAAGGGCACTACCAACAAATGAAAAAGCATCCATGGAACAAGAGAAAATATTTGCAAGTTATATATCTGAAAGAGATTAATATCCAGAATGTATAAAGAATTCCTACAACAAAAAACAAAAACTCTACTCAAGATGGACAAAAACTTTGATAGGCATTTCTTCAAAGAAAATATACAAATGGCCAATAATCACATTAAAAAATGATCAGCATCATTAATCATTAGGGAAATGCAAATGAAAACCATAAGACATATAATTTCATACCCATCAAGATGACTATTAATTTTAAAAAGAAAAGCAAACAACAACAACAAAAAAGGAAAATCATCAGTGCTGGTGAGGATATGGAGAAATTAGAAATTTTGTGCACTGCCATGGGAATGTAAAATGGTATAGCCATAGCCATGACAGAAAATGGTATGATGTGTGTGATGGTTTCTTAATAAGTTAAAAATAGAGTCATCAAATAATACATCAATTCCACTTCTGGGTATATACCGCCAAACACTGAAAGTAGAGATTCAAAGAAATATTTGTACACTCATGTTCATAGCAGCATTTCTCACAATAGCCAAAAGGTGGAAGCAAACCAAGTGTCTATGGACAGAGGAATGGATAAATAAAATGTAGTGTACATATACAATAGAATATTTTCAGTCTTAAAAAGGAAGGAAATTCTGACACCTGCTATAAGGATGAACCTTGGGGATATTATGCTAAGTCACAACAAGGCAAATACCCTGTTTCCACTTAAATGAGAGGCTTGACTACTCATCGAGTTCATAGGAATGAAAAGCAGAATAGTGGCTGCCAGAGGCTAGCAGGGAGGGGAAAATGAGGAACTGTGTACATATGGGGAAGATAAATAAGTCCTGAAGATGATGATGGTGATGGTTTCACAACATGAATGTACTTAAAGGCCTTAAACTCTATACTTAAAAATGGTTAAGATAGCAAATTTTATGCATGTACATTATACCACAATAAAAAAAAGTGGGGAAAAAACCCTCCAAACACAAGTAAATTAATTTTTCCCCTAGAGTGTTTCTTGTATCAGTCACATCCTTTTTAGTACCTGCAGAAACTGATGTTTCATCTCATGCTAGAAACAATTTCCCAAAATACAAGGTCATTACATATCACCAAGACAGGTATGGGCAGAGCAGGATTGGAGTGTAGATTTCCAGGGAGGATTCTCACTTTCCACAACAGGCCCTGCTCTTCTCCTGCAGGGACTTGCTGGGCTGGGACACAAAGAGGTCACAGTGAGGGCACAATTAGTGTGTGCTCTTCCCACAAGGGTTCATTTCTGGTTCCAAAAGCATTCATAACTTGCAAGATGTATAGCATGGGAAGGACACTTCTTATGGATCAGTGTGTTCCAATAAGTGACTTGCTATGAGCTGTGAGGATACTTCAGACCCTCCTACTGGCATGTTGCCTATGCTAGGGATGCATTCATTGAATCAAAAGATTTGTGAGACAGAAGAACTCAGAGGGCCCTTGAGACCTTCTTCTCAGTGATTTCCAAAGGTAGGCTGTAGATTATGCTCTTGCTGCTATATCAGAATCACCTGGAGGATTTGTTACAAATGCAAACTCCCAGGCTCCACTGCCAGAGGGTCTGACTCTGTCAGATAAGGCCTCAGATACTATATACATTTTTAAGCTTTCTATGTGTTTCTGGTGGAGAGTCAGATTGCCAGCAATGCTGAAGAAAGATAAGTAGAGTACACTGAAAGTAACTTGCAATTTGAAGTTGCAGTCCGGTGGAGCTCAGTTCTCTCCCTATAGCATAAGGAAAATTAAACCAAATAGTCTCTGACTATCCCCTCCAGGACCCAAGTAGATTTTGAGATTGGTCATATCTTTGAGACTTTAATACCAATCTAAGGCCACAGTAGAACAGGTGAGTCTCTGTGGCCAGAGCACACCTGTTCTGGGGCCAAATTTGGTCCTCTGGGCTTTCACTAAGGATTTCTTTGGTTTCTTGGGGTTTTTTGTTTGTTTGTTCAGTTGTTTGGGGGGTTTTTAGTGTTAGAATGAGTAAAAATTGCTGTGAATTCAAATTTTCCAAAGCAATCTTGCAATCTCATGAAACAAGGTACTGTGCAAGCTCTGAGGAAGAATATCCAGAAACAGAGACAGGAGCACAGAGATGGGTTTAGAATGGGGAGCCTGAAGGCAGATTTTACAATCTCAGAATTTGGCTATGAAGACCCAGGCTTTAAGCTCTTGAAATATGTGGTAGTGAATGAAGAACTATCCATGGTTATCTTTGACCATTTAATTGGAAAATCTAAAGACAAGTGCCACAAATTACTCCAGTGACTCACTGGGTTTTCCAAATCTCTGGTCCTGTCCTGCTGCTTACCCCTAAGAAGAATAGAACACCCACTAAGGAGGGTAGAGCACTCCCTAAGGGGAACAGAGCACCCCCTGAGGAAGACACTGCACCCCATAAAGAGGACAGAATCATTATTTTATTTTTGTCAAGGGAACATCTCCACATAATAGGAAGTGCTGATGAGCTTAAGATAAAAAGCAACAATTTCATCTGTTCCAAGCCACTGTCCTGGCCCACAGAGCAAGCTGCCATGCTCTAGTTCCTCTAGTGTCTTCCCTAGGACTTGTCTAGGCCATAGGCTTATACTACTCTAACTGTATTGTCAGCATTGGACAAGATCTATCTGATCTCTGATATGAATGATGGCAATTGATCCACACAGGTACAAACTCATCTCTAATATTTGATATTTCTATTTTAATACTACTATATGCTCTCCTTTAACTTGAACCACAGTGTGTGGACATTGGAGATACATATCCCAAACCTAATTCTTTAGCCTGAAATCACATGGATTATGATGAGACTTAAGAAGTTTGCTTAGTCAAGAGCAGCTGATGTATCTGGAAAAGTAAAAAGGTGGAAAATGAAATGAATTAGTGTTTTGTTCCCCAAAAAGGAGTGTTATCTTTGCAGTTAGTTGACTGTTTTATATTTCCAAAATAAGTGCCAATTTGGACATTTGTGGTTGATTTGAGGAAGTGGAAATTTGGCTGAGTCAACGGAAACTGTTGCAGGATACCCAATTGTGCTCTTCATTGGGACCATTTCAAGGAGAAAGCTGCCATTGTCCATGCCTGCATAGCCATTAAGGAAGACAAAAAGGACACGTTTGTTAAATTGGCCAAGTTTAAAGAGACTGTTTTGAAAGAAGCAGCGGTAAACATTGCCCCAAAACCGTCAAAATGAAAAGAATTGAGAACACCGTGTACAATGTGAGTAAAATGTCTAAGGCAGGACAACCCGGACAGGCTGTGAAGACAGGACATCCATGACAAAAAGCCAGCATAAAATAAAACAGAGTGGTTGGACAGAAGGTTTCAAGGGCCTCAGCCAGTGATTGCATCTGTTGCCTAGGCCTCATTTTATAATGCAAGAAAACTTGTTCCTCGTAGAAATAAGAAGAACCCAAGGCTGCTCAGAATTCTGCATAGTGACAGAGAACAGGAATCCTATATGAAACAGCAATTAAATGGTGCTGTGAGAGGCCACACAGCATCACTGCACATGCCTCTCATGTCAACTTCACATAAGACCATGCCATAGAAGAGGGGAAGGGGTTGTGGGAAGATTGAGTATGGGGCAGGGGTTTCCCAGCTGCAAGGTCAGAACACAAGGACTTGAACCCAAGCTTCTCAACACTGAATTTGAAGCTCAAGGGATGCCTGGATGGTTCAGTGGTTGAGCATCTGTCTGTGTTTGGCTCAGGGTGTGATCCTGGGTTCTGGGATGAAGTCCTACTTCTGGCTTCTTGTGGGGAGCCTGCTTCTCCCTCTGCCTGTGCCTCTGCCTCTCTCTCTCTCTCTCTGTCTCTCATGAATAAATAAATAAAAATATTTTTTAAAAACGAAGCCCAAGAGGGTTAGTTTGGTTGTCAGAACTTCTCAAAGAGAAAATCATCACATTTGAATCTCTAGAATGAGTTTTCTTAAGCTGTGATCTTAACACAAATCACATCAAAGTCTAAACTTAAAGCCAAACAACAGTGCCCAATCCTGTATCCAAACCATCCCAGGGGGGATCCCTGGGTGGCGCAGTGGTTTAGCGCCTGCCTTTGGCCCAGGGCGCGATCCTGGAGACCCGGGATCGAATCCCACGTCAGGCTCCCGGTGCATGGAGCCTGCTTCTCCCTCTGCCTGTGTCTCTGCCTCTCTCTCTCTCTCTCTCTCTCTCTGTGACTATCATAAATAAATGAAAATTAAAAAAAAAAAAAACATCCCAGGGAATCTGATAGATGGTAACAGAGCCATGGAAACTCCTTCTCCCCTTCCTCCCCAACATGCTCCCCAGTCCCACAGCTTAGAATATGTAGTACACGTCTCAGCTCAGTCACCTTCTTCTGGGGATGAGGATAGTTAGAAACAAGCTTGGTTCCTGAGGAATGCTTTTCCAATAATTAAGGAGAAGAACGAAACACCACAAGTATCATTTGTTGAGCATCTAGTTCTCCCAGGCATTCTGTCATTGTCTTATGTACATTATCTCATCCACTTCCTAACAACCCTTGGGTAAAATACCAAATAATTCTTATTTCATGGTTGTGGAAACAGAAGCAATTGTAAAGTAAAAATGTGCCCCACTGCTGCAACCAGTAAGAGGAGCAAATGACCCAAACTGAGGTATGTCTAACTCCAAAGGCCTCCTCAACTCTGCTTTGCATTCTTCCATGATTTCTATAAACTACAACATATTGACCATACAAGTCATCTAAAAACATGAGCCTCTATAAATGGATGCAATGATGGTAGAGCTTCTTTACAATCAACCCATACTCTCAGTCTGCACCTCCAGTTTTTTCTCTTGCTCTTTTGGGTAAGTGCTTGCCTGCATCCAAGAGGTAATTCCAACTTTCCAGGAGACAAACCCCTTGAAGAATAAAACTTACAACATTTCAGAAAAAGATAAAAGAACAAATCTCATATTTCTAAATGATAAAGGAATAGACTAGAAATTGTAGGGTTGGGTGCTGGAGATATTAACAAGAGTATAAATTATAATAGCTAATCCAAAAAGGGCTTCCTAAAACCTGGGATCAAACCCAGACCACCTTCCCCAAAGCCAAGGTCTGAGTGGAGAGCACAGAGGGCCACTGTTCCACTGACCACAAGTTAGGGGCTGGCAGGGAGCAGCCCTGTGCAGCAAGCAAAGCCTAGGCCTAGTAATATGTCCTGACATTTTACTCTCTTTCTGGCCAAAGTCAAATGGTCACCTTATTTTTATTTCTTTCTTTCTTTTTAAGATTTTATTTATTTATTCATTATATATATAGAGAGAGGCAGAGACACAGGCAGAGGGAGAAGCAGACCCCCAGCAAGAAGCCCAATGCGGTACTAAATCCTGGACCCTGGGATTAGGCCTGACCTTCTTCACCCACCACTAGAGAAGAAAAGAGATTCAAAAGCAACCAACATGATTTAGAAAACAGGCATAGGACAAACAGACTATTAGGATCTGGGAGTAAAGAAGGAATTGTTCCATAAACGTGCTGGAAAAAGCCAGCTGTGCATCCAGGGCTGGCAGGGCTGGGTAGGGGTTGTAGGGAGCAGGAGAGGAAGGAGTGTCAAGCCTTAAATCCCTACCTCACACCTAACACACATTCAGACTTCATCTGGATCACACACATAGAGGAGAAAAGCAAAGAAAATTACACAGTTCAAAGAAAATATAGAAAAATATGGGATAGAATTTTTTAAAAAGCATAAAAAAGCACACACCCTCAACAAAAATGTTGATACACTGAGTTGTCTTCCATTTAATCTGTATAATGTACTATCGTTAATTTAATCTGTATAATAATAGAAATCATTAGCATGGTGATCAGTAATAAAGCTGAAGGCAGGGCTACCCCATTCCCAACAATATTCTTTCTGGGCTCCAACCCAGTCACTCATACACGTGCATGGGGAGACCAGGATGAAGGTGACTGTTGCAGGTCCAACTTTAACAGGCAAAGAGTAGGTCTACCCAGTATCACTCAGCAGAGAATTATTTCATTAACAACACCACAGGGTTCTAATACATACAAAACAATGCCAGTGGAAGAACTAGATTGACAAGTACAAACATGGGCAACCTCACCAATATGATTTGAGTAAAAGCATCAAGTTGAAATGCAGTATGATATTATTTATACAAAATGCTAAAAGCCTATTAAGTTGTAACTTAATAACATATATCATTTTGGTTGACTTTCTCCCTATGAGGCTTAAATGGGACAATGCTTGTAGAGAGCCTGAGGCAGCATCTGGCAAAAGTGAGCCCATGTGAATATCAGCTTCTATCCATATTGAGAAAAAAATAAACCTCTGGCTTTTTGAAGGCCCTGTTTTTGGACTGTCAATTCTTCTGAGGCAAACCTACATTTTACCTAAAGTGGTGATATACCATTTCATACTTTTTAAATGAATGTAGAATATTTTAAAGTTAAAACAAAAAAACTATACACAGAAAAGAAAAAAAGGAGGGGGGCAATGTAAGAAGAAAGCTCTGCTCTGGGTCTAAGGAAGGCTTGCCAGAGGAGCAGATGGGTACAGGCCTGCATCGAGCACAAGTCAGAGAGCTCAGCACCTGTTGGTAGAGACAGAAAGACACTTTAGAAGACAAGATCTCAGCAACCACAAGCACGTTTATAATAGGATTGACTGTTTTTCTGTCTTCTTGTTTTAGTTTTCAAATCCACTTTGGCCACTTAGAACTGAACCTTGAACAACATGCGTTTGAGCTGCACAGGTCCACGTACAGATGGGATTTCTCCAATTATTAACAGTGTGGTACTGTCAACATATTTTCCCTTCCTTATGATCTTCTTACTGACACTTCCTTCCCTCTAGCTAACTTGATTGTAAGAATACAGTATTTAATACTATAACACATAAAATATATGTTAACTGACTATTAAATTGTCAATAAAACTTCTTATCAAACTGTGGCTAAGTTCTGGGGAGTCAAAAGTTATAGATGGATATTCAACCACACAAGGGTCAGCTGTTTCATGTAAACAAAAGTAAATGAGATGGGATAGCCATCTCTGGTCACAAGAAAGGCAAAGTATGGTTTCTAACAGTGAGTCATGGAGTGGTGATTGGGGCAGCTAGACTCCCACGGAGTGATGATGGGATAGTGAGTGGGCCTGTTCCTCTTAAGCAGGTTCTGCAATACCACTGGCTCATAATCACATGGCAGGCTAAACCAGCGGAAGGAAGAGAAAACCGCCCTGGTGACTTTCCATATGCACATGCTGTAAGCAATTCCTGGTTGCAGCATCACATATCTTGTGGTCATATTAATATTTTTATTTTTCCCTTTTCCATTAATACATTCAATTGTTACTCCTCTTTATCAGTTTAAATTTGCTGGAAGTCTAAATTAGATGCCTGCCTTAAGTGATCAGGACTCAGTCTCCTGGAGACTCACACAAGAAAGGTTTTCCAGCTGGAAGCCCCAGGTAAAGGGAGGCCCAGGTGAAGAGTGGCTCTGCCTTGTCTGAAGGTTTCCTGCCCCTTCAGTGCTTCCTTTGACCTGGCTGTGATCACTCTATTCTATGTGAAGTCCAGGGATTCTATCTGTCCCTGCTTTCCTCTTTGTCCACATGGACTCTGGACACACTCTTGTTTCCCAGCACAGGAACCAGAGCACCTCAGGTTATCTGGGTGGGGCCGCATGAGGAACTGTCTAGCTGGAGGTGCAGGGCCCTTAGGAAGCAGTCTGGAAGCCAAACGGACAATCCTGAGCAAGACAGTGCAGGACAGTTGGAGGGTAGGACCAAGTCAGGCTGGGCGGTGAATCAGACCATCTGGAAATTGTTGAACTGTAAGGTCAGAAGGAAGGAGCTGGGAGGAATGTCCTGTGTCTAGGACAGAGATGGTGATTTCTACTCACCTGCAGCATCACCTTTGTCTCCACAGGGAAGAGCTGGTGGTTTGGTCCTGGCCACTGCTAACATATTCTGATTTCTGAAAGGACGGCTTTCAGATATACAGGGCTTTTGTTCTAAGGAATCAAGCTCATTTCAGTGAGCAGTTACTGAGACCTTCCTATGTGACCCATATGGGGCGCTCTATACCAGTAACATAAAGGGAGCTTGACAAAAGTCCTACTTCCCCTAGAAGATAAGCACTAATTACTTAGGTTAGTGAGACAGAGTTCTTCCATGGGACTCTAGACAGCATTACAGAGACATTTGGCCTGGGCATTGGAGGATGAATAGGAGTCCCTAGAGAAAAGGTACCCCAGATCCCAGATAGAGGGGTGGTCTGACAGACAGTTGTGACAGACTGCTATAAGCTCCCAGATGTGGATCCTATACCTCTAGGTTTATTTGGGGTCTACACAGTGTCTGTGCCTATGTCTTTTGGGTTCTAACAGGGTAGGATACACTTTCATTCTTCTCATTCCTTGGCTTAATATCCTTCTAATTCCTTCCTGATATGCTAATAGCTGTCAGTCTGGAAAGGGAGACTACCCAGACCACTAAGGATATGGCAAGAGTATAAACATACTTGTAAGAGTAAGGTATCCATCCATGCACTTTTGATTCCAGGTCTGGATGTGGCCAGCTGCGAAACTCTTCTTAGTTGCACAGTGAGGACCAGTGTGGTGCACATCCCTTCTGTGAGATCATGTGATGACATTCCCTTGGATGAAGAAGACATTGACGTATAAAAGACAGATCTGTGTTCTTCAGGCCCTTACCATGGCAAAGTGTGAGGGCCTCAGTGGGCATTTGCTGGCTCTGTTGGGACACTTGTCCTCTATCCATGTGTGTCATGATTCTGTTTCACACATATTTCCATGGCCTGTCCCCACTACTGAAAATCCACAGAAACATAACTATGATGGCAAACACTTCCATCTCACCCCAAAAACAAACATCATTCTCAGGCTAAAAAAAAAAAAAACATATCACGTAAGCTTCGGTTTGTATAAACTTAAAGCCATCTGAGAAATGATGTGACCTTTTCTTTTCTTTTCTTTTCTTTTTTTTCTTTTCTTTTCTTTTCTTTTCTTTTTCTTCTTTTCTTTTCTTTTCTTTTCTTCTTTTCTTTTCTTTTCCTTTCCTTTTTTAAAATTTTTGTTTTTGGTTAATCTGCATTTTTGAAATATGACGGACATACATAAACTACAGCATTCTACAACTCATAGATTAGAGGTGAGTATACAACCGATCAAACTACCACCATCATTACAAATAACACATCACAGCCTGGCAGGATGGAGTCTGTGGGGAACAAGGCAACAGTGACCATGGAACTTTGCCTGAAGACTAAGATCACATAAAACTGTGGAGGTTAAGATACAAGGATGCTCACATTCCCTGGAGTAAGGAGATGAAGATCTCAGGGGGGAGGATGAGCTGGGGACACTTGGAAGGATCTCCTGAATGCAGGCAACCCTCATAGCGCAAAATTTTAGTTGGAGAGACCCCTCTCCTGGGAAGGATGCCAGCTCTAGGACCTCTGGGCAGTGAGGATGGGCTGTCAGATTCTAAGCAGCCTTCTCTGTCTGTAGGGCCATCTGGTCACAGATGCCTAGGGTCTGAAAACTCTATACCAGGCATGGAGTTCTGACACCTCCCCTGATCTGGTGCAGTGCCCACAAACCATCCTCAGCTCCAGCTTGTGCCCTTACACTTGAATGACTTTTCTTTGCAATTTGGCTGCAACCCCTCCCCCCACCAGGGACTCACTCTGAACTGTGCTCCCTAACATGTGGTCCAGAGATCAGGACAATCAGCATCCCCTGGGAGCAGATGAAGCACCGAGAGCAGGTGAAGATGCAAACTTTCCAGCCCTGCCATAATGACTGGGTCAGAATCCTGGCTGAGGGAAAGGCCCAGGGCTCTGGGTGTCCACAGGCCATTCTGGTCCACCTGAGTTCACAAGGAGCAGCAGGCAAAGGCTGAAACCTTTCACAGGCACAGAGTTGAAGCCTTGTTTGGAAGAATGTGCTCTTTAGTCCTTCCAGAGTCCCATCGGCTGCTCCAGATGGAGGCTGTGAGGGTCCTTCTCCAGAACCCAGACTCTGCACACAGGAAATTGTGTCCGCTGAGTCTTCAGGACCTCTGCCACGAGAGGGCACTGATGCACAGCTCAGCCAACCCTGGGAGCTCAGTGGTTTACTGCTCTGTGTCTGTTTCTCCCTCACTCCACCTTCTCTCTTCTAGAGCAAATTCCTACAAAGGGATCTATAGGCTCAGTGTGTGTCAAGGGTCACTTTTGCTGCAACACCTTTGGAGAGTGAGTGCTTACATCATGCATCTAGGCCCCCAGGCTGAGCACATGACAGCATATCCAGAGGCTGAGAAGTGCAAAGGGAGATACAGCGAGCTCAGCTGGAAGCTTCTGGTTCCAGGAACTTGAATTCTCCTAGCCTGGCATCATCCTCGGATCCAGTGAGCCTTGTCAACTCCACTACTCTAGGGGAGCTGGGGACATGAGGGGGATACAGATAACTGACCCCATCAAGAGCTCAATGTTCCTTCCTTCCAAAGATACCCATTTTTCCCTGGGCAGGTTGCCTCTGTCCCCATCAAAGCTGGCTCTTGGCCACTCATCTTCTTTTGGATCTGTCCTTGTCTCAGTGGCCCTCACCCTACTGCTGTGTCCTGGGGTCATCTTCCATTTCTACCCCTTGCTCTTATGTCCTTGTATCAGCCTTTGATTCTGGGGCATCCAAATGAAGTTTCTGCCCAGTGAGGAGCTGAGGGGGATGTTGTGGCTGGGACTCAGCTACAGGGGACCTCTGCCTCCCATTGCTGGTTCTTTCCAACCCACCCTGCCTGGGTTTGTCCCTCTCTCTGGACACAAGACAATTTTGCAGCTTGGGATGGGGAAGGCAGGGTGAAATGTGGGAAGGGACAGTGTGTAATAGTAGATAGGAAATCCAGAGGGAGTTGTTATGAAGCCAATGTACTGGACCAATGCCTAGGGAGCTTCTGATTGGAACCTGAGCTGGTAAAGCAAAGGCCATGAGTGCCCAGATGCCTGTAGCCATGCCACGCTGGCAGTGTAGGTGGGCTCTGTCTGCGACCTTGCTGCTGTTTCTCTTAGGTTCCCCATTCCTAGTGACTCATGGGTCAAGATCTGGAGAGGAAGTAGATAATAATGACCAGAAAACCATGGAGATCTTCCTCTCTGCTACCGTGGAGTATGCCTTACATGTATTCAACTTGCAGAGCAATGACACGAAGGCCTACAGGTTGGTGCGCATCCTGGATTCTAGGATAGAGCAGGTAGGTACCACACCCTGGTCTAATCTGCATTTGCTATAAAGTCAGATCAGGAGGGTCCTATCTAGAGATTTTGTTCTGAAGTCCATTAAATACAGCAAAAATACAAACTGTAAATTTCATTTATATGAAAGAATTTGAAAATTTAATTACCCTGGTCAATGTCTACCACATGTAAGATGTTCCAATTTTTATCTTTATATGAAGTTACTTATTGATGATCAAAATACAGACTATGAGAAAATAAAGATACTGAATATGGAAAAGAACAAGACAGAAAGGAGGAAGAGAAGATAGATTGAGAAAATATCAGAGATGGATTGAAGAAATATTCTAGGAAAACATATGCAGAAAGAAACAATAGACATGGAGAAAGGGAAGGAGAGGGCCTAAAGATCAAAGCAGCAAGGATTCTCCCCTTCCAGAGCAGCCTCCTCTCTGAGCTCCTCCTTATGGTCTCCACCTAAGGGGATGGATGCTACTTTACCCTCTTCCCATATCATGCTTCTCGATCCTAAAGCACTGTCCTTGTAATGCTGCGTCGACAGAATGCAGCCAGGAAGGTTGCTTCCACATGGGCTGTATCAGGAGCAGATCTAGCTGTAGGTTGGATGTGCGTGCTTTAGAAAGCATGGAAGAGTGTGCATATGTGTAAGTATGAGTTTTTGAGTGACTGTATGTCCCTTTCTGGGTGTCTGTGAGTGCATGTAGTAGTTATGGGTGTGAGTAGCATGAATGCGTCACTGAGTGTGTGTAGTATGTGTGCACATGTTGGGGTATTCTCCAGAGGGAGAGGACTTCTGCCCCAAGATACAGAGGGAAGGGTAGTGCGAGTTACACCCTGCAAGGAGCTCCAACCTCTGTGAATATTGCTGAGCCAGGTCCCAGCTTGTCCTGCTGTCCCAGCTCTCTCAGGTTAGACCTCCGCTCTGGAGCCCCTAGATCTACACTCACACTGAGTTAGAGTGTGGGGAGTAATGGAGGGTGGAGTAGTGGGTATGGAATGGAAGGAATTGAGCAGAGAAGAGTACAGAAAATTCCAGCTGCACTTTTTAATAGGACAAGAGGTATCCAGAAGCCATAGTTGAGGGGGTGGGGGTTGTGTACACCCCCAAGCACTCATGGGCTCATGTGAGTATTACAATAGCACTGAAGGCCAATTTCCTGTTGTCAGTCAGTTGAAAGGTGTGATGATGGAGTTGTAGATGAGACTGCTACTCTGCAGCCGAAATTATTCAGCAGAATCTTGAAGAGCCAACACCCTCCCAAGCATTCAGCACCTGTACCCTGGAAGTGCTGTTGTAGCTTCAGAAGCATGCTGGAAGTTGGGCTGAGTCTCCCTAGGGCATTTGGGGATGTGAGGCTATAGTGTGTGATGTATGAATGGTGTGTGACCAGGCCTGCCTCTACCGTGAGTCCGACAGCAAACACAGGCTTCTTTGATTGAACTCCCCAAGCTTGGCTTTATCCCCAGCAAGCTCAGCCAAGCCCAGAGGCAGCTCCCTATGTGGAGGAGTGTTTGAGGCTTTCCCCACAGTGCATGGTTCCACACTGGCAGTTGTTCAAGGGAAACAGGAGACAGATTATCACACTAATGTCAATGTCAATTACAATTCAAGGAGAAGAAGATGATGGCATTTTCCATGGAGCTGCAGCTTAAAAGAACAAGATGTGGGAAATTTGATGAAGACATTGACAACTGTCCCTTTCAATCAAATTCAGGACAGAACAATGTAAGACATATAGTAAGTCTCTCAGGTCACACAACTGAGGATTCAGCTTGGGACAGAGGGGAAAGAGGGGTAGGTGACAGTGTCATTCCTAGGCACATAGAGAAGTGACAGAGCTGCAGGCACTGTTATGCCCACCACTGTTGCTACATAGGAGCCCAGCTGGGCAGGCCATCCTTCAGGGGCACTTGTAGCCCCTGGCCAGACTGGGAACTGACTCTGCCCACTCACCCCATTCCAGTTGCCAGCCACTCGGGCCACAGTGGTGACATTGCTCCTGGCCAAGGGTCCATGTCTCTTGGGAAAGCCATTGGATATTCCTCCTCTGGTCTTTATTGATGTGCCTTCCCTATAGAATTCAGGAGGAGAAAATTGAGATGGGCAACATGGCCTTTGCTAGACTGGCTTTCTCAGGTCCCCCTGAGAAAAAAGGCCAATGGGATGGGGATTGAAGAGGGGACCACAGCTCACCTCCCATGCCCTGACCAGATTCCATGGACTATCAGTTACTGCTTTGGGGAGAACGTCAAGGTGAACCCCCCTAGGGTGAGGGGCTCCCCTGAGATAGAACCCCTAGGAAAGAGCACCGCAATATTGTGCTATGGGCATGGGTCACACTGGATCAGCCTGAGTGTTGCCCTGGAGACCACAGGCCTAAGGATGAGAAAATGGCACAGAAGCCCCTGAAGTCAGGACAAGGTCCTGCATTCAGAACAAGCAGTGCTCAGGTGGGGCTGCACCTGAGAATCACAGCCTGTATCCCCAGTTGCTAATGCCGGTATGGGTGGTTGGGATATGTGTGGTGTTTACAGCAGGAGCCACTGTTTTCAACCATTCTCACCCACTTTCCATCCCTGTGCTTGCCCTCAGATCATCACCTGCTTCTTCACCATCAGCACTGATCCCTGGAATACAATATTTGAACTCTGGAACAAGACCTGCTTGGAGGGTGGCTCACTCAGTTAAGTGTCTAACTTCAGCTGAGGTCACGATCCCAGGTCCTGGGATCAAGCTCTGCATCAGGCTCTCTGCTCGTTGGAGTCTGCTTCTCCCTCTGCCTCTGCCTACCATGCTCCCTGCTTGTGTTATCTCTCTCTGTAAAAACAAAAAACAAAAAACAAAAAACGGCCTGCTTGAATGGCATCCACTAATGAGATCCCAGAACACGTGGCTCTGATTGTTCTCCTGAACACCAGTCATGTCCTGTTGGTCACCCTTCAGTGGCTGAGCAGCTTCAGGTTATGTACTATTTATTTACAAAATCTGATATCTCATATATGGGCATTGTGAAAATTCTTCATTGTTCATTTTTTATGTAGAAAAATTATTAAACATTAGCATTTCAAGAAGCTTTGTATGGCATGGTTCCAGATAGAGGGGCTGGGCAGGTGAAGGGCTCATCCCAGCAGGGCAGTGGAGTGGCCCCAGGTGGAGGGTTCTTTTCCCATGCAGACCTCTGGTGTCATCTCCAGGTGGTACAACCTGGAAGTGCAGGAGACTCTGAGCTGCTGCCTTAAGGCTCATGAGGAATCACCTGCTCCCTAAAGGTGCAATGACCATGATCCAAAAGAGAGCCCAAAGTGCAGGATGGACCCAGACAGGCACTCAGACCCTCAAAACACATAAGTCCCCTGTATTGGGGGGCTTGCTCACACCCATTCCCTGATCCATACATCTGTGAGGATATGAGAGTATCTGTAGCTTCCACCCACAGAGTGATCCAACCACTACGAGCAGTAGCAGCAAGTCCTGGAACCTTAAAAATGTTGCATCAGGGATTCTCCACTTTTGGACAAGGAGTTTTCATTTTCATGAAATCCC
This sequence comes from Vulpes ferrilata, assembly GCA_024500485.1. Classification (NCBI taxonomy): domain Eukaryota; kingdom Metazoa; phylum Chordata; class Mammalia; order Carnivora; family Canidae; genus Vulpes; species Vulpes ferrilata. Next base: position 122,723,575 of record CM044694.1, read on the forward strand.
AAGAGATAAACAATGAAATCTTGAGTGTCACTACTCTACCAAATGCTATGAGACTCTGCCTGAATTTCCTGGGTACAGATTTGCCAGACAATTTCTACAAATAGAGTTCAACTATTTTGGCCTTTGTGGGCCACCAGTTTTGCTCTCATCTCCTCATCGTTGCTTTGAAAGCTCCATAGAACATATGAGTACATATTACAGTGTTGTCTTCCAGTGAAACTCTTTACAAACACAAGCAGGAGCTCTGTTTGGTCCTTTGGCTGCCACTCCCCCCATCCCCACTGACATAGATTCCTCTGCAGTGCCCATGAAGTGAATGTACCCAGTCAGTGTCCTGTCACCTATAATTTAATCTTGGACTGAATACACCTGTATAATTTACACTTTATTTTCATGATTATCAGATTACTATATTTCAAAAATTCACATTCTATATAGGGTAGAAAGGTTTACAGACACTGTGGAAGCAGACTTGTTCACTCACCTTTCAACTCTCCTGCTTCCTTTATGTTTAGCCTTCTTAGTATCACTGGAACAAGTGACATAATCTTCCAAATTCATGTGCAGTTACCTTTTTGTCTGTAACATGATAGCTGCTGTGTTGAATGGTCCAACTCTGGATTTATTGGGATACAGGTTCATGAGTACTAGAGCTTCTTGATGAATCCTTTCTCTTAGCATCACCTCACTGTGACTACTGTTCTGGAGGCTGCCAGCCTCCATCCAACCACATATCACATCACCCACTACTATGAGGAACTTCTTGCACTTGCCTGCTGACTAGTGATGTGTGGGAAGGAGTTGTCTCACATTATGGGACTATGCAGGGGCTATAGACGTCTACACTTTGGTGGGGATGAGTTTATCTCCTTGTCTTCACATGGGAGAGAAATGTGACTTGGACCCTCCATGTTTGTGTGGTTCTATGAAAATAGTGGGTTCAGGATGAGTGTCATGGTCCATACCCAATGTGGTGTCATTGGGCACCAGGTGTTGTAGATGGTGAGGAAAGGCCATGGGGTGCCCCAGCTGTGTGGGCTGGATGGCAGCGGGGGGGTGGACCAAATTCTTCAGCACCAGGAGTTGGGATTGCAGCTGGGGCTGTAATTCACCCTTGGACAAGGCCTATTATTCCCACCCTCTCTATCAGTGGGTTCTCCCCAGGCCCACACTCAGGGCCACTGATAATCACAGTGGTGACAACAACCCCTGGAATCTTCACTTTGCTGTTGGCTCAGTTGCAGCACTAAAGTCCACCTTAACTCTTGTCCCCAAGGCTGTGACTGAGAGTCAGACACCATGGAACAATGAGCTGATCTGGCCCTCTCATTTCCAGGCCAGGGCCCTCAGCCAGCTCCCTGGGCCTCTCTGGATATCAAAGGGAATTCATCATAGTTGGCCAGTGCTACATGCCCCCAGGGTTTTCAGTGGCCTCATACCAGGAAATGACTATTGTCATCCACTGTCTAGGGCAGAGAGGGTCAGTCAGAGAATAGGGGACTGGGCCCCTCTAAATCTGGCCGTGTCCTCAATCTTCCATGGGTGAATCTTACCTATGTTCTCTCCCCCTGGCTGATGCCTAGGGAGAGAGGGTATGCTCAATCACAAGGAGTTTTGTGAGACAGGACAAGACTTTAGTCATGGCCACACTCATCTTTGGACCAGAGCCATGAAGGCTGCAGAACCATAACTCCACCAATACCCCTACTCCTACCCTTACTGCTACCCCTACCCCTAATACTACTCCTATCCCTACCCCTACCCCTAAACCAAACCCTACAACTACCCCTGACCTTACCCCTACTACTACCCCTGCCCCTACTTATACCCCTAACCCTAACCTAACCCTACCCATACCCCTACAACTATGTCTACCCCTACCCCTATCCTTAACACTACACCAAATCATACCCTACACCTAAACCTACCCATGAACCTACCTCTACTCTTACCCCTAAACCTACTTCTAACCTTACCTCACCCCTACCATTAACTCTAACCCTAATCCTACCCTATGCCTACATTCACTCCTAACCCTAACCCTACTTCTACCATTACCATTACCCTACCACTAACCCTACCCTACCAACACTCCTACCCTACCTCTACTCTTACACCTTCCCATACCACTCCTCTACTTGTACCACTAAACCTATTACACCCAGACCCAAATCTCTAACTTTAACTGTACCCCTACAGGTATACCTACTCCTACCACTACACCTAACAACTTCTAACCGTACCCTAAACCCTACTGCTAACCCTATTCCTACACCTACCACTAAACCAAACCTACCACTATACCTAGCCCTACATCTAACCCTAACTCTACCCTAAGCCCTAAACCTACACCTATGCCTACTCCTACCCCTACCCCTAACCCTACTCCAAACCCTATCTCTAGCCATGCACCTAACCCTACTATTAATGCTAACCCTACACCTACACCTACACTATACTTACCATGACCCCTACTTCTCCACTTATTCCAACCCCTGACCTGACCCCTATCCTACACGTACCCCATCCCTACCCCTACATCTAACCCTACTCTAAGACTGTGCTTAACCAGACCCCTAATTCTACAACTAGCCCTACCTCAACCCCTATCAGTAACCCTACCCTACACCTAATCCTACCCCTACACCTACCCGTACTTCTAACCTTACTCTACCCCCAACCTTAACACTACCTCTCATCTACCCTATCTTTACACCTACCTCTACCCCATCCCTAACCCTATTACTACCACTACCACTACCCACTTACCCACACTCCTAACCCCACCTTACCCCTACCTCTACCCTTGCCCATATCCCTACCCCTATCCCTAACCCTATTACTACCCTTGACCCCACTCCTACCACTAACCCTACCCATACATCTAACCCCAACCTATCCCTACCCCTAACCATATCTGTACCCATACACCCAACTCTACGTCTACCCTTACCTCTACCCTTAACACTACAACTAACCTTTCCCCACACTTAAACCTACCCATGAACCTACCCTTAACCCTACCCCTAACTCTACTTTCACCCCTACCCCAACCCTACCCTTAACCCTACCCTACCCCTACCACTACACTGAACTATAACCCTATTGCTATACCAACTCCTAACCCTAATCCTACTCCTCCCCTTAGCCCTACCCAATCCCTAACGCTAAACCTACCCTTACACATAAACTTAACACTAACCCTACCCATACCAATACACCTACCCATACACCCACTCATACCCCTAACCCTACTCCTGCATCTACCCCTACACTACCCCTACCCCTAACTGTACCTATACTCCTACCCTACCTCTACCTATACATCTACACCTTCCACTAACCAGAACCCTACTAGTATAGTATCTACACATGTCCCTAACCCTAACCCTACCACTAGCCCTAAACCTACAAATACCCTACCACTTCCCCATTACCCTACCATTAACCTTAACCCTACACTTACCCCTACCCCTACATCTACACTTACTGTAACTCCTACTCCTCCCTTAGCCCTACCCCTAACCTGAACCCTACTCCTAAACCTATACCGACACCTAAACCTAACCCTACCCCACCACTAACCCTAACCCTACCCCTCTCCCTACCTCTACCAGCAACCATACCATTGCACCTACTCCTAGCCATATCCCCTTCCCCTAACCCTACTCCTACTCCTACCCCTACACCTAACCCAATGCTTACCACTCCCCTAATCCTTCCCCCACCATGACCCCTACACTAAACCCTATTCTTAAGCTTACTCCTACCTCTACTCCTAACCCTACTACTATACCTACTCCAACCACTACCCCACTCTACCACAACCCCTAATCCTACTCCTAACCCTACCCAAACTGATAGCCCTAATTGGACCCTTAACCCTACACCTTACCTTACCTTTAACCCTCCCCCTACCCCTACAACTACCCCTATCCCTACCCTTACCTGTGACTCTACCTTTACACCTACCGTTACTCCTTTGCCTAAATCTACCCCATTCTTAACTCAACCCCTAACCCTAAACCTCTCCTAACCCTACCACTACCCCGAATCCTACCATACACCTATGCCTACTCACAGGTATAACCCTACCCCTACAACAAGCCTCACACATACCACTAACTATACTCCTATCCTACACTTTCCCCACCCCTAACACTATAGCTACTCATACCCCTAACCTTACTCCTATTCCTAAATCTACCCTTAACCCTAAACCTACACCTCACCTAAATGTACCCCTAACCTTCCTCCTACCATTACCCTTACCCTCAACCTGCTCTATACCTACCCATAACCCTACCCCTAAATTTATCTCTACCTCTACCCCAACCCTAACCATACCCCTATCCTAATTCTATCCCTAACCCTACCTATACCTCTAACCCTACACCTAACCCTACCCCTACTTCTAACCCTACCATACCCCTACTCGTAAGCTTAACCCTGCCCCTAACCCTACCACTAACCCTAACCTTATCCCTACCCCATCACCTACACCTACCCCTCACCTTATCCTTAACTCTAACTCTACCCCTACCCCTACTCCTAATTCTAATCCAAAATCTATCCCTAAACCTGCCCCTCCTCCTACTCCTAAACTTACCAATAACTTTACCCCAAACCCTACCTCTACCCCAAACCCTACAGCTTACCCTAACCCTACACCTAGCCTTAACTCTATTCCTAGCCCTACACCTACCCCTATTCCTAACCCTATCATAACCCCTACCCTTAACCCTATCCCTACCCCTAAAATATGTCAACTCCTAAACCTAGCCATACACCTACCCATACCCCTACCACTAAGTCTAAACCTAATCTTATCCCTACCACTACCCATAAGCATACCCATACCCCTATCCCAACATTTCCCATACACCTACTCTTACCCCAACCCCTAACCATATTCCTACATTACCACTACCACACCTCCTGCCCTAACAATAATCTGACACCTATGACTAACTCTACCCTCTCCTTGACCTTACACCTACACTTGCACTACTTATACCCCTACCCCTACCCCTAAACCCACCATTACCTCTTCCCCTAACAATACCCTACCCCTACCTCAAACACTACTCCTACCCCTACCACTACCCCTACCTACCCCTAACTCTATCCATACCCAACACCTACACCTACTCCTAACCCTAACAGTGCCCCTATGCCTACACTACTCCTACATCTAACCCTAACTATACCCATACTCCCCACCTGACATTAACCTTACCCCTAACGCTACCCGTGCACTTACCCCAAACTCTACCACTATCCCAACCTCTAACCCTACCCTTATATTACTCATACCCCTAACCCTGCTCCTACACTAACACTATCCCTACCCCTATGACTAACCCTTCCCTACCCCAACAGTTACCCCTACCCTTGCACTACTCTTACTCCACCACCACCTTTAAACATACCCTTAACCCTTCTCCTAATCCTACCCCTAAAACTATCCCTATCCCTAGCTGTAACCCTACCCCTACCCTTAAACATACTTCTACCCCTCATCCTACCTATATCACTATACCTACCCCTAATTCTAAACCTACCCCTACACCTAAACCTACTCTTACCCTTACCATTACTCCTAACCATACCAGCGCCCCTATACCTAAACCTAATGCTACTACTATCCTTATACCCACACTAAAACCCTACCGTTTGCACAAATCCTACTGCTACACCTAGCTGCATCCCTGCTAATAACTCTACCCCTAACCAATCCTCTACACCTACCCATACCCCCACACATACCCTTATCCCTATCCTCACCATTACATATAATCCTAATCATACCCCTAGCCCTATACCTAACCCTACCCTACACTTAACCCTACCCTAGTCCTACACCTACCCTTAAAATGAATATTAAAACAAATGGTTTTCAAAGTGAAACGGACATCAAGTAGAAATCAGAAATTTCTCTTCTCAAAGATACAAGAATCTGGGAAATCTTTCTACTTCTAAAGTTCATTCCCAGAAGTTTGTTGTGAACATGATAGAGTCCATGGATATGGAATCCTTCTATGTGCTACCTCTCCTTGGGCATATTAAGAGGGGCATCATCTTGAAAGCAAGATAGATCTACAAAGACACTCACATCACTCTGGTTTTTGGCTGTCTTCAAAGAATGAAGCATCTTGGGATCATCATTAATGCTCAGGGCTCCGATCATCTTCCCTTTGCTTTTCTCATAGTCTTTCTTGTACATCACCTGTGAAAAATCACACATGCCAGATCCCACCCATCAGGCAGTGTCACTGGGGGCCCCTGCCCGGGTGCCCAGGCCATATTCACATCGCTGGTGATCCTGCCGTTGGCTTTGGCTGCCAGCAAGGGGATGGCGTCCAGTTTAATGTCAAACTTCTTTGCTCTTCTCCCAGTTATGCTTATAGATATTCTGAACAGGAGATTTCAGCAGAAAAATTGTTACAACAACATCTAACACAGAATCATTCACTAACAATAAGAAACAGACTGAAAATTTCTGTATGTAGACTTTTTTCACCTCCAAACACTATACTTACCAAATGATAGTATAATTATTCATTAATCTGTCATCCAGCTTCCCCACTCCTGCCACATAAGGATAATACGCTTTCTTAATATCCTATGAACTCTCTAAAGTTTCTGCTATGCTGATGTATAAAGGACAACGTAAAAAGACAACCACTTAGAGAAGGTGAAATGTGACGTTCATAGGAGAGAGCTTGCCAAACGCTACAGAGATTAGCTGAGGGTAATTAAGAAGATGTTTCTGACAGTTATTTTTTTTAAGTTTTATTTAAATTCCTCTTTGTTAACACAGTATAATATTAGTTTCAGTTGTACAACATAGTGATACTCCTCACAGGTGCCCTCCTTCATCCCCATCTTCTGTTTTCCCCATCCCACCTTACCTTCCTCAGGTTTTTATTAATTTATTCTCTATAGCTAAGAGCGTGTTTCTTAGTTTGCCTCTCTCATTGCCCCTACCCTTTGCTCGTTTGTTTGGTTTCTTAAAATCTACATATGAATACAATTGTATGGTATTTGTCTTTCTGACTCACTTCAGTTAACATAATTCCTTTTAGATTGTAAATGGCATCGTTTCATCCTTTCTGATAATTGAGTGATATTCCGGTGTGTATATCTACCACATCTCCTTTAACCATTCATCTGTTGATGGATATCTTGGCTGTTTCCATAGTTTGGCTATTGTTGATAATGCTCCTATAAACATTGGGGTATATGTGCCCCTTCAAATCTGTACTTTTGTATTCCCTGGGTAAATACCAATTGTACAATTTATGAATCATAGTTCTATCATTAACTTCTTGAGGAACCTCCATACTGTTTTCCACAGTGGCTGCACCTGTTTGCATTCCCACCAGCAGTGCAAGAGGGTTCCCCTCTCTCCCCGTCCTCACCAATACCTGTTGTTTCTTGTATTGTTAATTTTAGCCATTATGACAGGTGTCAGGTGATATCTTATTATGGTTTTGATTTGCATTTCCCTGATGATGGATGATATTGAGTGTCTTTCCATGTGTCTGGTGGCCATCTGGATGTCTTGTTAGAGACAATGTCCATTCATGTCTTCTGCCCATTTTCAATTGGATAATTCATGTTTTGGATGTTTAGATTCATATTTTGGATACTAACTCTTTATTGGATTTGTCATTTACAAATATCTTCTCTCATTTCATTTTTTTCTCAGTTTCCCCAAATAATTTTATTGACTATGTCCATATGAGATTCCTTCTGCTGATGCAAAATATCCCCACATTAGTTGCTTAAAACAAATATGTAAGTGCTCTTATGGTTCTGAAGTCAGAAACTTGAAAGGAGCTTCATACTGCTAACAGCAACATGTCTGCAGTGTAGAACATCTAGAAGCTCAGAGAAGAATCAGTTTCCTTCCAATTCCAGTCTCTCTTGCTGTCTCCCTGCATTCCTGGGTTCGTGGCTCTGCCTCCACCTTCAGAGCCAGCAGGGTAGGATTTTCGAAATCTCTCTGACACCAACTCTTTTGTTTCTGATGGTAACAGAAAATGTGGAAAATGAATTAGGAGAGCAGAGTAAGAGCCTTCTGAGCAGTTCAGCCTTAAAAGCTCCACTTATACTCTGGAAACAATTGCCACCGTTGTTTTTATTGCATGACTCCTAATCTGGTCTTTTTAAACACCCATAACATTTCCCCTTCACATGGGCACATAATGGTAGATTTCTGAAGCTTTGATACCTAAATCACTTAAGTTATAGGCATTGACTTTGTGCTGGAGAAACTGTGGAGCATCTGCTGGTACGTTGCACTTGAACTTCTCACTTTCATGTTTTGCTTTGTAATTCAGCTGGAAAACAGAAGCTATCCAAACAGTTGAGGATCCAGATTTCCTTGAGGGCATGTGGGAGACTGTATATAAACGGCTGAATTACTTCTACCCTTTCTTGAAACATGCCTCAAAATGATGGTCTATCCAGTCAAAGTCCATTACAAGGCCTAGACTCTGCTTCCTCTTTCAGGATTGTGGTGTAATACAGTTTGGGTTGTCATTTTTATAAACGTCATCACAATGTATGTGTGGGAAACTCATTGTTGGATCTAAACTTTTAGGCTGTGGCTTCAGGACATGAACATTCAAAGCCTATTAAATTCTATGATTAGATAAATAACAAAAAAAGAAATAATTCTAAATAATTAAAATGCAGTACAGTCAAAAAGATACATACATTCTGATTATTAAATATTTAAAGTACAGCACTGTATTTAAAAAAATTTAAAGGTGACATAGGTGGAAGGAAGAGGATATATAGAGAGAATGAGGCTGCTGAATCCTGGAGCATAAGGCAAATGCACGATTAAATGTCGGCAATAACCACCTCGGGAACAGTGCCCATGGCCGGTCCAGGCCAATGAGAAGAGCATGTGGTGACAAGACATTGCCTTTGACACCCTGTTCCCCGTCAGCTTACCAAGTTCAGCTGGGCCAGTGATGTTAGCACCTAACTGTTCCTTCTTGTGGCATAAAATATTAATATTCTAGAAAAGCTGCATGATGAACTGATAAGACTCCTGGGGTACAGTGATGTCATTCACTTCTTTACCGATTGCAAATGAGCTGTGATACTAAAACATGTTTTATCATAGGATAGGATGTATTTTCTGTCCTGAGAAGGCTGTGCCACTCTTAGCTGCTGGCACCGTGCAGCCCAAAGTGTGGTCTAGCAGCAGCAGCATCGGTATCGCTGAGGAGCTTGAGAGAGAGTCAGCATCTCTCTCCAGACCAACTGAATCAGAATCTGTATTCTAAAGCGGTCACTGGGTGACCCACATGAATGTGACTGAGACACACTGCTCCTCTTCCCCGATCTTCACCTGGTTGGACTGTTCTGCTTTACATCGTCCCTGACCACCCTCTCTCTCTCACCATTATGTTTGAATTCTGTATCGGCATCCTGTATTCATTTTCTTTCTTTTTTCTTAAGATTTTTTTACTTATTTATTTATGAGACACAGAGAGAGAGAGATGCATAGACACAGGCAGAGGGACAAGCAGGCTCCATGCAGGGAGCCCGATGCAGGACTCCATCCCCGGTCTACAGGATCACATTCCAGGCTGCAGGTGGCCCTAAACCGCTGTGCCACCGGGACTGCCCCTGTATTCATTTTCCTTTATGGCCTGATGTCTTTCTTGCTTCTGTGCTCTTTACCTTTTGGAAAGCCTTTGTTAGCAAACTCAAGAATGGGAAATGCTTGCCTTGTTACCTACACAAATACGTGCTTTTGGGGAGGTGGGGCAAGATGGCAGAAGAGTAGGGTCCCCAAGTCACCTACCCCCACCAAATTACCTAGATAACCTTCAAATCATCCTGAAAACCTACGAACTCGGCTTGAGATTTAAAGAGAGAACAGCTGGAATGCTACAGTGAGAAGAGTTCGGTTTCTATCAAGGTAGGAAGACGGGGAAAAAGAAATAAAGAAACAAAAGGCACCAAGGGGGAGGGGCCCCGTGAGGAGCCGGGCTAAGGCCGGGGCGAGCGTCCCCAGGACAGGAGAGCCCCGTCCTGGAGAAGCAGGAGCTGCACCAATCTTCCCCGGTGGAAAGGCGCTCACAGGGAGTTGGAGCAGGACCCCAGGAGGGCGGGGATGCCCTTGGGCTCCCTGGGACACTAACAGAGGACATGGGCTCCGGGGGAGGGCATGCCACATCCCACCGCGGAGCTCCCTAAAGGTCTGCAGCACGCCCACGGCTGGACCCAGAAGCAGCTCCGGGCTGGCCCAGGCGGCAGATCCCGGTGGAGGAAGCTGCGCGGCCCCAGGAGTAGCTGCGCAGCCCCAGGAGCACCTCCCGGGCGGCTCCAGCAGAGGCTCCATGCAGAGGGAGCAGCGCAGATGGGCACACAATTCCAACAGGACAGGCCTGGGTGCACAGGGCGCCAGGGGACACAGCCCAAGATCCGGCACTCCCCCAGGGACAGGCAGAAGCCAGGAAGGCACACGACAGCAAGGACGCTCCTGCCTCAGGCGGCCCCACGCTGAGCAGATCAGAGGCGCCCCCCCGCACAGCATCCAGGCCTCTGCAGACTGAGAGCTCCGTAGTTACTGCAGGAGCTGAATCCAGGGCTGGAGAGCTGGCCTCCACCACTGTTGTTGTTCCTCCTGGGGCCTCACAGGATAAACAACCCCCACTGAGCTTCACAGTGGTCTCACGGGATAAACAGGTTAAACAACATTCACTGAGCCCTGCACCAGGCAGGGAGCCGAGCAGCTCCCCCAAGTGCTAACACTGAGAATCAGCACAGCCGGCCCCTCCCCCAAAAGACCAGCTAGACTGATAGGGGAAAAACAAATTGACCAAGCAGCACTAGAAAGTTCCAGGGGAAGTCAAGGGATTTACAGTATACAGAATCAGAGGATACTCCCCCTTGTTTTTTGTTTTTAGTTTTCTGTTTGCTTCCCCCGCCCCCGCCTTTCTTTTTTCTTCTCTTCTCCTCTCTTCTCTCTATTCTTTCCTTTTTTTTCTCCTTTTTTTTCTTTTTCTTTTCTTCTTTCTCTTCTCTCTTTTTCTCCTTTTCCCAATACAACTTGTTTTTGGCCACTCTGCACTGACCAAAATGACTAGAAGGAAAACCTCATCTCAAAAGAAAGAATCAGAAACAGTCCTCTCTCCCACAGAGTTTCAAAATTTGGATTACAATTCAATGTCAGAAAGCCAATTCAGAAGCATTATTATAAAGCTACTAGTGGCTCTAGAAAAAAGCATAAAGGACGCAAGAGACTTCATGACTGCAGAATTCAGGTCTAATCAGGCAAAAATTAAAAAATCAATTAATTGAGATGCAATCCAAACTAGAGGTCCTAATGACAAGGCTTAACGAGGTAGAAGAATGAGTGAGTGACATAGAAGACAAGTTGATGGCAAAGAGGGAAACTGAGGAAAAAAGAGACAAACAATGAAAAGATCATGAGGATAGATTAAGGAAAATACATGACAGCCTGAGGAAGAAAAACCTACGTTTAATTGGGGTTCCCGAGGGTGCCGAAAGGGACAGAGGGCCAGAATATCTATTTGAATAAATCCTAGCTGAAAACCTTCCTAACCTGGGAAGGGAAACAGGCATTAAGATCCAGAAAATAAAGAGATCACCCCTAAAATCAATAAAACCCGATCAACACCTTGACATTTATTAGTGAAGCTTGCAAATTCCAAAGATAAAGAGAAGATCCTTAAAGCAGCAAGAGACAAGAGATCCCCAAACTTTATGGGGAGAAGTATTAGGTTAACAGCAGACCTCTCCACAGAGACTTGGCAGGCCATAAAGGGCTGGCAGGATATATTCAGGGTCCTAAATGAGAACATGCAACCAGGAATACCTTATCCAGCAAGGCTCTCACTCAGAATAGAAGGAGAGATAAAGAGCTTCCAAGATAGGCAGGAACTGAAAGAATAGGTGAGCACCAAACCAGCTCTGCAAAAAATTTTAAGAGGGACTCGGTAAAAGAAAGAGGAAGTCCAATGGAACAATCCACAAAAGCAGGGACTGAATAGGTATCATGATGACACTAAACTCATATCTTTCAATACTAACTCTGAATGTGAAAAGGCTTAATGACCCCATCAAAAGGCACAGGGTTTCAGACTGGATAAAAAAAAACAGGACCCATCTATTTGCTGTCTACAAGAGACTCATTTTAGACAGAAGGACACCTACAGCCTGAAAATAAAGGTTAGAGAACCATGTGCCATTCAAATGGTCCTCAAAAGAAAGCAGGGGTAGCCATCCTTATATCAGATAAAGTAGAGTTTATCCGGAAGACTGTAGTGAGAGATGAAGAGGGACACTATATCATACTTAAAGGATCTATCCAACAAGAGGACTTAAAAATCATCAATATATATGCCATGAATATGGGAGCTGCCAAATATATCAATCAATTAATAACCAAAGTTAAGACATACTTAGATAATAATACACTTATACTTGGCGACTTCAATCTAGCGCTTTCTACACTTGATAGGTCTTCTAAGACAACATCTCCAAAGAAATGAAAGCTTTAAATGATACACTGGACCAGATGGATTTCAGAGATATTTACAGAACTTTACATCCAAATGCAACTGCATGCACATTCTTCTCAAGTGCACATGGAGCTTTCTCCAGAATAGACCACATACTGGGTCACAAATCAGGTCTGAACCGATACCAACAGATTGGGATCGTCCCCTGCATATTCTCAGACCATAATGCTTTGAAATTAGAAATAAATCACAGGAAGAAGTTTGGAAGGATTTCAAACACATGGAGGATAAGGACCATCCTGCTAAAAGATGAAAGGGTCAACTAGGAAATTAGAGAAGAATTAAAAAGATTCATGGAAACTAATGAGAATGAAGATAGAACCATTCAAAATCTCTGGGATGCAGCAAAAGCACACCTGAGGGGGAAATACATCGCAATACAAGCATCCATCCAAAACTGGAAAGAACTCAAATACAAAAGCTCACCTAACACCTAAAGGAGCTAGAAAAAAAACAGCAAATAGATCCTACACCCAACAGAAGAAGAGAGTTAATAAAGATTCTAGCAGAGCTCAATGAAACAGAGACCAGAATAACTGTGGAACAAATTAACAAAACCAGGAGTTTGTTCTTTGAAAGAATTAATAAGATAGATAAACCATTAGTCAGCCTTATTAAAAAGAAGGGAAAGAAGACTCAAATTAATAAAATCATGAATGAGAAAGGACAGATCACTACCAACACCACGGAAATACAAACGATTTTAAAGACATATTATGAGCAGCAAATAAATTAGGCAATCTAGAAGAAATGGATGCATTTCTGGAAAACCACAAACTACCAATACTGGAACTGCAAGAAATAGAAAACCTGAACTGGCCAAACCAGGGAGGAAATTGAAGCAGTCATAAAAAACCTCCCAAGACAAAAAAGGCCAGGGCCAGATGGCTTCCCAGGGGAATTCTATCAAATATTTATAGAAGAAACTATACCTATTCCACTAAAGCTGTTTGGAAAGATAGAAAGAGATGGAGTACTTCCAAACTCGTTCTACGAGGCCAGCATCACCTTAATTCCAAAATCAAAGACCCAACTAAAAGAATTATATACCATATCCCTGATGAACATGGATGCAAAAATTCTCAACAGGATACTAGCCAATAGGATCCAACAGCATATTAAGAAGATTATTCACCATGACCAAGTGGGATTTATCCCCAGGATGCAAGGCTGGTTCAACACTCATAAAACAATCAATGTGATTCATCATATCAGCAAGAAAAAAAAGCAAGAACTATATGATCCTCTCAATAGTTGCAGAGAAAACATTTGACAAAATACAGCATCCATTCCTGATCAAAACTCTTCAGAGTGTAGGGATAGAGGGAACATTCCTCAACATCTTAAAAGCCATCTATGAAAAGCCCACAGAAAATATCATTCTCAATGGAGAGCCACTGGGGGATCAGGAACATGACAGGATGTCCACTCTCACCACTGCTATTCAAAATAGTACTAGAAGTCCTATCCTCAGCAATCAGGCAACAAAAAGAAATAAAAGACATTCAAATCGACAAAGAAGTCAAACTCTCCCTCTTCGCAGATGACATGATACTCTACATAGAAAACCCAAATGACTCCACCCCAAGATTGCTAGAACTCATACAACAATTTGGGAGTGTGGCAGGATACAAAATCAATGCCCAGAAGTCAGTGGCATTTCTATACACTAACAATGAGACTGAAGAAAGAGAAATTAAGGAGTCAATCCCATTTACAATTGCATCCAAAAGCATGAGATACCTAGGAATAAACCTAACCAAAGAGGTAAAGGATCTATACCTTAAAAACTACAGAACGCTTCTGAAAAAATTGAGGAAGACACAAAGAGATGGAAAAATATTCCATGCTCATGGATTAGAAGAATTAATTTGTGAAAATGTCAATGTTACCCAGGGAAATTTACACGTCTAATGCAATCCTTATCAAAATACCATGGACTTTCTTCAGAGAGTTGGAACAAATTATCTTATGATTTGTGTGAAATCAGAAGAGACCCCGAATAGCCAGCGAAATTTTAAAAAAGAAAACCATAGCGGGGGGCATCACAATGCCAGATTTCAGGTTGTACTAAAAAGCTGTGGTCATCAAGACAGTGTGGTACTGGCACAAAAACAGACACGGAGATCAATGGAACAGAATCCAGAATCCAGAAGTGGACCCTCAACTCTATGGTCAACTAATACTCGACAAAGGAGGAAAGACTATCCACTGGAAGAAAGACAGTCTCTTCAATAAATGGTGCTGGGAAAATTGGACATCCACATGCAGAAGAATGAAACTGGACCACTCTCTTTCACCATACACAAAGATAAACTCAGAATGAATGAAAGATCTAAATTTGAGACAAGATTCCATCAAAATCCTAGAGGAGAACACAGGCAACACCCTTTTTGAACTCAGGCACAGTAACTTCTTGCAAGATACATCCACGAAGGCAAAAGAAACAAAAGCAAAAATGAACTATTGGGACTTCAAGATAAGAAACTTTTGCACAGCAAAGGATACAGTCAATAAAACTAAAAGACAACCTACAGAATGGGAGAAGATATTTGCAAGTGACGTATCAGATAAAGGGCTAGTTTCCAAGATCCATAACGACCTTATTAAACTCAACACCAAAGAAACAAGCAATCCAATCATGAAATGGGCAAAAGACATGAACAGAAACCTCACAGAGGAAGACATAGACATGGCCAACAAGCACATGAGAAAATGCTCCGCATCACTTGCCATCAGGGAAATACAAATCAAAACCACAATGAGATACCACCTCACACCAGTGAGAATGGGGAAAATTAACAAGGCAGGAAATCACAAATGTTGGAGAGGATGTGGAGAAAGGGGAACCCTCCTGCACTTTGGTGGGAATGTGAACTGGTGCAGCCACTTTGGAAAACCTTTTGTGGAGGTTCCTCAAAAAGTTAAAAATAGATCTGCCCTATGACCCAGCAGTTGTACTGCAAGGGATTTACCCCAAAGATACAGATGCAGTGAAATGCTGGGACACTTGCACCCCGATGTTTCTAGCAGCAATGTCCACAATAGCCAAACTATGGAAGGAGCCTCGGTGTCCATCGACAGATGAATGGATAAAGAAGATGTGGTCTATGTATACAATGGAATATTCCTCAGCCATTAGAAATGACAAATACCCACCATTTGCTTCAATGTGGATGGTACTGGAGGGTATTATGCTGAGTGAAATAAGTCAATCAGTGAAGGACAAACATTATATGGTCTCATTCTTTTGGGGAATATAAAAAATAGGGAAAGGGAATAAAGGGGAAAGGAGAAAAAATGAGTGGGAAATACCAGAAAGGGAGACAGAACATGAGAGACTCCTAACTCTGGGAAACGAACTAGGGGTGGTGGAAGGAGAGGTGGGTAGAGGGTGGGGGTGACTCGGTGATGGGCACTTAGGGGGGCACCTTATGGGATGAGCACTGTGTGTTATTCTATATATTGACAAATTGAATAGCATCAAAAATAAATTTATTTAAAAAATTAAAAATTAAAAAAATACGTGTTTTTTTCAAAAAAATAAAAAATAGAAATAAAATAACAACTGTTAGTATTGATGACAAAGGTTCACACATACAGATGAAAACAAAGTAAATTGAATATCCATATAAAGAGTACTTAGAGCCACAAATCCCCTCCTTATCTCAGCTCAGGAGATGCCTGCCATGTCTATTATCACCCCAGCAGAGGCCTGGAGTGGGATTATCTCGAGTTGCCTCTGAATTGATGGAGTCAGGCCATCCTCAAAACAACAACCAGAATATAGTGCTTAAAACTAAGTCATCAAAGATTTTGGGAGTCCCAGATACCATATACAAACTCACACTCTACACAAATAATAACCCTACTCTAAACTTATCCTAACCTTAACCTAACCATAATACTAGATGTATCAGTAACAGAAAACCAAACACAAACCACAAGCTCCTAAGACATACAACTGACCCAAATGCCAACCCTAACTCTAACTAACCCTTTACCCTACCCCCAACCCTGACCGTAAACCAAACCCTAATCCTGACCCTGACACTAACCCTGACCCTGATGCTAAGCTTGACCCTGACCCTTATCCTAACCCTAACCGTGACCCTGACCCTGACCCTAACCAAAGATCACTAGTGTCTAAGAGTTAACAATATCAGTTTGTCACTGCATCTCCACATGAAAATTTTAGAAAGGTTCTAAATCATTCTGGTGATAGACTAGTTGCAGGCTGCAGGCCAAGAAAGAGTCTTTCAGTGTTAAACACCTGGCCTTTCCACTGAGCCAACATACCAAAATGGAGGGCTAGCTTCTAACGTCCCTCAGGTGTGAATGCTCATTGAAGAGTAGGTCTGAGAAAGCTGGTTTCAAAGTGAAGCAGACCACCTTTCCACTGCCAGTAAGCAACCCTTGAAGAGAAGTCTACCTTCTTTTTGAAAAGGCTAGTGGAAACCTACATTCAATTATCTGTGGCTTCCCAGAGGCCCTCCAGCCCATATTTATCAGGCCTCCAAAACTGCTGTAGATATAGGATTAAACTTCCTTGATCGAGAAGCTAGCCAGCTAGGAATGCCTGAGTCACAGAATTAATGTCAGGTCATTTCCAGTGTTCCTTCACAGCTGCTGGGAAGTAAGGTCTAAGTCGCCTGTAAGAGAGGCCTAGTGCAGAGCTTCCCTCAGAGAAAGCTTTGTCCTTGGATATAGGTAAACTGCTTTCCCTTTGCACTTCCAACACAGCTGAGGACACTAGGTTTCAACTCCCTGATGTGAAAAGCTATTTGGAAGGTGCATTCTAGAAAGGCTTGTCTCCAAGTGTTTTTCAGTGCATTTTAGTTCCTCTCCAAACACACTGTGTAGTTGCTAACCCCTTGAGTAGCGAGTGGAAAGCTGCCTTCAAAGGACACTCATACAGCAAGTTCCATTGGGCCTCTAGTCCATTGTTGAGCCAAGGCCTACCTCCCTAAAGACAAAGGCTAGATGAAATTTCATTTGTAGAATGCTGTGTCACAGAGATCCTATTTCTCCTTGTACCTGCACCTCCATATCAACATTTGAGAGAGGTCCTGACTCCAGAGTTAGACTAGTTGCAAGCTGTAGGCCAAGAAAGGTCTTCCTAAGTGTTAAGTACCTGGCTTTTCCACTGTGCCAACACACCAACGTGTGGGGTTAGCTGTTAAACTCCCTCAGGGTAAGTGCTCATTGAAGGGCACTCTGGGAAGGCTTGGATTTCTTTTTTTTTCTTTTTTTTTTCTTAAATGCTTTGCCCTCAAAGTGAAGCAGACAACCTTCTGCCCATATGCAACTCTGTGGAGAGGCCTCTACCTTCTTTTTAAAGATGCTAGTAAAAACCTGCATTCAAGAAACTGTGGTGTCGCAGAAGCACCCCAGTGCATATGTACCACACTTCCAAATCTGCTGTTGAGATAGTTTTGAACAGCCTTGATGTAGAGGTTAGCCAGCTAGGAAGGTCAAAGTTCCTAATTATCATCAGTTCATTGCCACTGATCCTTCACAGCTGCTGTGGGGGTAGTCTATCTCACCTATGTGAGAGGCTTAATACAGAGCTTCCCTCAGAGAAAGATTTGTCCTCAGAGATAAGTAGACTGCTTTGCCTTTGCACCAGCACCACTGCTGAGACATGTAATTTAAACTCCCTGATGTGAAAAGCTTGTCAGAGGGGCATTCCAGGAAGGCCTACATCCCCTAGAGGTGGACAGCACTTTACATGGCCCCTCCAAACTTACCAAGGAGCTAGGTTCAAAAGCCACTCATTGAGAGGCCAGTGGATAGCTGACATTAAGGTAAGCTTCTGTTTAGGATCCAAGACAGCCAGTTCCATTGCGTCTCAAGGCTAATGTGGGACTAGAGCTTACCACCCATCTGGGAGGGGCTAACTGAAAGTTTCACTCAAGGAATGCTAGTTCCTCAGTGTTCAAGAGGTTACAAGGAATATGCACCTCCACAACCACTGAGGAGAGGCTGTGCTAACTTACCCCGGTGACAGATTCCTGGTCAGCTATAGGCCAGGAAAGCTGCTTTCTCATTGAAAAGTACCTGGCCTCTGCCCTTGCCCCTCCTCCACTGAGGTTGGCCCTAGCTTCTAACCTCCCTCAGCTGTGAGGGCTGGCATGTTGAAAGGTTCCCTCCAGAAGGGTCTGGTTCTCACACTGAAGCCCACAGCCTTGCCACTGCCCAGGCTCCTCTGTCTGCTGGGCTGAGAGGTTTGACTTTCCTCACAGAAGGGGCCAGTGGAGAGCTGTAACTCTTTATCATGTTAGCATCACCAATTGGCCATGGGCTTTTAAGGGTTTCATTTCTGAGCCTCTCTCTCAGCCTTCTTCTCAGCTGTATGAATCCCTGATCCCACTTCACAGCGTCCACCCACCCTGGGATGAAAACTATTCCCTGTAAATCCTACGTCCTGAGCAGTTTGAAAGGTCCTGATGAGAGGCCCCCAAGAGAGAAATCAAGCAAGTCATGTGACTCAGAAGGCTGGACATGTAGCGGGTTGAAAGCATTGACTGAACATCAGAAACTTGAAGGGTTTTCTTTCAAGGGAATCCTTCCTCAGTTCGCTAAACTATGTGCATACCTAGTATTTCCTCCACCTAGAGGGCAACTGAGCAGAAGGCTGCTCAGCAGGAGAAAGGTCACAGGTGAAGACTTCACATTTGTTTTTCAAAGACAGGTATTTAAGGGCACCTGGCTGTGCCTCTGTAAGTCGGAGGAGCATGTGCCTCCACACATGATTGGCGTGCCTCCCAAGTGCCAGCACCGCGTCAGATGGGTATAGAGCTGACCCCGACAAGCTAGATGGGCAGAGGATTAGGGATATTATGGCCCTCTGCTTTTGCCTCCGCTTTATCACCCAGGACTGATCCCAGGGATTGGGATGGCTGGGTCCTCCAGTAAGAGCATGTGAAGCTTGCAAAGGCATCGCTCCTATCCAGGGTGTCTCTTGAGATGGCGGCTGAGAGTGGGGCAGCACCCTGAAGGGAGCAAGGAAGGGCCACGAAGGAGGTCAAATCCAAAGACGCTGGAAAGGACAGCGTCCCAGAGGCACCACCTTGACCTCCACCCTCTCAGCGTCTGGGGCCCCGACCTTGAGGATGACCTTGAAGTCAGTTCTATGAAGGGGGGAGGGGAACAGACGAGTTTGTCCCTGACAAGCTTTACGTGGCAGAGCCCTCCTGAGTAAACAAAGACTCCGAGGAGTGGCAAACCCTAAATGCTTGTCTATTGGGTTGAACAATGATAAGAGATTGTGGAAGAGTAACTCAATTATGTGGAGAGGCTAAAAGAACATAAGGATTGTTTTTCCTTTTTTTTTAAAGATTTATTTATTTATGATAGACACACACACAGAGAGAGAGAGAGGCAGAGACACAGGCAGAGGGAGAAGCAGGCTCCATGGCGGGAGCCTGATGTGGGACTCTATCCCGGGTCTCCAGGATCGCACCCTGGGCCAAAGGCAGGCGCCAAACCCCTGAGCCACCCAGGGATCCCCGGATTTTTTTTTTTTAATAACAAGATCTGTTTGTCCAGCATTCTCATTCTCATGCTCAACTCCCTGTCCTTCAACATAAGAAGATAAGAAGGACACTCCATTCACTCCCCTCCTGGCATTCTCCTCCAAGTCACCTTCCAGGGGCATGGGAGGGAGTGTGCTTCTCTGGAGGAAAGGGAGGGGAGTCAGCACACCCTCCTTCCACCTGCTTTGGGGGTGTGTTTTGTATGTGTTTCTGTGCTGCTGCAACTACTTTTTTTAAAGTGTCTATAGTTCAAAAAAGTATTCTGGTTTCCTTTATATCCAAGTCTTATCTCATATTAGACTTTTAGATAGGAGGAGGGAGGGTGGCCACATTTCTTCTGCCATGGTGGAGAAGGATAAGATGGGTGCAGAGCTGTGCATATTCTTTTCTGTCGTGGGGGTGAGCAGAGGATTTGGATTCAGCTCCTGCGGGATGGGATCTAATTTCTCTGTGAACAATCAGGCAAAATATCAGGCAAACAGAGAGCGAATAAAGGTTAAAAGAACATGGACAAGATTGGCTGTAGATGCTGGAGTTTCCAGAGCAATGATTGCATCAGAGGCATGTGAATGTCAAAGATTTCCGGGGACCATGTTTATGGATTGTGGAGGCCGAGAAAATTAAGGCCATCCCACCTCAAGTTTAGCATTAGCACAAGTACAGCCATCTTAGGCCCCTGGGAATAAGAGCTGAACTTTACAGGAAAAACTGCAGAATGTCCTTGACAGGGAATCCCATATCAGAAAGACAGCAGAGCTCAGATTGCCCTAGGCAGAGAATCCCATATCAGATCTTAAGAAACTCCCCCACCCTTTACCCCATATTGGAATGGGAAAAAAAATTTCTCCACCCCTTCTGAAAATCCCCTAGACCAGCCCATAGAAAACCCAACTGTAACCCACTTCAGGGTCCAAGCCCCTGCACTGCTGTGTCAGGTATACTTGGACCCAAGCTCGAGCTTGCTAATAAACCCTTGTGTGCTTGCATCGGTGTCGGCTTCTTGGTGGTTTCTCAGATTCACAATCTTGGGCACAACATTTGGGGGCTCGTCCAGGATCTGAGAGACCCCCAGGACCCTATCCGGAGGGTCCCACATGTGGTGATTGCACTCGACTTTTTCCACCTTTTGTGTGCATATTTTCTGAGAGTTCTAAACTGTACTTTTACCTGTAGGAATTCCAATCTGTATTGGGTCAACATTGGCTTAGGCGGACGCACTGGCAGGCTATCTACCAGGGGTCTTGAGATGTCCCTTGCCCCTGCTGTGAGGACAGGGTCCTCATCTGGGGGGTCTTGAGAGATTTCCTTTGCACCCGCCTGGAGGACAGAGTCCTCATCTGTAAGGAGGGCCAACTGCCAGTCCTTCGGTTTAGTTTTTGTTTTGTCTCCATGGCCGCACTGGAATGTTTGTGTTACTGTGTCCTTGTTAACTGTTCGCACGCTGGTCCACGTTACTGTATCCTTGTTAACTGTGCTTTTGTCTGCATTATTTGTTAACTGTCATAACTGTCTGTGCCTTGGTGTGGATGGGAGACATAATGGGGCAGACACAAACCACACCCCTGTCCCTTATGCTCTCCCACTTCTCAGACGTTAAGAAAAGGGCTCATAATCTGAGCACAGACACATGGAAAGGGAAATTCCAAATGTACTGCATGTCAGAATGGCCAACCTTTGATGTGGGATGGCCCTGAGAAGGAAATTTCCACCTACCTATTATCTTACAGGTTAAGGCCGTGATCTTCAGGGACAAACTGGATGGCAACCCTGACCAGGTGCCCTACATCCAGGCCTGGCAGGACATGATCGAGAATCCCCCTCCTTGGCTAAAACTATTTTTACCCCCCAAAGCAAGACCTCCCAAGATTCTAGCCCTGCGGAAAGCAGAGAAGGAGACTGACTCTAAGACCAAAGAGGCCCTTTATCTGGTCTTGCAGGATTCCTCCCCAGAGGACCTGATTCTCCCACCGCCCTACCTGATGCCCCCTCGCCCTTCTTCCCCCCCCCCATCATAGGTATGGGGGCTGCAGAAGGGGCGCCACCCCTCCCAGATGAGGGAATTTCTGTGCATGGGCCAGCAGCGGGGACACAGAGAGGGGCCCATCGAGGGGCCCCACCCCCTAATGCAGAGCCGGCTGACTCCACCACCCTTCCCTCTGCACCATGGGACCCCCCTGATGAGACTGGTGGACAGTTAATGTTACATTGGCTGTTCTCCACCAGTGATTTATATAATTAGAAAACCCAAAATGCAAAGTTCTCTGATAAGATCTAATCGGGCTTTTAGATACTGTTCTTTTTACCCACCAGCCTACTTGGGATGACTGTCAACAGTTCTTGGAGGTTCTCTTCACCACCGAAGAGAGTAAACGAATTCAGGTGGAAGCCCAGAAGTCTGTCCTGGGAGAGGACAGACAGCTGACTCAAAACCCAGACCTCATAAACACTGCCTTCCCCTTATCCTGCCATACCTGGGACCACAACTCGGCTGAAGGTAAGGAGAGACTCTGGATCTACCGCCAGACTCCAACAGCAGGTCTCAAGGCTGTTGCATGCAAGCCTACCAATCTGGCCAAGGTATGGTGTAAGACAGGGTAAGGATGAGCGTCTAGCTGCCTTCTTAGAGAGAACCATAGAGGCTTTTAGGCACTACACCCCAATGCAGCCAGAAGCCCCAGAAACAAAGGCTGCAATTATCATGGCTTTTGTTAACCAGGCCACTCCAGACATTAAAAAGAAATTCCAAAGAGTAGAGAGACTGGGGGAGAAGAGCTTGCAGGACTTAGTAATAGTAGCAGAAAGAGTCTATAATAATAGAGAAAGTCTGGAAGAGCAGCAAACCAAACTAAGTGACTGGCAGACCCAAAACTTGGCCAAGATCCTGCTGGCCACAACCATGGATGACCTACAGGAAAAACGGAGGCACCTCAAGAAGCTGGCTTAAGGGACAGGTAAGGAGGATGGCCCTGGTCCCCATCGGAAGCACCCTAAACTGAACAAAAACCAATGTGCCCATTGCAAGGAAGAGGGCCACTGGGTGAAAGACTGCCCTAACAAAAGACCTAAAGCCCCTCCCAAGATCTTGGAGATGGATGACCTGGATGACTAGGGGAGTCGGGGTTTGGCACCCCTCCCCGGGCCCAGGGTAACTCTCAGAGTGGAGGGGCAAACCACTGAATTCCTAGTGGACGCTGGGGCAAAACACTCGGTTTTATTACTACCCCGAGGGAAATTAGCAAGCAAGACTTCATGGGTGCAAGGGGCCACGGGCACCAAACAGTACTCATGGACTACCCGAAGAACTGTAGATCTCAGCATGAGCCGGGTATCCCACTCCTTCATGGTCACCTCTGAGTGTCCCTACCCATTGTCAGGTCGGGACTTGCTCACCAAGATGGGGGCACAAATTTGCTTTCACCCCAAAGGAGCAAAAATCCTAAACAAGGAGGGGCACCCAATGCAGGTGCTTGTCCTGAGTTTAGAAGATGAATAGCAAGAAGACCACCAATTACTTAACACTGCCCCCTCCAGATTCCTCCACCAGTGTCTCAAAAATTGACAATGGGGAGCAAATTGATTGACTTTAAATGGATCCAAGTGGGACATAGTAAATAGGTCTTGAAAATTATCACTACTAACCCTGAAGCTTTTATTCTATTGAGGTTTACTGAAGGTTACATTAGCTCTGTTATCTTTTTGCAATTTGTTAGTAAGAAATGGCTAAAATGATGGTTAATTGTCTTGTTTCCAAGTTTTCATAGGTAATTATTAAGATACCTTTCAAAGTCCTTGGTAACCTGAAACCTTAGTTACACTTTGATGATAAATGGGATTAAATTCATTGGACATCTAGGTCTTTTTCAAACAGGAAAAAGTGCTGAAATGTTGATTTGAAT
Organism: Vulpes ferrilata; assembly: GCA_024500485.1. Classification (NCBI taxonomy): domain Eukaryota; kingdom Metazoa; phylum Chordata; class Mammalia; order Carnivora; family Canidae; genus Vulpes; species Vulpes ferrilata. The sequence continues at coordinate 122,747,587 of CM044694.1, forward strand.
CTGTTGGTGAACATGCTTTGTACTTAACTGTTTCATAAATTTGCCGTCTAAAGAGTTCTGGTGTGACAGTTCAAAATCGGTTACTCCTTAATTTTCACTGGAGACTAAGGTTACAAAGAATGAAAAACTCTGCTAAAATAAGACTTATGACTGATAAAGAAAGCAACTCTGTATGTAGAAAAGGAGATATGTAAGAAAAATATAAGGAATGGGAATATATTTTTGTTCAAGGTAAAAGAAAGCAATTTTGTCCTAAATGAGACTGACTGGAAAAAATGGCTTGGGACAAATTCTGAATGCAATGGAAGGTGTAAAAGGGTTGTGAAGGGAAATCCTTGGAAATGAATTTTAGATGTGGTCAGGAGAGACTAAGATCAAAGTAAATGGATTTTAAAGTACAAGAGTATAAGATTAAAAGTCTACTTTCTGTTCAAAAGTTTCCTTGATTTGTTGGTCTGCTCTTGATAAGAGCAGCAGTTTTGTCTGAGGAGTCAGATATGTGGGGGCAGCTGTAACCACGGAGATGGAGACCATCTGGGCAGAGCCATTGGCCTCTGGAATATTGGCTCAATGGGCAGAACTGATCACACTGGCCGAGACACTGACCATGGGAGAAGGTAAATGAATAAACATCTACACTGACAGCAGGTACGCCTTCCCACCGCTCACATCCACGGAGCCCTTTACAGAGAAAGAGGGCTTCTGACAGCAGGGGAAAAACTATTAAAAACAATAGAATCTTGGACTCACGGGCCCTCTGGCTGCCCAAGGCACTAGCTATCATCCATTGTCCAGGATACCAAAAAGCAGACACACCAGTAGCCAGGGGAAACTGGCTAGCCCACTCAAAAGCTAAGGAGGTGGCCCTTAGGGTGACCCAGGTTTTAAAACCACACTACCTGCCTGACACCCCCAACTATACTGACACTGACTTACAATGCATAAAAGGCTTGCCTATGACCCAATGCTTGCATGGCTGGTGGAGGGCTGCAGACTCCAGCATCATCCTGTCAGAGGAACTAGGACGACGAGTTCTATCCAAAATGCATCGGAGTCCTCATATGGGAACAAGAAAGATGGAGACCTCATACAACATGCAAAGATACTATTAAAGACTCTTGAGCAAAGATCGAGCAGATTGTGGCAGCTGCCACGCATGCCAGTTAACAATGCCACCGCCCATTTATCTAACCTAGGCACCCACCTCCAAGAGGACCGCCCAGGAGCCTACTGGGAAGTGGACTTCACTGAAGTAAAACCTGGAAAATACAGGTACAAGTATTTACTGGTGTTTGTAAATACTTTTTCAGGATGGACAGAGGCATTTCCCACCAAACATGAAACAGCACAGACCGTGACCAAGAAACTGCTGGAAGCCATCTTATCGAGGTATGGTTTTCCTGTTAAGATTGGATAAAACAACGGACCAGGATTCATCTCTAAAGTAACACAGGGAGTGGCACTAGTAATTGGGCAGATTGGAAATTACATTGTGCATATAGGCCCCAGAGCTCAGGACAGGTAGAGAGGATGAACAGAACATTAAAGGAGACCTTAACTAAATTAGCCCTGGAGACTGGCAGGGACTGGGTGACTCTCCTCCCCTTTGCCCTATATAGGATGCTGCCCCATATAAGATAGAACTGACTCCCTACCAGATCGTGTTCGGTATTCCTCCACCTATTATCCCCAATTTAAAACCTGAGGTGCTTGCTGAATTTGATGATCACCAACTTATTTTCTCCTTCCAAATGTTACAACAAATCCATGAGCAGGTATGGCCTAAGCTGAGGGCCCTCTGTGAGACTGGGCCACCCCCGGGCCCCCATCGATATCAGCTGGGTGACTGGGTGTACGTGCGGAGATACCAACACCAGACACTTCAACCTCGCTGGAAGGGACCCTACATTGTGATCCCGACCACTTCCACTCTGTCAAGGTTGATGGGATCATTCCCTGGGTCCACTACACCCATGTCCGGCCAGCTGACCCACAGGCCGGTCTCAAGGACTTTGTTCCAGCGACCTAGGGGTGGTGGAAGGGGAGGTGCATGGGGGGTGGGGGTGACTGGGTGGCGGGCACTGAGGTGGGCACTTGACGGGATGAGCACTGGGTGTTATTCTGTATGGAGGCTCCGTGGAGAGGGGGCTGCAAGGCGCCGGGAGCACCTCAGAGGGGCACGGCGGCTCCAGGAGCATGAATCCAACAGCGCAGGCCTGGGAGCACTGGGCGCTCAGACACAGCCCAGGATCCGGCCTCCCCCCGGGACAGGCAGAGGCCGGGAGGGCCCAGGACAGCAAGGACACTCCTGCCCCAAGCTGAGCAGATCAGCGGCCCCGCCCCGGAGCCTCCAGGCCCAGCAGATGGAGAGCTCTGGAGCTACTGCGGGAGCTGACTCCAGGGCTGCGGACCTGGCCCTGCCACTGTGGTTGTTCCTCCTGGGGCCTCACGGAGGCCCCCACTGAGCCCTGCACCAGGCAGGGGGCAGAGCAGCTCCCCCAAGGGCTAACACCTGAAAATCAGCACAACAGGCCCCTCCCCCAGAAGACCAGCTAGACGGACAAGTTCCAGGGGAAGTCAAGGGACTTAAAGTATACAGAATCAGAAGATACTCCTGCATGGTTTTTTTGTTTTGTTTTGTTGTTGTTGTTGTTGCTTTTTGATTTCTGTTTGCTTCCCCCACCCTTTTTTTCTTTCTTTTTCTTCTCTTTTTTCTTTTTTTCTTCCTTTTTTCTTTTTTCTTTTTCTCTTTTCTTTCCATCTTTCTCTCCTCTCTTTGTCTCCTTTTCCCAATACAGCTTGTTTTTGGCCACTCTGAGCAAAATGACTGGAAGGAAAACCTCACCTCAGAAGAAAGAATCAGAAACAGTCCTCTCTCCCACAGAGTTACAAAATCTGGATTACAATTCAATGTCAGAAAGCCAATTCAGAAGCACTATTATACAGCTACTGGTGGCTCTAGAAAAAAAGCATAAAGGACTCAAGAGACTTCATGACCGCAGAACTTAGATCCAATCAGGCAGAAATTAAAACTCAATTGAATGAGATGCAATCCAAACTAGAAGTCCTAACAACGAGGGTTAACAAGGTGGAACAACGAGTGAGTGACAGAGAAGACAAATTGATGGCAAAGAGGGAAACTGAGGAAAAAAGAGAAAAAAATTAAAAGACCATGAAGACAGATTAAGGGAAATAAACAACAGCCTGAGGATGAAAAACCTACGTTTAATTGGGGTTCCCGAGGGTGCCGAAAGGGCCAGAGGGCCAGAATATGTATTTGAACAAATCCTCGCTGAAAACTTTCCTAATCTGGGAAGGGAAACAGGCATTCAGACCCAGGAAATAGAGAGATTCCCCCCTAAGATCAATAAAAACCGTTCAACACCTCGACATTTACTAGTTAAGCTAGCAAATTCCAAAGATAAAGAGAAGATCCTTAAAGCAGCAAGAGACACTAATACACTTATACTTGGTGACTTCAATCTAGCACTTTCTACACTCGATAAGTCTTCTAAATACAACATCTCCAAAGAAACGAGAGCTTTAAATGATACACTGGACCAGATGGAGGGGAATGGGTGATGGGCACTGAGGTGGACACTTGACGGGATGAGCACTGGGTGTTTTTCTGTATGTTGGTAAATTGAACACCAATAAAAATTAATTAAAAAAAAAAAACACCTGGCTAATGAATGAGGCAAAAAAAAAAATATCCTGCTTGTTAAACAACCCTGCTTTATAAAAGACTGAATAATACAAATAAAGTTGGCATTGTGGCTGAATCCGGCCATATGTCCCTCCTGCTCCCACTCTGTTTATGTCTCTTTCTTTTCCTCATTCCCTTACCCTCAGCCCTGGATGGTTGTCGCCCCCAGCGCGCGTGACAGATATACTTATTTCCTTTTCTTTAATAATAAATTTATTTGTTATTGGTGTTCAATTTGCCAACATACAGAATAACACCAGAGCTCATCCCGTCAAGTGTCCACCTCAGTGCCTGCCACCCAGTCACCCCCACCCCCCTCCCTCCTCCCCTTCCACCACCTCCAGTTCATTTCCCAGAGTTAGGAGTCTTCATGTTCTGTCTCCCTTTCTGATATTTCCCACATATTTCTTCTCCCTTCTCTTTTATTCCCTTTCACTATTTTTTATATTCCCCAAATGAATGAGAACATACACTGTTTGTCCTTCTCCAATTGACTTACTTCACTCAGCATAATACCCTCCAGTTCCATCCACATTGAAGCAAATGGTGGGTATTTGTCGTTTCTAATTGCGGAGTAATATTCCATTGTATACATAAACCACATCTTCTTTATCCATTCATCTTTCGATGGACACCGAGGCTCCTTCCACAGTTTGGCTATTGTGGCCATTGCTGATAGAAACATCGGGGTGCAGGTGTCCCGACGTTTCATTGCATCTGAATCTTTGGGGTAAATCCCCAACGGTGCAATTGCTGGGTCGTAGGGCAGGTCTATTTTTAACTCTTTGAGGAACCTCCACACAGTTTTCCAGAGTGGCTGCACCAGTTCACATTCCCACCAACAGTGTAAGAGGTTTCCCTTTTCTCTGCATCCTCTCCAACATTTGTTGTTTCCTGCCAACAAGCAGGATATTTTAAGCTTAGTTCCCCAGACATGTCCTTTCACAGTAGACAGCAACAGTATGCGCCCTTGAATAGATAGCCATAGTATGCATCTTTGAGCCACAAGCCTTCAACAACAAGGGTGAGACAGGTGGGCCGTGGTTGGAAGAGTCAACAGAGAGCCTTTTTGCTCAATCCATTAACCCCTTCCTGGCACGCGGCTCCCAACATCTCCCCCTATTGTTTTTAATTTGAGATTTTGAAAATAGAGATTTTTAAGGGCTTTGTGCTGGAAACTTTTAAAGGACGCATACAAGCATATTTCAATAGTTAAAGTAATTACTAAGGTTGTAGTGACAGCAATTATAATCCAAATGCCAGGGGAATTAAATTCAAACCATTGCAAGGGGTTAATACCTCGGATACCTTTCAAAAATCTATCTGCCAATTCAGCAGGGTTCTCAATAGAGAGATGAGCATTGTTAAGTGCAGCCACTTGCTGTTCCAGGGTTAGCAAATCTAAGCTTAAATCTGTATTGTTCCAAATCCCCTTTAAATGTTGCTGCACTTGCTCCCATGTATGTTCTGTCTCGTCATAAGGTAATGCGGTGACGCAAATATGCTGAAAGCCTGCATGACATTGCAATGATAACTGAGCTCGGAGCCGAGCATATTGCCCTCCCATGTACTCCACAGCTTCTTCTAACCCCTGCAGACGAGCAACAATTTTTTGATCAATAGTCCCTTGTGTGGCAAGAGCCACAGATACATTATGGGCCAAGGAATTAACATGTTGAGCGGTGTGGATGGTTTGGCTGAGTGCCACAGAAGAAACAGTGGCAGAGGCTATCAAAGACACAAAAGCAACTATTCCTGTCACCAATAGACCCAAAAATCTTTTTGTTCTTACCACCATATCAGTGAGTTGTTTTGCAAAGGAATACCCATAACTAGTATACCACAGCCCTGTAATATTAACAGGGAGCATGACATACGGGGGTTGCTGTACTAACATAACTGTAACAGAGCTTGCATTTTCAGGGGGCAGATGAACAGGCAAACAATTAGTCAATACACAATTTTGGCACCTAGCCTGGTACTTGTCCTGAAAGGCTTGAAGCTTATCAATTTTGCCTCTCCCCACCACCAACAGGAAGGGACGTGGTACGCAAGCCTGAATATACAGATCAACATGAGGGGGGTAAATAGGTCCAGTAGTAGAGTTTGTTTTAAGGGGATGGAGAGCTGCAGCCAGCTTCCAAAGGTCCGAATGTATCATGCGTGGTGTTGAAAGCGTGCCAGGAGGCACGTGTCCATAATGTTCATAGACAGCACGGAGTCCTGGAGATCTCACTCTGACTTGCATTTCTTGTGAGGCTGCAGCTTTTGATTTTGACCAGTCCGTTATACGCAAAGAGGGTGTCATTACTGGGTGCAAAGTCTCAGGGTCTCGCACTCTGCATTCTCTCCAAACCGGGAGAGATGATTTCCAATTGGGCACTGTAGGGCAGTCAGGATAGTTCCAAGGGCTCATTCCAGGAGGAGAATCTCGAAGGTTAGAAGTAGCCCCCGGTGCGAAGAATGGTTCATTAAGCGCCCAATAATCAACCATTTCCTCCTCCCTTCGATCTCCATTATGTCTTTCATCATCCCAATACTGACGCTTGACGGTGCGAGTCACCTGCTTAGTAAAAAGACACCCATAGGAGGGGGACTGACCATTTTCAGCGGCCTGGAAACAAATTGGAACCTGATCTGCCAACCCAGTCCAGCTGATGGGTCTTGCGACAGCCTCAATGGAATATGCCTCCAGCCCGCCCAGCACATTTGTTAGATTAGTACATACATGAGGCGTAGGATTATCCCAAGTAACGGGCCATACAAAAGGAGGGTCCACCATAAAAGCCCAATAAGAGGACGCCTCGGCTGTTTCAGTAGAGGCAAAGATGACTGCTAAAAGAACCAAAAACAGGTTAGTAGGAGTAAGGGGGGCCTGGGCTTTACGTACGGTTTGTTTGGCCTCGCCAACCACCTTTTTTGTTTGTCCCCAAGTAGGCAATGGGGCTCTCCTTTCTCTTCTCCTCCGGGGTTTCACCGTCTGGTCCTGTTGAGGAACTTGTGGTTGAAGGGAAAAGCGGGCCATTTTCTTTGGTAAATCGGACACACCGCAACGGCACCACCGCGGCGTCTCCTCATTCTGTGGGAAAATACAAGCAAACCCTTGTCCTCGCGGGAGGACTGGATCTGGGCCAGACCACTGTCCCATCAACGGGTCCTTCCATCGTGCATAGAGGAAGGGCTCCAGTTCTGGAGCCCAAGACCTCTCAGCTGCAGTCTTACCTACTACATCAACATTCAAAAAATTTAAAACATATAAAGTTAATGCCAAATGCATATGTGGTGAATACTTAGTTTTTCCCTTAAGTAATTGCTTTAACTATTGAAATATGCTTGTATGCGTCCTTTAAAAGTTTCCAGCACAAAGCCCTTAAAAATCTCTATTTTCAAAATCTCAAATTAAAAACAATAGGGGGAGATGTTGGGAGCCGCATGCCAGGAAGGGGTTAATGGATTGAGCAAAAAGGCTCTCTGTTGACTCTTCCAACCGCGGCCCACCTGAGCCGCGTGCCAGGAAGGGGTTAATGGATTGAGCAAAAAGGCTCTCTGTTGACTCTTCCAACCACGGCCCACCTGTCTCACCCTTGTTGTTGAAGGCTTGTGGCTCAAAGATGCATACTATGGCTATCTATTCAAGGGCGCATACTGTTGCTGTCTACTGTGAAAGGACATGTCTGGGGAACTAAGCTTAAAATATCCTGCTTGTTGGCAGGAAACAACAAATGTTGGAGAGGATGCAGAGAAAAGGGAACCCTCTTACACTGTTGGTGGGAATGTGAACTGATGCAGCCACTCTGGAAAACTGTGTGGAGGTTCCTCAAAGAGTTGAAAATAGACTTGCCCTACGACCCAGCAATTGCACTGTTGGGGATTTACCCCAAAGATTCAGATGCAATGAAACGTCGGGACACCTGCACCCCGATGTTTCTATCAGCAATGGCCACAATAGCCAAACTGTGGAAGGAGCCTCGGTGTCCATCGAAAGATGAATGGATAAAGAAGATGTGGTTTATGTATACAATGGAATATTACTCCGCAATTAGAAACGACAAATACCCACCATTTGCTTCAATGTGGATGGAACTGGAGGGTATTATGCTGAGTGAAGTAAGTCAATTGGAGAAGGACAAACAGTGTATGTTCTCATTCATTTGGGGAATATAAAAAATAGTGAAAGGGAATAAAAGAGAAGGGAGAAGAAATATGTGGGAAATATCAGAAAGGGAGACAGAACATGAAGACTCCTAACTCTGGGAAATGAACTGGAGGTGGTGGAAGGGGAGGAGGGGGGGGTGGGGGTGACTGGGTGGCAGGCACTGAGGTGGACACTTGACGGGATGAGCTCTGGTGTTATTCTGTATGTTGGCAAATTGAACACCAATAACAAATAAATTTATTATTAAAGAAAAGGAAATAAGTATATCTGTCACGCGCGCTGGGGGCGACAACCGTCCAGGGCTGAGGGTAAGGGAATGAGGAAAAGAAAGAGACATAAACAGAGTGGGAGCAGGAGGGACATATGGCCGGATTCAGCCACAATGCCAACTTTATTTGTATTATTCACTCTTTTATAAAGCAGGGTTGTTTAACAAGCAGGATATTTTTTTTTTTGCCTCATTCATTAGCCAGGTCTTTTTTTTTTTTAATTAATTTTTATTGGTGTTCAATTAGCAATCAGCTAATCAGGTTTTATTTATAGCTGGATTACAAACCCTTCTCCGAGAAGGAGGGTTCAAGGTACCTAATAAGGCCTTGAGAAGCTTTTTTCGAAACTGTCAGGGATTTATGCCCGTGGTTTCCGACTGAAGGGTCCTTAGATTTAGAACATTGGAGAAGAATTGGACAGGAACTGAAAAATCAAATTTCCCTTAGAGGTGAGACAGCAGTCCCAGCCGGGACTATGAGATTGAGCAGTTGCGACAAGTCATTGACCCTTTGCATAAGATTGATATTATTTCCTTGAAATCTGAAACCGAGAACAAAAATGATCAATTTGAAAGTAAGTTTGAGGGTGACTCTGAGGGAATTCAGCCTCCCTCGGCAGCTATGAGGCAAATGGCCTTATCATCCTCTTTTTCTCCTGGCTCTCCCCCCGCTCCAGCTGGGGATCACTCCTGGGAAGTTATTCCTGAGCCTCCTGGGGTCATCCCCCCTTCCCCACTGCCTATATCTGATCCAACAAAAACTTATGGGTCTCATAAGGCAGGCCTTAGAGGACCCCCTTTGTTGAGATCGGGAGGAGATGAATTCGGGGACGATGATGTATATTTGGACAGTGATAATGAAAGTCCTCCAAAAGGATACATGCAGATGACAAAATTTTCTGATAAAGGACAGAAAAAGGGGCCAGTCCCCGGGTATAGGGATCAAGCTACTAGTCCCTTGCCTTTATATCTTACAAACTCCAACCGCAGAGATGAGATCTGGGAAGGAGCACCTGCTGTCCCCCGGCAGACTTTCCCCATAATGACTAACCAACAATCAGCTGGAGGGTTTGATATTAAAGGTGTGACCCCCTTACAAAGGGCATTGTATGAGGCCAGAAGGCGCGGAGAGGACACCACTGGATTTACTGCTTTCCCTGTCTCTTTAGATAATGCCGGTCAGCGCATGTATTCAGCCTTAAACTTCAAAGTGCTGAAAGAATTAAAAACTGCATGTGCCCAGTATGGGCCCACTGCCCCTTTCACTTTGTCCATGCTGGACAATTTGAGTCGAGAGGCCCTGTGCCCTGGAGATTGGCATGTTATAGCCAAAGCATGCCTTTCTGGGGGGGGATTATTTGATTTGGAAATCTGATTATCATGACAGATGTAATGGTCTTGCTAATTACAATAGGAGAACTGGAATTCCTGTCTCATATGAAATGCTTGCAGGGACAGGTGCTTACCATGATGTAGGTCAGCAATTAGATTACCCTGATATGGCTTATACTCAAATCAATGAGGCCGCTATTAGATCTTGGAGGAAGCTGCCTACTTCTGGGGCCAGAACAGAGGAATTGTCCAAAATACGACAAGGGCCCGATGAGAAGTACTCAGACTTTGTAGCCCGTCTTCTGCAGGCAGTGGGGAGGATAGTTACTGATGTGGAAGCCGGCACTATTATAGTAAAACAATTAGCTTATGAAAATGCTAACAGTGCATGCCAGGCTGCAATTCGGCCATGGAGAAAAACTGGAACTCTTGAAGATTATGTCCGTCTTTGTGCAGAGATAGGCCCTTCGTATGTGCAAGGCTTGACACTGGCTGCTGCTTTAAGGGGAATTTCCCCACAACAGAAGCAACAGCAGATGCTAAAACAGGGAACTAGAGGTGGCAGACGTGGGCAAAAAATTTTCACGGGAGCACAGACCTGTTTTAATTGTGGAAAACCAGGTCATTTTAAGAGTCAATGCCCGCAATTGAAGGCCGGTTTTGGGAATTCTGTGAGTCCACAGCAAGTTGACAAATCTTTGTCTCTCTGTCCCAGATGTCAGCGAGGGTTTCATTGGGCTAATGAATGCCGTTCCAAGACAGATCGGTTTGGAATGACTTCTTTCAACAATGGCCTGACCCTGTGAATTATATGGAATACCAGTGGAATGTGAAATGCCGAAAGTTAGGCAAAATTGCTGAAAAGAAGACGAGGTATAAGCAGATCCATTGTCTGTTTTAATAGCCTTGGGGAGGCCTAGTTGGGATGCAATGCAGCAAATAGATGATTTTGTACATCAGTAAGGCCTAGTTGGGATGCAATGCAGCAAATAGATGATTTTGTACATCAGTAAAGTCTTCTCCACTGTGGGCAGAGGCAAAAATATATCCTGAAAAGGTATCAACAGAAACATGGATATATTTCAATTTACCAAATGGAGGATATAATGTAACGTCCATTTGCCATAGATGATTAGGTAAGAGGCCTCGGGGATTAACAGTAAATGAAGGGAGATTGAGGGTTTCAGGGCAAGTCTGACATTCTTTTACTATTTGTCTGGCCGATTCGCGTGAAATCTTAAGTTGTCTTCGAAGAGCTGCTGAATTTTGGTGAAATTTGCTATGGCTTTCCTTAGCAGCATCAAAAGAAGAAAGAAAATTAATATGTGTGATTTCATCAGCAATTGCATTTCCATAGGATAATGGGCCAGGCAGACCTGAATGAGCTCGAATATGAGAAATGTAAATCAGATTATGTCTTTTAAGAAGACTGTGTTGAATAGACGAGAAGAGGATATATAACTCTTCATCATTACAACATAAAAAGGCGGAGGGAAGTAAGGGCACAGCTTGAGCAACATATAGACTGTCTGTGAAAAGATTTAATGGCTCAGGATATTTTTGTAAAGCAATAGCAACAGCTTTTAATTCTGCTCTTTGCACTGATTTAGTTGAGTAATGATAATTTTTTTATATGTTTTTCATTATTAGAGACATAATAAATTGCAATATTGCCAGATTTGTTGGCGTCTTCCTGGCATGCGGCTCCCAACATATATCTATGAAACCAGCTTTCACCTAGCCTCCTTACAATAAGTATTAGAAGCTACCTCCAATCTAGTTGAGGAAGTTTCATTTAAAGCACTGTCCAATTTGAAACCAGAACAGAATCTCACTGTGCCTGCAGCTGGCCTCTTCCTTCTCAGGTTTTGACAAGCCTCTAACATAAGAGAGTTATAAGATGGGTCCCCAGGCAGTATGGAGCCACGAGGGACAGTCTATTTGATCAACTCTCAGAAATAAGTATGCCTGAACACAGCTTTCAGCCAGCCTAAGTCCTATGGGAGTTAGAAGCAGGCTCCACTCTGGGTTAGGATTGTCCATGGAGAGCTCTGTATTGAAGTCCGGGACATAAGCCTTCTGGGCCTGCAGCTGGCCACTTCCCTCTCATGCAGTTTCTGGTAAGCATCTAAAATAACGATGTTAGAAGCTAAGTCCACAGGCATTGAAGAGCTGCGAGATACAGGTCCTTCACTCAACTCTCAGAAAGAAGTATGTCTTGAAACCGTCTTTCACCTAGTCTCTCTACAATAAAAAGTAGAGGCTACTTCCTCTTTGGGTGAGGAAGTTCCATTGAAAGCACTGTATTGAACTTGGAACAGAATCCTACTGTGCTTACAGCTGGCCTCTTTTTTCTCAGCTTCTGACAAGCATCTCACATAAGAAGGTTAGAAGGTGAGTCCACAGGCAGTATGGAGATGTGAGGGACAGTTTGCTCCAATTTCAGAAATCAGTATGCCTTCAACTCAGCTTTCAACTAGCCTCAGTCCTATGGGAGTTATACGGTAACTCCATTCTGGGTGAGGAGATTCCATGGAAAGTGCTATATTGAAGTCAGAGACACAAGCCTTCTGGACCTACAGCTTGCCACTTCCCTCTCACACAACTTCTGACAAGCATCTAAAATAAGGGTTTTAGAAGCTTAAGTCCACAGACAGTGTAGAGCTGCAAGGTACAGGTCCTATGTCAACTTTGATTCGACTTGATTCTTTTCGATTCGATTCGATTCTACTTGATTCTTTTCGATTCAATTCGATTTGTTTCGATTCGATTCGATTCTTTTTGATTCAATTCAATTCAATTCGATTATTTTAGATTCGATTCGATTCCATTATTTTCGATTCGATTCGATTATTTTCGATTTGATTCGATTCGAATATTTTCAATTCGATTTGATTCGATTCTTTTCGATTCCATTTGATTCGAATATTTTCAATTCGATTCAATTATTTTCTATTCGAATCGATTTTTTTCGTTTTGATTCAATTCGATGATTTTCTATTCGTTTCGATTCGATTCGATTCAAATTGATGATTTTCGATTCCCTTCAATTTGATTCAATTATTTTCGATTCAATTTGATTCATTACAATTAGTTTTGATTCAACTCTATTCTTTTCGATTTGATTCGATTCGATTCGATTATTTTCGATTTGATTGTTTTCGATTCGTTTCGATTCAATTCGATTTTTTCAATTCGATTTGATTCTATTATTTTCGATTCGATTTTTTTCGATTCGATTCGATTCGATTATTTTCGATTTGAATCAATTCAATTATTTTCAATTCGATTCGGTACGATTCGATTCTATTCGATAATTTTCAATTAGCTTCAATTCGATTCGATTATTTTCAATTCAATTCGATTCAATTCGATTATTTTCGATTCTATTCTATTCTTTTTGATTCGATTATTTTAGATTCGATTCTTTTCAATTCGATTCGATTATATTCGATTCGATTATTTTTTATTCGATTCGATTTGATTCTTTTTGAATCGATTCGATTCTTTTCGATTCCATTCAATTACTTTCAATTTGATTCGATTCTTTTCGATTCGATTTGATTCGATTATTTTCGATTCGTTTCGATTCGATTATTTTTTATTTGATTCGATTCAATTATTTTCTATTCGATTCGATTAGATTTGATTGTTTTCGATTCAATTCGATTCGATTAGATTATTACCGATTCATTTCGATTCGATTATGTTTGATTCGATTCAATTCGATTATTTTTTATTCGACTCGGTTCGATTCGATTCTATTCGATTATTTTCGATTCACTTCAATTCGATTAAATTATTTTCGATTCTATTCAATTATTTTCGATTGCATTCGAATCAATTCGATTATTTTCTATTTGTTTCGATCATTTTCAATTCGATTCGATTCAATTCGATCATTTTCGATTCGATTCGATTATTTTCGATTCGATTCTATTCTTTTCGATTCGATTAGATTCTTTTCCATTCGATTCGATTATTTTCAATTCGATTCGATTATATTCAATTCGATTCAATTCGATTCTTCTCTATTTGATTTGTTTCAAATCGATTCGATAATTGTCCATTCGATGCGATTATTTTCGATTCAATTCGATTATTTTCTATTAGATTAGATTATTTTAGATTAGATTAGATTCGATTCGATTCAATTATTTTTGATTTGATTCGATTCGATTATTTTCAATTCTATTCAATTCGATTCGAATATTTTCGATTCGTTTCGATTATTTTCGATTCAATTCGATAATTGTCGATTCGATTATTTTCGTTTTGATTCGATTCAATTGGATTCTTTTCGATTCGATTCAATTCGATTATTTTGGATTCGATTCAGTTCGATTCAATTATTTTCAATTTGATTCAATTCGATACTTTTTTATTTGATTTGATACTTTTCGATTCTATTCGATTCGATTTGATTATTTTCTATTAGATTCGATTTGATTCTTTTCGATTCGTTCAATTATTTTCGATTCGATTTGATTCGATTATTGTCGATCCGATTCGATTATTTTCATTTCAATTCGATTCGAATCGATTATTTTCGATTTGCTTCAATGCAATTCAATTATTTTCTATTCGATTTGATTCGAATCGATTATATTTGATTTGCTTCAATTCAATTCAATTATTTTCGATTCTATTCAATTCGATACGATTATTTTTGATTCGACTCTATTCTTTTCAATTCAATTTGATTATTTTCGATTCCATTCAATTCTTTTCAATTTGATTAGATTCAATTTTTTTTATTTTATTTGATTCTTTTCGATTCGATTCAATTCGATTCTTTTTGATTCCATTAGATTATTTTCGATTTGATTCAATTCAATTCGATTATTTTCGATTCGATTTGATTCTTTTCATTTCGATTTGATTCTTTTCAAATCGATTTGATTATTTTCGATTCCATTCAATTTTTTTCCATCGATTCAATTCAATTCAATTGTTTTTGATTCAATTTGATTCTTTTTGATTCCATTCGATTCTTTTCGATTCTATTAGATTATTTTCGATTCGATTCAATTCAATTAGATTATTTTCGATTTGATTTGATTCTTATCGATTTGATTCGATTCCTTCGATTCGATTGTTTTCGAATCAATTCGATTATTTTTCATTCGATTCTATTTGATTCGATTATTTTCGAATCGATTCGATCATTTTTTATTTGATTCGATTATTTTCAATTTGATTTGATTCGATTCGATTCTTTCTATTCGATTAAGTTCGATTAGAAATTTTCGATTCGATTCAATTATTTTAGATTCGATTCGATTCAATTCGATACTTTTTGATTCTATTCGATTCGATTCGATTATTTTCTATTCGATTCGATTTGATTATTTTGATTCGATTCGATTATGGTCGATTCGTTCGATTATTTTCGATTTGATCCGATTCAATTATTTTCATTTCAATTTGATTCGAATCAATTATTTTTTATTTGCTTCATTTGATTCAATTATTTTCGATTAGATTCAATTCGATACGATTATTTTCGGTTCGACTCTATTCTTTTCAATTCGATTCAATTCTTTTGGTTTGATTCAATTCTTTTCTATTCGATTCGATTCAATTTTTTTCGATTCGATTCGATTTGATTCTTTTCGATTTGATTTGATTCTTTTCGATTCCATTTGATTTTTTGATCGATTCAATTCAATTCAATTATTTTCGATTCAATTTGATTCTTTTCGATTCCACTCGCTTCTTTTCGATTCCATTCAATTTTTTTCGATTCGATTCAATTCAGTTAGATTATTTTCAATTCGATTTTATTCTTATCAATTTGATTCAAGTCCTTCAATTTGAGTGTTTTCGAATCGATTCGATTATTTTTGATTCGATTCTATACGATTCGATTATTTTTGAATCATTTCAATCTATTTCGATTTGATTCGATTATTTTTAATTCGATTCGATTTGATTCTTCTCTATTAGATTAAGTTCAATTAGAAATTTCGATTCGATTTGATTATTTTTGATTCGATTCGATTCGACTTGATTGCGATTCGATTTGATTATTTTCGATTTGAATCGATTCGATTTGATTATTTTCTATTTGATTCGATTCGATTCTTTTTGATGCAATTTGATTATTTTTGATTCCATTCAATTCGATTATTTTTGTTTCGCCTCTATTCTTTTCAATTCGATTCGATTCGATTTTTTCGATGCTATTCGATTATTTTCGATTCAATTCAATTCGATTATTTTTGTTTCGACTCTATTCTTTTCAATTCGATTCAAACCTTATCAATTCTATTCGATTATTTTCGATTCAATTCGATTTGTTTCGATTATTTTCAATTTGATTAAATTCTATTCTTTTTGATGCGATTTGATGGTTTTTTATTCTATTCGATTATTTCTTATTCGATTCGATTCGATTCGATTCGATTATTTTCGATTTGATTCGATTCGATTATTTTCGATTCAATTCGATTTGTTTCGATTATTTTCAATTTGATTAAATTCTATTCTTTTTGATGCGATTTGATGGTTTTTTATTCTATTCGATTATTTCTTATTCGATTCGATTCGATTCGATTATTTTCGATTTGATTCGATTCGATTATTTTCGATTCGATATAATTCGATTCGAATATTTTCTATTCGATTTGATTCAATTATTTTCGATTCCATTCAATTCGAATATTTTCGATTCGATTTAATTATTTTCGATTTGACTCGATTATTTTCGATTGCATTCGATTCAATTATTTTCGATTTGATTTGATTTTTTTCGATTCGATTCAAAGCGATTATTTTCGATTCGATTCAATTCGATGCGATTATTTTCGATTCGATTAGATTCGATTATTGTCGATTCGATTCTATTTGAATTGATTATTTTCGATTCCCTTCAGTTCAATTCGATTATTTTCGATTCAATTCGATTCGATATGATTAGTTTCGATTCGACTCTATTCTTTTCGATTCGATTAGATTCGATTCAATTATTTTTGATTCTTTTCGATTCTTTTCGATTAGATTCTATTCGATTCGATTCAATATGATTATTTTCAATTCGACTCTTCTTTTCGATTCGATTCTTTTCGATTTGATTCGATTCTTTTCTATTTGGTTTTTTCGATTCAATTCGATTTGATTCTTTTCTATTTGATTCGATTCTTTTTGATTCAATTCGATTAGATTCGATTATTTTGGATTCTATTCAGTTCGATTCGATTATTTTCGTTTCGATTCGATTATTTTCCATCTGATTTGATTATTTTCTATTCAATTCAATTCAAATCGATTGTTTTCGATTCGCTTCAATTCGATTCGATTATTTTTGATTCAATTTGATTTGCATCAATTACTTTCGATTTGCTTTGATTCGATAATTTTCGATTCGATTTGATACACTATGATTAGTTTCCATTCGACTCTTCTTTTCAATTCGATTGGAATTTTTTCGATTCGATTCGATTCGATTATTTTGGATTCGTTTCGATTCGATTACTTTATATTCGATTAGATTCAATTAGATTATTTTCGATTCGATTCGATTAGATTCGATTGTTTTCTATTCCATTAGATTTGATTATTTTCGATTCTATTCTATTTTCGATTCGATTCTATTCTTTTCGAATCGATTCGATACTTTTCGATTTGATTCGAATATTTTCAATTTGATCCATTCTATTTGATTATTTTCAATTCGATTCGATTCAATTCGATTATTTTCAATTCTACTCTATTCTTTACCGTTTGATTAGATTCTTTTCAATTTGATTCGATTCTTTTGCATTCGATTCAATTCGATTTGATGCTTTTCGATTCCATTAGATTCTTTTCAATTCCATTCGATTATTTTCGATTCGATTCAGTACAATTTGATTATTTTTGATTCGATTTGATTCTTTTCAATTCGATTTGATTCTTTTGATTCGATTCTTTTCGAATCGATTTCATTCTTTTCCATTCCATTCGATTTTTTTGATCGATTCAATTCGATTATTTTCAATTCGATTTGATTCTTTTCAATTCCATTCGATTCTTTTCAATTCCATTTGATTATTTTCGATTCGATTCAATTCAATTTGATTATTTTTGATTCGATTCAATTCTTTTTTATTCGATTCTATTCTTTTTGATTCGATTCTATTCTTTTCGAATCGATTCGAATACTTTTGATTTGATTCGATTCGATTCGATTATTTTTGATTTGATTCGATTATTTTCGATTCGATTCGATTTGATTATTTTAGATTCGAATCGATTCAATTTGATAATTTCGATTCGATTCGATTCGATTTGATTATTTTCAATTCAATTTGATTATTTTTTATTTGATTCGATTACTTTAGATTTGATTCGAGGATTTTCCATTCTATTCGAGTATTTTAGATTCAATTCAATTTTTTTCGATTCGATTCAATTCGATTCAATTATTTTCGATTCCATTCGATTATTTTCAATTCCATTCGATTCGATTATTTTCGTTTCGATTCTATTATTTTCGATTTGATTCTAGTATGTTCGATTTGATTCGCCTAAAGTGTTTTCGATTCGATTCCGTCTGACTTGATTATTTTCGATTCGATTCGAGTATTTTTTATTCGATTCGAGTATTTTCGATTCGATTCGATTATTTTTGATTCAATTCGAGTATTTTCGATTCGAATATTTTCAATTCGATTCGAGTATTTTCGATTCGATTAGAATATTTTTGATTCGATTCGAGTATTTTCGATTCGATTCCAGTATTTTCAATTCGATTCGAGTATTTTCGATTTGATTCGATTCTTTTCAATTCCATTCAAATATTTTTGATTCTATTGGAGTATGTTTGTTCGACGAATGTATTTTCGATAAGATTCGATTATTTTCAATTTGATTCCATTCGATTCGATTATTTTCAATTCGATTCGAATATTTTCATTTCGATTCGAGTATTTTCAATTCATTTGACTATTTTCGATGCGATTCGAGAACTTTAGATTATTTTCAATTTGATTTGATTTTACTCGAGTATTTTCAATTCCATTCGAGTATTTTCAATTCGATTCGAGTATTTTCTATTCGATTTGAGGATTTTCATTTCGATTCGAGTATTTTCGATTAGACTTGAGTCGATTCAATTATTTCCCATATGATTCGATTATTTTCGATTCTATTCGAGTATTTTTGATTAGACTCGAGAATTTTCAATTCGATTAGATTCGATTCGAGTATTTTTGAATGGATTCGAGTATTTTCGAATGGATTCGAGTATTTTCGAGTCGACTCAAGTATTTTCAATTCGATTCGATTCGATTCGAGTATTTTCGAATTGATTTGAGTACTTTCAAATGATTCGATTATTTTCGATTTGATTCAAGTATTTTCGATTCTATGTGATTCGAGTATTTTCAATTTGATTTGATTCGATTCGAGTGTTTTCGATTCAATTTGAGGATTTTCGACTCGATTCGAGTATTTTGGATTAGATTCGAGTCGATTCAATTATTTCCGATACGATTCGATTTTTTCTGTTCGATTCGAGTATTTTCATTTCGATTTGAGTATTTTTGATTTGACTCGAGTATTTTCAATTCGATTCTCTTTGATTCGATTATTTTCGATTCGATTCGATTATTTTCGATTTGATTCGATTCGATTATTTTCGATTCGATTCGATTCAAGTATTTTCAATTTGATTTGATTCCATTCGAGTATTTTCGATTTGATTTGAGGATTTTCGACTCGATTCGAGTATTTTCAATTACACTGAAGTTGATTCAATTATTTCCGATACGATTCGATTATTTTTGATTCGATGCTATTCGATTCGAGTATTTTCAATTCATTCGAGCATTTTCGATTTGATTCGAGTAATTTCGATTCATTTGCGTAAAATACTCGAATCGAATTGAATTGAAAATACTCGAATCGAATCAACCATACAGGAATTGAATCGAATATAATCGAATCTGAAAAAAAAAGAAAAGAAAATAATCGAATCTAATCGACGATACTCGAATCGAATAGAAAATACTCGAATCGAATCGAAAATCCTCAAATCCAATCGAAAATACTCGAATCGAATCGAAAATACTCAAATCGAATCGAATCAAATTGAAAATAATCGTTAACTATTCGAAAATACTCGAATATATCGAAAATACCCAAATAGAATAGAATCGAATCGAAAATACTCGAATCGAATAGAAAATACTTGAATCGAATCGAATCGAATTGAGAACACTCGAATCGAATCGAAAATACTCGAATCGAAAACACTCGATTCGAATTGAAAATACTCGAATCAAATTGAATCAAAAATACTCGAATCGAATCAACCATACTCGAATCGAATTGAGAACAATCGAATCTAATCAACAATACTCAAATCGAATCAAAAATACTCGAATCGAATCGAAAATACACAAATGCAATAGAAAATACTCGAATCGAATGAAAATACCGGAATCAACTCGAAAATACACAAATCGAATTGAAAATACTCGAATGGACTCGAAAATACTCAAATTGAATCGAAAATACTCGAATCGACTCGAAAATACTCAAATCGAATTGAAAATACTCGAATCGAATAGAAAATAATCGAATTGACTCGAAAATACTCAAATCGAATTGAAAATACTCGAATCGAATGGAATCCAACCGAAAATAATCAAATAGAATAGAAGATAATCGAATCTAGTTGAAAAAAATCGAATCAACTCGAAAATACTCGAAACAAATGGGAAATAATCGATTCAAATCGAAAATGCTCGAATCGAATAAAAAATACAGGAATCGAATCGAAAATACACGAATCTAATCGAAAATGGTCGAATCGAACAGAAAATACTCAAAATGAATTCAAAATCCTTGACTCAAATCGAAAATACTCGAAGCGAATTGACAATACTCGAGTCGAATCGAAAATAATACAATCAAATAGAGAATACTCGAATCAAATTGAAAATAATCGAATCGACTTGAAAATACTCGAATCAAATCGAGAATAATCGATTCTAATGGCATCGAATCAAACATGATTGAATCGAATCGAAAATACTCCAATCGAGTGGAAAATAATCGAATCGATTTGAAAATTCTCGAATCGAATTGAAAATAGTCTTATTGAATCGAAAATGTTCTAATCAAATCGAAAATAATCGAATAGCATCAAATCGAATCGAAAATGCTCGAATCGAAACAAAAATAATCGAATTGAATGGAATAGAATCGAAAATCCTCGAATCGAATCGTAAATACTCGAAACGCATTGACAACACTCAAATTGAATTGAAAATAATTGAATCAAATAAAAGATACTCGAATCGAATGGAAAATACTCGAATTGAATTGACAATACTCAAATAAAATCAAAAATACTCGAATCGAATTGGAAATAATCGAATAGAATAAAAAATATTCGAATCAATTCGAAAATAATCGAATCAAATAGAAAATAATCAAATCAAATTGATTCGAGTTGAAAAAAATCGAACCGAATTAAAAATACTCGAATCGAATGGAAAATGATCGAATCGAATCGAAAATGATCGAATCGAATAGAAAATGGTCTAATCAAATAAAAAACAATTGAATATAATTGAAAATGATTAAATCGAATCGAAAATAATCGAATCGAGTCAAAAATACTTGCATCGTATCGAAAATAATCGAATCAACTCGAAAATAATCGAATCGAATCGAAAATATTCTAATCGAATCGAAAATACTCAAATCGACTGGAAAATACTCGAATCGACTAGAAAATACTCGAATCGAATCGAAAATAATCGAGTCAAATCAAATTGAAACGAACATACTCGGATCAACTCGAAAATACTCAAATCGAATCGACAATGCTTGAATCGAATAAAAAATAATCAAATTGAAAGGAATAGAATCAAAAATCCTCGAATCGAATAGAAAATACTCGAAACGAATTGACAATACTCGAATTGAATCGAAAATAATCAAATCGAATTGAAAAACTCGAATCGAATAAAAAATAATCGACTCAAATTGAAAATACTCAAATCAAATCGAGAATACTCCAATCGAATCGAAAATAATCGAATTGAATCAAAAATACTCGAATAGAATCGACAATAATCGAATCGAAATGAAAATACTCGAATCAATTCTAAAATAATCTAATCAAATCGAAAATAATCGAATCAAATCAAATTGAACCGAAAATAATCGAATTGAATGTAATAGAATGGAACATAGTAGAAACGAATCGAAAATACTCAAATCGAAACGAAAATAATCGAATCGAATGGAATCAAATTGAAAAAACTCGAATCAAAACGAAAATACTCACATCTAATTGAAAATGATCTAATCGAATCGAAAATAATTGAATTGAATGCAAAATACTCTAATCAAATTGAAAATAATCGAATTGACTCGAGAATATTCAAATCGAATCGAAAATACTCCAATTGAATCGAAAATACCTTAATAGAATAAAAAATAATCGAATCAGATGGAATCGAATCGAAAAAAATCTAATCCAATTGAAAATACTCGAATTGAACGGAAAATAATTGGCTCCATTCGAAAATACACAAATCCAATAGAGAATAGTCGAATCGAATCGAAAATACCGGAGTCGACTCGAAAATACACAAATTGAATCGAAAATATTCGAATCGACTCGAAAATACCCAAATCGAATAGAAAATACTCTAATCGAATTGAAAATGCTCGAATCGAATAGAAAATAATCGAATCGACTCGAAAATACTCAAATCGAATTGAAAATACTTGAATCGAGTGGAATCGAACCGAAAATAATCAAATCGAATCGAAAATAATCGAATTGAATGGAATCCAACCGAAAATAATTAAATCGATTCGAAAATAATTGAATCGAGTCGAAAAAAATCGAATCGACTCGAAAATACTCGAAACAAATGGGAAATAATCGATTCAAATCGAAAATGTTCGAATCGAATCAAAAATACAGGAATCGAATTGAAAATACACGAGTCTAATCGAAAATGGTCGAATCGAACAGAAAATACTCAAAATGAATCAAAAATCCTCGAATCAAATCGAAAATACTCGAATCGACTTGAAAAAAATAAAATCGAGAATAATCGATTCGAATGGCATCGAATTAAACATGATCGAATCGAATCGAAAATACTCGGAACGAGTGGAAAATAATCGAATCGTTTCGAAAATGCTCGAATCGAATTGAAAATAGTCTTATCGAATCGAAAATGCTCGAATCAAATCAAAAATAATCGAATAGCATCAAATCGAATTGAAAATGCTCGCATCGAATAAAAAATAATCGAATTGAATGGAATAGAATAAAAAATCCTCGAATCGAATCATAAATACTCGAAATGCATTGACAACACTCCAATCGAATAGAAAATAATCGAATCAAATCGAAGATACTCGAATTGAATGGAAAATACTCGAATCGAATTGACAATACTCAAATCGAATCGAAAATACTTGAATCGAATCGAAAATAATCTAATCGAGTCAAAAATACTCGCATCGAATCGAAAATAATCGAATCGACTCGAAAATAGTCTAATCGAATCGAAAATAGTCTAATCGAATCGAAAATACTCAAATTGACTGGACAATACTCGAATCGACTAGAAAATACTCGAATTGAATCGAAAATAATCGAGTCGAATTAAATCGAAACCAAGATACTCGGATAAACTCGAAAATACTCAAATCGAATTGACAATTCTTGAATCGAATCAAAAATAATCAAATTGAAAGGAATAGAATCGAAAATCCTCTATCGAAACGAAAATACTCGAAACGAATTGACAATACTCGAATCCAATCGAAAATAATCGAATCAAATCGAACATACTTGAATCGAATCGAAAATAATCGAATCGAATTGACAAAACTCGAATCAAATAAAAAATAATCGACTCAAATTGAAAATACTCCAATCGAATCGAGAATACTGGAATAGAATTGAAAATGATCGAATTGAATCGAAAATACTAGAATCGAATCGAAAATACTAGAATCGAATCGAAAATAATCGAATCGAAATGAAAATACTCGAATCGAAATGAAAATACTCAAATCGATTCTAAAATAATCGAATCAAATCGAAAATAATCGAATCAAATCAAATTGAACCGAAAATAATCGAATTGAATGTAATAGAATGGAAAATACTAGAAACGAATCGAAAATACTCAAATCGAAACGAAAATAATCGAATCGAATGGAATCGAATTGAAAAGACTCGAATCGAAACGGAAATATTAGAATCTAATTGAAAATGATCGAATCGAATCGAAAATAATTGAATTGAACGCAAAATACTCTAATCAAATTCAAAATAATCGAATCGACTCGAGGATATTCAAATCGAATCAAAAATACTCGAATTGAATCGAAAATACTTTAATAGAATCAAAAATAATCGAATAGAATAGAATAGAATCGAAAAAAATCTAATCCAATCAAAAATACTCGAATCGAACGGAAAATAATTGACTCCATTTGAAAATATTCAAATTGAATCGAAAATACCGGAATCGACTCGAAAATACACAAATCAAATTGAAAATACACGAATTGACTCGAAAATACTCAAATCGAATAGAAAATATTCGAATCGACACGGAAATACTCAAATCGAATCGAAAATACTTGAATCGAATTGAAAATACTCGAATCGAATAGAAAATAATCGAATCAAATCGAAAATACTCAAATCGAATTGAAAATACTAGAGTCGAATGGAATCGAACCGAAAATAATCAAATCGAATGGAAAATAATCGAATCGAATGGAATCCAACCGAAAATAATAAAATAGAATTGAAAATAATAGAATTGAGTCGAAAAAAATAAAATCGACTCGAAAATACTCGAAACGAATGGGAAATAATCGATTCATATCGAAAATGCTCGAATCGAATCAAAAAAACAGGAATCGAATCGAAAATACACGAATGTAATTGAAAATGGTCGAAAGGAACAGAAAATACTCAAAATGAATCGAAAATCGACGAAAAAATTTGAAAATGCTCGAAACGAATTGACAATACTCGAATCAAACTAAAAATACAAATCGAAGATACTTGAATCAAAAGGAAAATACTCGAATCGAATTGACAATACTCAAATCGAATCGAAAATACTCGAATCGAAAATATTTGAATTGAATAAAAAATATTTGAATCGATTCGAAAATAATCGAACCAAATCGAAAATAATCGAATCAAATCGATTCGAGTTGAAAATAATCGAACTGAATTAAAAATACTCGAATCAGGGATCCCTGGGTGGCGCAGCGGTTTGGCGCCTGCCTTTGGCCCAGGGCGCGATCCTGGAGACCTGGGATCGAATCCCACATCAGGCTCCCGGTGCATAGAGCCTGCTTCTCCCTCCGCCTGTGTCTCTGCCTCTCTCTCTCTCTCTGTGACTATCATAAATAAATAAAAAATTAAAAAAAATTTTTAAAAATACTCGAATCGAATGGAAAATGATCGAATCGAATCGAAAATGCTCAAATCAAATAGAAAAGAGTCGAATCGAATCAAAAACACTCGAATCTAATTGAAAATGATTGATTCGATTCAAAAATAATCGAATCGAGTCAAAAATACTCGCATCGAATCGAAAATATTTGAATCGACTCGAAAATAATCGAATCGAATAGAAAATACTCAAATCAACTGGCAAATACTTGAATCGACTAGAAAATACTCGAATCGAATCGAAAAAAATCGACTCGAATCAAATCGAAACGAAGATACTCGGATCAACTCGAAAATACTCAAATCGATTCGACAATGCTTGAATCGAATCAAAAATAATCAAATTGAAAGGAATAGAATCAAAAATCCTCGAATCAAATCGAAAATACTCGAAAGGAATTGACAATACTCGAAACGAATCGAAAATAATTGAATCAAATCAAACATACTCGAATCGAATCAAAAATAATCGAATCGAATTGACAAAACTCGAATCGAATAAAAAATAATAGACTCAAATTGAAAATACACCAATCGAATATAGAATACTCCAATCGAATCGAGAATAATCGAATTGAATCTAAAATACTCGAATCGAATCGAAAATATGAGAATCGAATCAAAAATAATCGAATCGAAATGAAAATAATCGAATCAAACCTAATTGAACCGAAAATAATTGAATTGAATGTAATAGAATGGAAAATACTAGAAACGAATCAAAAATACTCAAATCGAAACGAAAATAATCAAAGCGAATGGAATCGAATTGAATAAACTCGAATCACAACGAAAATACTCAAATCTAATTGAAAATGATTGAATCGAATCGAAAATAATTGAATTGAATACAAAATACTTTAATCAAACCGAATCAACTCGAGAATATTCAAATTGAATCAAAAATACTCGAATTGAATCGAAAATACTTCAATAAAATCGAAAATAATCGAATCGAATGGAATCGAATCGAAAAAAATCTAATCCCATCGAAAATACTCGAATGGAACGGAAAATAATTGACTCCATTCGAAAATACTCAAATTGAATCGAAAATACTGGAATCGACTCGAAAATACACAAATTGAATTGAAAATACACGAATTGACTCGAAAATACTCAAATCGAATCAAACATATTCGAATCGACATGAAAATACTCAAAACGAATCGAAAATACTCGAATTGAAAATACTAGAGTCGAATGGAATCGAACCGAAAATAATCAAATCGAATAAAAAATAATCGAATCGAATGGAATCCAACCGAAAATAATAAAATTGAATTGAAAATAATTGAATTGAGTCAAAAAAAATCAAATTGACTCGAAAATACTCGAAAAGAATGGGAAATAATCGATTCAAATCGAAAATGCTCAAATTGAAAAAAAAAACAGGAATCGAATCAAAAATACATGAATCTAATCGAAAATGGTCGAATCGAACAGAAAATATTCAAAATGAATCGAAAATCCTTGAAAAAATTCGAAAATACTCGAAACGAATTGACAACACTCGAATCGAACAAAAAATAGTAGAATCAAATCGAAAATACTTGAATCAAATTGAAAATAAACGAATCGAATTGACAATACTCGAAACAAATCGAAAATAATAGAATCGACTTGAAAATACTCGAATCAAATCGAGAATAATCTATTCGAATGGCATCGAATCGAACATGATCAAATCGAATTGAAAATACTCGAATCAAGTGGAAAATAATCAAATCGATTCGAAAATGCTCGAATCGAATTGAAAATAGTCTTATCGAATCGAAAATGCTCGAATCAAATAGAAAATAATCGAATAGCATCAAATCGAATCGAAAATGCTTGAATCGAATCAAAAATAAACAAATTGAATGGAATAGAATCGAAAATCCTCAAATCGAATCGTAAATATTCGAAACGCATTGACAACACTCGAATCGAATCGAAAATAATTGAATCAAATTGAAGATACTCGAATTGAATGGAAAATACTCGAATCAAATTGACAATACTCAAATCAAATCGAAAATACTCGAATTGAATCGAAAATAATTGAATCGAATAAAAAATATTCGAATCGATTCGAAAATAATCGAATCAAATCGAAAATAATCGAATCAAATCGATTCGAGTTGAAAATAATCGAACCGAATTAAAAATACTCGAATCGAATGGAAAATGATTGAATCCAATCGAAAATGCTCGAATCGAATAGAAAATAGTCAAAGGGAATAAAAAACACTCGAATCTAATTGAAAATGATTCAAATAGAAAATAATCGAATCGAGTCAAAAATACTCGCATCGAATCGAAAATAATCGAATCGACTTGAAAATAATCAAATAGAAAATAGTCTAATAGAATCGAAAATACTCAAATCGACTGGAAAATACTCGAGTCAACTAGAAAATACTCGAATCGAATCGAAAATAATCGACTCAAATCAAATCGAAACGAAGATACTCGGATCAACTCGAAAATACTCAAATCGAATAGACAATGCATGAATCGAATCAAAAATAATCAAATTGAAAGGAATAGAATCGAAAATCCTCGAATTGAATCGAAAATACTCGAAATGAATTGACAATACTCGAATCGAAAATAATCGAATCAAATCGAACATACTCAAATCGAATAGAAAATAATCTAATCAAATTGACAAAACTAGAATCGAATGAAAAATAATCGACTCAAATTGAAAATACTCCAATCAAATCGAGAATACTGGAATAGAATCGAAAATGATCGAATTGCATCGAAAATAGACAAATCGAATCGAAAATAATCGAATCAAATAGAAAATAATCGAATCAAAACGAAAATACTCGAATCGATTCTAAAATAATCTAACCAAATCGAAAATAATCGAATCAAATCAAATTGAACCGAAAATACTCGAATTGAATATAATACAATGGAAAATACTAGAAACGAATCGGAAATACTCAAATCGAAACAAAAATAATCGAATCAAATGGAATCGATTTGAAAAAACTCGAATCGAAATGAAAATACTCGCATCTAATTGAAAATGATCGAATCGAATCGAAAATAATTGAATTGAATACAAAATACTCTAATCAAATTGAAAATAATCGAATCGATTCGAGAATATTCAAATCGAATCGAAAATACTTGAATTGAAAATACATTAATAGAATCGAAAAATACTCGAATCGAACGGAAAATAATTGACTCCATTCGAAAATAATAAAGTCGAATAGAAAATAGTGGAATCGAATCGAAAATACCGGAATCGACTCGAAAATACACAAATTGAATTTAAAATACTTGAATTGACTCGAAAATCCTCAAATTAAATAGAAAATACTCGAATCGATACGAAAATACTCAAATCGAATCGAAAATACTCTAATCGAATTGAAAATACTCGAATTGAATAGAAAAACTCGAATCGACTCGAAAATACTCAAATCGAAACAAAAATACTTGAATCAACTCGAAAATACTAAAATCGAATCGAAAATACTCTAATCGAATTGAAAATATATGAATTGACTCGAAAATACTCAAATCGAATCGAAAATATTCGAATTGACACGAAAATACTCAAATCGAATCGAAAATACTCTAATCGAATTGAAAATACTCAAATCGAATCAGAAATAATCCAATCAACTTGAAAATACTCAAATGGAATTGAAAATACTCAATTCGAATGGAATTGAACCGAAAATAATCAAATCGAATCGAAAATAATCGAATTGAATGGAATCCAACCGAAAATAATCGAATCAAGTCGAAAAAAATCTAAGCGAATCAAAAATACTCGAAACGAATGGGAAATAATCGATTCAAATGGAAAATGCTTGAATCGAATAAAAAATACAGGAATCGAATCGAAAATACACGAATATAATAGAAAATGGTCGAAAGGAACAGAAAATACTCAAAATGAATAGAAAATCCTCGAATCAAATTGAAAATACTCGAAACAAATTGACAAAACTCGAATAGAATCAAAAATAATAGAATCAAATCGAAAATACTCGAATCGAATCGAAAATAAATGATCGAATTGACAATACTTGAATCAAATAGAAAATAATGGAATCGACTTGAAAATACTCGAATCAAATCGAGAATAATCGATTTGAATGGCATAGAATCGAACATGGTCGAATTGAATCGAAAATACTCGAATCGAGTGGAAAATAATCAAATCGATTCGAAAATGCTCAAATTGAATAGAAAATAGTCTTATCGAGTAGAAAATGCTCGAATCAAATAAAAAATAATCGAATAGCATCAAATCAAATCGAAAATGCTCGAATCAAAACAAAAATAATCGAATTGAATGGAATAGAATCGAAAATCCTCAAATTGAATCGAATTGTAAATACTCGAAACGCATTGACAACACTTAAATCGAATCGAAAATAATCGAATCAAATCGAAGATAGTCGAATTGAATGGAAAATACTCGAATCGAATTGACAATACTCAAATCCAATCGAAAATAATCGAATCGAATAAAAAATATTCGAATCGATTCGAAAATAATCGAATCAAATTGACAAAACTCGATTCGAATAAAAAATAATCAACTCGGGATCCCTGGGTGGTGCAGCGGTTTGGCGCCTGCCTTTGGCCCAGGGCGCGATCCTGGAGACCCGGGATCGAATCCCACGTCAGGCTCCCAGTGCATGGAGCCTGCTTCTTCCTCTGCCTGTGTCTCTGCCTCTCTCTCTCTCTCTCTGTGACTATCATAAATAAATAAAAATTTAAAAAATAATAATAATCAACTCATATTGAAAATACTCCAACCGAATCGAGAATACTCCAATCTAATCGAAAATAATCGAATTGAATCGAAAATAGTCGAATCGAATTGAAAATACTAGAATCGAAGCGAAAATAATCGAATCGAAATGAAAATACTCGAATCGATTCTAAAATAATCGAATCAAATCAAAAATAATCGAATCAAATAAAATTGAACCGAAATGATCAAATTGAATGTAATAGAATGGAACATAGTAGAAACGAATCAAAAATACTCAAATCGAAACGAAAATAATCGAATCGAAAGGAATCGAATTGAATAAACTCGAATCAAAATGAAAATACTCGAATCTAATTGAAATGATTGAATTGAATCGAAAATAATTGAATTGAATACAAAATACTCTAATCAAATCGAAAATAAGCGAATTGACTGGAGAGTATTCAAATCGAATCGAAAATACTCGAATTGAATCGAAAATATCTTAATAGAATAAAAAATAATCGAATCGAATGGAATCGAATCGAAAAGAATCTAATCCATTCGAAAATACTTGAATCGAACAGAAAATAATTGACTCCATTCGAAAATACTCAAATCGAATAGAAAATAGTCGAGTTGAATAAAAATACTCGAATGGAATCGAAAATACTCGAATATATTCCACAATACTCGAATCAAATCGAAAATACTCGAATCGAATAGAAAATACTCGATTCGAATCTAATTGAATTGAAAATAATCGAATTGAATCGAAAATACTCGAATGGAATCAAAAATACTCGAATCGAATCGAATTGAATTGAAAATACACGAATCGAATCGAAAATACTCGAATCGAATCGAAAATACTCGAATTGAATAAAAATACTCGAATGGAATCGAAAATACTCGAATATATTCCACAATACTCGAATCAAATCGAAAATACTCGAATCGAATCGAAAATACTCGATTCGAATCTAATTGAATTGAAAATAATCGAATTGAATCGAAAATACTCGAATGGAATCGAAAATACTCGAATCGAATCGAAAATAATTGAATGGAATCGAAAATCCTCAAATCGAATCGAAAATACTCGAATATATTCCAAAATACTCAAATCAAATCGAAAATATTCGAATCGAATTGAAAATACTCGAATCGAATCGAATTAAATTGAAAATACTCGAATCAAATCAAAAATACACGAATTGAATCGAAAATAGTTGAATCGAATCGAATTGAATTGAAAATACTCGAATTGAATCGAAATACTGGATTCGAACCAAATCAAATTGAAAATGGTAAATCGAATCGATTTGAAAATACTCGAATCGATTTGAATCGAATATACTCAAATTGAATCGAATCGAATTGAAAATAATCGTAACTATTTGAAAAT
Organism: Vulpes ferrilata; assembly: GCA_024500485.1. Taxonomy (NCBI): domain Eukaryota; kingdom Metazoa; phylum Chordata; class Mammalia; order Carnivora; family Canidae; genus Vulpes; species Vulpes ferrilata. The sequence continues at coordinate 122,778,625 of CM044694.1, forward strand.
ACTCGAATCGATCGAAAATACTCAAATAGAATCAAATCGAATCGAAAATACTCGAATCGAATCGAAAATACTCGAATCGAATTGAATCGAATTGAGAACGCTCGAATCGAATAGAAAATACTCAAATCAAATTGAAAACACTCGATTCAAATTGAAAATACTCAAATCGAAATGAATAGAAAATACTTGAATCGAATCAACCATACTCGAATTGAATCGAGAATAATCGAATCAAATCAACAATACTTGAATCGAATCGAAAATACTCAAATCGAATCGAAAATACTCAAATCCAATCGAAAGTACTCCAATCGAATCGAAAATACTCAAATCGAATCAAATCGACTTGAAAATAATCGTAACTATTCGAAAATACACAAATCGATCGAAAATACTCAAATAGAAAGGAATCAAATAGAAAATACTCGAATCGAATAGAAAATACTCGAATCAAATCGAATCGAATCGAATTGAGAGGACTCGAATCGAATCAAAAATACTCAAATCGAATCAAAAACACTCGATTCAAATTGAAAATACTCGAATCGAATTGAATCGAAAATACTCGAATCGAATCAACCATACTCGAATCGAATCAAGAACAATTGAATCTAATCGAAAATACTAGAATTGAATCGATAATACTCTAATCGAATAAAAAAACTCAAATCCAATCGAAAATACTCGAATCGAATCGTATCGAATTGAGAACACTGGAATCGAATCGAAAACACTCGAATGGAATCGAAAATACTCGAATGGAATCGAAAATCCTCAAATCGAATAGAAAATACTGGAATATACACCAAAATACTCGAATAGAATCTAAAATACTGGAATCGAATCGAAATACTTGAATCGAATAGAATCGAATTGAAAATAGAAGAATCAAATCGAAAATACTCGAATCAAATAGAAAATAGTCGAATCAAATCGAATTGAATTCAAAAAACACGAATCAAATCGAAAATACTCGAATGGAATAGAAAATCCTTAAATCGAATCGAAAATATTCGAATCCATTCGAAAATACTCGAATCGAATCGAAAATACTCGAATCGAATGGAAGATACTCGAATGGAATGGAAAATCCTCAAATCGATTCGAAAATACTCGAAAATATTCCAAAATACTGGAATCGAATCGAAAATACTGGAATCGAATCGAAAATACTGGAATCGAATCGAAAAAACTCAATTCGAATCGAATATACTCAAATCCAATCGAAAATACTCGAATCGAATCGAAAATACGCAAATGGAATCGAAAATAGACGAATCGAATCCAATTGAATGGAAAAGAATCGAATCGAAATACTTGAATCGAATCCAAAATAATCGAAATGAATCGAAAATAATTGAATCAAATCAAATCAAATTGAAAATAGACGAATCGAATCGAATCGAAAATAATCGAATCGAACAGAAAATATTCGAATCGAATTGAATCGAATTGAGAACACTCGATTTGAATCGAAAATACTCGAATTGAATCGAAAATACTTGAATCGAAAATACTCGAATGGAATCGAAAATCCTCAAATTGAATCGAAAATACTCGAATATATTCCAAAATACTCAAATCAAATCTAAAATACTGGAATCGAATTGAAAATACTCGAATCAAATCGAATCGAATCGAATTGAATTGAAAATACCCGAATCGAATTGAAAATACTCGAATCGTATAGAAAATACTCGAATCGAATTGAATTGATTGAAAATAGATGAATCGAATCGAAAATACTCGAATCGAATCGAAAATTCTCGAACCGATTCGACAAAACTCGATTCGATTCGAATATACCCAAATCAAATAGAAAATACTAGAATCGAATCGAAAATAATCGAATGGAATCGAAAATCCTCAAATCGAAGCGAAAATACTCAAATATATTCCAAAATACTCAAATCGAATCGAAAATACTCGAATCGAATTGAAAATACTCGAATCGAATCGATGTGAAATGAAAATACTCAAATCAAATCGAAAATACTCGAATCGAATGGAAAATAGTTGAATCGAATCGAAAATAATTGAAGAGAATGGAAACTAGTCGAATCCATTCCAAAATGCGTGAATCGAATAGAAAATACTCGAATGTAATTGAAAATACTCGAATATATTCCAAAATACTCGAATCGAATCGAAAATACTCGAATTGAATAGAAAATACTCAAATCGAATCTAATTGAATTGAAAATACTGGAATCGAATCGAAAATACTCGAATGGAATCGATAATAATAGAATCGAATAGAAAATCATTAAATAGAATAGAAAATACTCGAATCGAATCGAAAATCCTTAAATCGAATCGAAAATAGTCGAATCCATTCCAAAATATTCGAATCGAATCGAAAATAATGGAATGGAATCAAAAATCACCATATAGAATCGAAAATACTCGAATATACTCCAAAATGCTCAAATCGAATCGAAAATACTCGAATCCAATAGAAAATACTTGAATCGAATCGAATTGAATCGAAAATACTCGAATCGAATCGAAAAACTCGAATCGAATAGAAAATACTCGAATGGAATCGAAAATCCTCAAATCGAATCGAAAACACTCGAATATATTCAAAAATAATCGAATCGAATCGAAAATACTCGAATCGAATGGAATTGTTTGAAAATTCACGAATCGAATTGAAAATACTCGAATCGAATCGAAAATAGTCAAATCAAATCGAAAATGCTCGAATAGAATCGAATCGAATTGAAAATACTAGAATTGATTCGAAAATACTCGAATCGAATAGAAAATACCCGAATTCAATAGAATCGAATTGAAAATACTTGATTCGAATTGAAAATACTCAAATCGAGTTGAAAATACTCGAATGGAATCGAAAATCCTCAAATCGAATCCAAAATACTCGAATCCCTTCCAAAATACTTGATCAAATCGAAAATACTCGAATCGAATAGAAAATACTCGAATGGAATAAAAAATCCTCAAATTGAATCTAAACACGAACATATTCCAAAGTACTCGATCGAATCGAAAATACTCGAATTGAATCGAAAATACTCGAATCGAATAGAAAATTCTGTAATAGAATCGAATCAAATTGAAAATACACGGATTGAATCGTCAATACTCGAATCGAATAGAAAATACCTGAATTCAAAAGAATCGAATCAAAATACTTGAATCGAATCGAAAATACTCGAAACGAATCGAAAATACTCGAATCGAATCGAAAAAACTTGATTCGAATTGAAAATACTCAAATCCAATCGACAATACTCGAATCGAATAGAAAATACTCGAATGGAATCGAAAATCCTCAAATTGAATGAAAATACTCGAATATATTCCAAAATACTCGAATCGAATCGAATTGAATCGAAAGTACTCGAATCGAAAAGATAATACACGAATTCAATAGAATCGAATTGAAAATACTCGAAACGAATCAAGAAATCTCGAATTGAATCGAACCTACTCGAATGGAATAAAAAATACTCGAATCAAATCGAATTGAATTGAAAATACTGGAATCGAATAGAAAATACTCGAATGGAATCGAAAAAACTCGAATTGAATCGAATTGAATTGAAAATACTCGAATCGAATTGAAAATACTCGAATGGAATTGAAAATCCTCAAATCAAAAAGAAAATACTCGAATCGAATAGAATCGAATATACTCGAATCGAATAGCAAATACTCGAATTGGATTGAATCGAATTGAGAACACTCAAATTGAATCGAAAATAAATGAATCGAATCGAAAAAACTCAATTCGAATCAAAAATACTCAAATCCAACAGAAAATACTCGAAACAAATGGAAATACTCGAATTGAATCGAAAGTACTCGAATCGAATAGAAAATACCCGAAGTCAAAAGAATCGAATTGAAAATACTTGAATCGAACCGAAAATACTCGAAACGCATCGAAAATACTCGAATCAAATTGAAAAATCTTGATTCGAATCGAAAAAACTCAAATACAATTGAAAATACTCAAAACGAATCGAAAATACACGAATGGAATAGAAAATCCACAAATCGAGTCGAAAATATTCGATTCCATTCCAAAATAATCGAATCGAATAAAAAATACTCGAAACGAATCGAAAATACTCGAATCGAATCGAATTGAATTGAAAATATTCGAATCGAAACGAAAATCCTCGAATTGAATAGAAAACACTCGAATCAAATCGAAAATACGCGAATCAAATTGAATTGAATTGGAAATATTCGAATCGAATCGAAAATACTCAAATGCAATCGAAAATCCTCAAATCAAAAAGAAAATACTCGAATATATGCCAAAATACTCGAAACGAATTGAAAAAACTCGATTCGAATAGAAAATACTCGAATCGAATAGAATCGAATATACTCGAGTAGAATAGCAAATACTCGAATTGAATCGAATTGAGAACACTCGAATTGAATCGAAAATAAACAAATCGAATCGAAAAAACTCGATTTGAATCGAAAATACTCAAATCCAACAGAAAATACTCGAAACGAATGGAAAATACTCGAATCGACTCGAATTGAATTGAAAATATTCAAATCGAATCGAAAATACTCGAATCAAATAGAAAAAACTCGAATCAAATCGAAAATACACGAATCGAATCGAATTGAATTGGAAATACTCAAATTGAAATGAAAATACTTGAATGGAATCGAAAATCCTCAAATCGAATCGAAAATACTCGAATCGAATCGAAAATAGTCGAATGGAATCGAAAATCCTCAAATCCAATCGAAAATACACGAATCCATACCAAAATACTCTAATCGAATTGAAAATTTCCATTCGAGTATTTTCGATTCGATTCGAGTATTTTCTATTGGATTTGGGTATTTTCGATTCGATTCGAGTGTTTTGGAATGGATTTGAGTATTTTCGATTCGATTTGAGGATTTTCTATTCCATTCGAGTATTTCTGATTCGTTTCTAGTATTTTCTACTGGATTTGGGTAATTTCAATTCGATTCGAGTATTTTGGAATGGATTCGAGTATTTTCGATTTGATTTGAGGATTTTCTATTCCATTCGAGTATTTTCGATTCGAATCAAGTTTTTTTTATTTGATTCGAGTATTTTCGATTCGTTTCGAGTATTTTCTATTGGATTTGGGTATTTTCGATTCGATTCAAGTATTTCGGAATTGATTCGAGTTTTTTGGAATGGATTCGAGTATTTTTGATTCGATTTGAGTATTTTCTATTCCATTCGAGTATTTTCAATTCGTTTTGAGTATTTTCTATTGGATTTGGGTATTTTCGATTCGATTCGTGTATTTCGGAAAGGATTCGAGTATGTTCTATTCGATTTGAGGATTTTTGATTCCATTCGAGTATTTCCGATTCGTTTCGAGTATTTTCTATTTGATTCGAGTATTTTCGATTCGATTCGAGTATTTTGGAATGGATTCGAGTATTTTCGATTCTATTTGAGGTTTTTCTATTCCATTCGAGTATTTTCGATTCGAATCAAGTTTTTTTTATTCCATTCGAGTATTTTCGATTCGTTTCGAGTATTTTCTATTAGATTTGTGTATTTTCGATTCGATTCAAGTATTTTGGAATGGATTCGAGTTTTTTGGAATGGATTCGAGTATTTTTGATTCGATTTGGGTATTTTCTATTCCATTCGAGTATTTTCGATTCGTTTTGAGTATTTTCTATTGGATTTGGGTATTTTCGATTCGATTCGAGTATTTTGGAATGGATTCGAGTAGTTTCGGTTCGATTTGAGGATTTTCTATTCCATTCGAGTATTTTCGATTCGTTTCGAGTATTTTCTGTTGGATTTGGGTATTTTCGATTCGATTCGAGTATTTTGGAATGGATTCAAGTATTTTCGATTCGATTTGAGGATCTTTGATTCCATTCGAGTATTTTCTATTTGAATCAAGTTTTTTTTATTTGATTCAAGTATTTTCGATTCGTTTTGAGTATTTTCTATTGGATTTGGGTATTTTCGATTCGATTCGAGTATTATGGAATGGATTCGAGTATTTTCAATTCGATTTGAGGATTTTCTATTCCATTCGAGTATTTTTGATTCTAATCAAGTTTTTTTGATTTGTCGAGTATTTTCAATTCGTTTCGAGTATTTTCTATTCATTTCGAGTATTTCCATCTATTCTATTGAATTCAGGAACTTTCTATTCGATTCGAGTATTTTCGATTTGATTCGAGTATTTTGGAATGGATTCAAGTATTTTCAATTCGATTTGAGGATCTTTGATTCCATTCGAGTACTTTCGATTCGAATCAAGTTTTTTTTATTTGATTCAAGTATTTTCGATTCGTTTCGAGTATTTTCTGTTGGATTTGGGTATTTTCGATTCGATTCGAGTATTATGGAATGGATTCGAGTATTTTCGATTCGATTTGAGGATTTTCTATTCCTTTCGAGTATTTTCGATTCGAATCAAGTTTTTTTGATTTGTCAAGTATTTTCAATTCGTTTCGAGTATTTTCGATTTGTTTCGAGTATTTCCATCTATTCTATTGAATTCAGGTACTTTCTATTCGATTTGAGTATTTTCGATTCGATTCGAGTATTTTGGAATGGATTCGAGTATTTTCGATTTGATTTGAGGATTTTTGATTCCGTTCGAGTATTTTCGAGTCGTTTCGAGTATTTTTTATTAGATTTGGGTATTTTCTATTCGATTCGAGTATTTTGGAATGGATTCGAGTATTTTCAATTCGATTTGAGGGTTTTTGATTCTCTTCGAGTATTTTCGATTCGAATCAAGTTTTTTTGATTTGATTCGAATATTTTTGATTCGATTCGAGTATTTTCTATTGGATTTGGGTATTTTCGATTCGATTCGAGTATTTTGGAATGGATTTGAATATTTTCGATTTGATTTGAGGATTTTCTATTCCATTCGAGTATTTTCGATTCAAATCAAGTTTTTTTATTTGATTCGAGTATTTTCGATTTGATTCAAGTATTTCCAATTCGATTCTCTTGAATTCAAGTACTTTCTATTCGATTCGAGTATTTTGGAATGGATTCGAGTATTTTCGATTCGATTTGAGGATTTTCTATTCCATTCGAGTATTTTCGATTCGAATCAATTTTTTTTATTTGATTGGAGTATTTTTGATTCGATTCGAGTATTTTGGAATTGATTCGAGTATTTTCCATTTGATTTGACGATTTTCTATTCCATTTGAGTATTTTCTATTCGAATCAAGTTTTTTTGATTTGATTCGACTATTTTCTATTCGTTTTGAGTATTTTTTATTGGATTTCGGAATTTTTGATTCGATTTGAGTATTTTGGAATGGATTCGAGTATTTTCGACTCGATTTGAGGATTTTCTATTCCATTCGAGTATCTTCGATTCTAATCAAGTTTTTTTAATTTGATTCGAATATTTTCGATTCGTTTCGAGTATTTTCTATTCGATTCAAGTATTTCCAATTCGATTCTATTGAATTCAGGTACTTTCTATTCGATTCAAGTATTTTCGATTCGATTCGAGTATTTTGGAATGGATTCGAATATTTTCCATTTGATTTGAGGATTTTCTATTCCATTCGAGTAGTTTCGATTCGATTCGAGTATTTTCTATTGGATTTGGGTATTTTCGATTCGATTCGAGCGTTTTGGAATGGATTCGAGTATTTTCGATTCGATTTGAGGATTTTCTATTCCATTCGAGTATTTTCGATTCGTTTCGAGTATTTTCTATTGGATTTGGGTATTTTCGATTCGATTCGAGTATTTTGGAATGGATTCGCGTATGTTCCATTCGATTTGAGGATTTTCTATTCCATTCGAGTATTTTCGATTCGAATCAAGTTTTTTTTATTTGATTCACGTATTTTCGATTCGATTCAAGTATTTCCAATTCGATTCTATAGAATTCAGGTACTTTCTATTCTATTCGAGTATTTTGGAATGGTTTCAAGTATTTTCGATTCGATTTGAGGATTTTTGATTCCTTTCGAGTATTTTCGATTCGAATCAAGTTTTTTTGATTTGATTCGAGTATTTTCGATTCGATTCGAGTATTTTGGAATGGATTCGAATATTTTCCATTCGATTTGAGGATTTTCTATTCCATTCAAGTATTTTCGATTCAAATCAATTTTTTTTTATTTGATTCAAGAATTTTTGATTCGTTTCGAGTATTTTCTATTGGATTTGGGTATTTTCGATTCGATTCGAGTATTTTGGAATGGTTTCGAGTATTTTCGATTCGATTTGAGGATTATTGATTCCATTCGAATATTTTCTATTCGAATCAAGTTTTTTTTATTTGATTCGAGTATTTTCGATTCCTTTCGAGTATTTTCTATTGTATTTGGGTATTTTCGATTCGATTCGAGTATTTTGGAATGGATTCGAGTATTTTCGATTCGATTTGCGGATTTTCTATTCCATTCGAGTATTTTCGATTCTAATCAAGTTTTTTTGATTTGTCGAGTATTTTCAATTCGTTTCGAGTATTTTAGATTCGTTTCGAGTATTTCCATCTATTCTATTGAATTCAGGTACTTTCTATTCGATTTGAGTATTTTTGATTCGATTCGAGTATTTTCTACTGGATTCGAGTATTTTCGATTCGATTTGAGGATTTTTGATTCCATTCGAGTATTTTCGAGTCGTTTCGAGTATTTTTTTATTAATTTTGGGTATTTTCTATTCGATTCGAGTATTTTGGAATGGATTCGAGTATTTTCAATTCGATTTGAGGATTTTTGATTCTATTCGAGTATTTTCGATTCGAATCAAGTTTTTTTGATTTGATTCGAATAATTTCGATTCGATTCGAGTATTTTCTATTGGATTTGGGTATTTTCGTTTCGATTCGAGTATTTTGGAATGGATTTGAATATTTTCGATTTGATTTGAGGATTTTCTATTCCATTCGAGTATTTTCGATTCGAATCAAGTTTTTTTGATTTGATTCGAGTATTTTCGTTTCGATTCAAGTATTTCCAATTCGTTTCTATTGAATTCAGTTACTTTCTATTCGATTCGAGTATTTTGGAATGGATTCAAGTATTTTCCATTCGATTTGAGGATTTTTGATTCCATTCGAGTATTTTCGAGTCTTTTCATGTATTTTTTATTAGATTTGGGTATTTTCTATTCGATTCGTGTATTTTGGAATGGATTCGAGTATTGTCAATTCGATTTGAGAATTTTTGATGCCATTTGAGTATTCTTGATTCGAATAAAGTTTTTTTGATTTGATTCGAGTATTTTCGATTCGATTCGAGTATTTTGGAATGGATTCTAGTATTTTCGATTCGATTTGAGGATTTTCTATTCCATTCGAGTATTTTCGATTCGGTTCGAGTATTTTGGAATGGATTCGAGTATTTTCGATTCGATTTGAGGATTTTCTATTACATTCGAGTTTTTACAATTCGAGTCAAGTTCTTTTTATTCCATTTGATTATTTTCTATTCGTTTTGAGTATTTTCTATTGGATTTGGGTATTTTCGATTCGATTCGAGTATTTTGGAATGGATTCGATTACTTTGGAATGGATTCGAGTATTTTCGATTCGATTTGAGGATTTTCTATTCCATTCGGGTATTTTCGATTCGTTTCGAGTATTTTCTATTGGATTTGGTTATTTTCGATTCGATGTGAGTATTTTGGATGGATTCGAGTATTTTCGATTCGATTTGAGGATTTTTGATTCCATTCGAGTAATTTCGATTCGTTTCAAGTATTTTCTATTTGATTCGAGTATTTTCGATTCGATTCGAGTATTTTGGAATGGATTCGAGTATTTTCGATTCTATTTGAGGTTTTTCTATTCCATTCGAGTATTTTCGATTCGAATCAAGTATTTTTGATTCCATTCGAGTATTTTCGATTCGTTTCGAGTGTTTTCTATTGGATTTGGGTATTTTCGATTCAATTCGAGTATTTTGGAATGGATTAGAGTATTTTGGAATGGATTCGAGTATTTTCGATTCGATTTGAGGATTTTCTATTCCATTCGAGTATTTTTTATTTGTTTTGAGTATTTTCTATTGGATTTGGGTATTTTCGATTCAATTCGTGTATTTCGGAATGGATTCGAGTATGTTCTATTCGATTTGAGGATTTTTTATTCCATTCGAGTATTTTCGATTCGATTTGAGGATTTTCTATTCCATTCGAGCATTTTCGATTCGAGTCAAGTTTTTTTTGCTCCATTCGAGCTTTTTCAATTCAAATCAAGTTTTTTTGATTCCATTAGAGTATTTTCGTTTTGTTTCGAGTATTTTCTATTGGATTTGGGTATTTCCGATTCGATTCGAGTATTTTGGAATGGATTCGAGCATTTTCGATTCGATTTGAGGATTTTCTATTCCAGTCGAGCATTTTCGATTCGAGTCAAGTTTTTTGACTCCATTCGAGCATTTTCGATTCGAGTCAAGTTTTTTTGACTCCATTCGAGCATTTTCGATTCGAATCAAGTTTTTTTTATTCCATTCGAGCATTTTCAATTCGAATCAAGTTTTTTTTATTCCATTCGAGCATTTTCAATTCGAGTCAAGTTTTTTTGACTCCATTCGAGCATTTCCAATTCGAGTCAAGTCTTTTTGATTCCATTCGAGCATTTTCAATTCAAGTCAAGTTTTTTTGACTCCATTCGATCATTTTCGATTCGAGTCAAGTTTTTTTTATTCCATTCGAGCATTTTCAATTCGAATCAAGTTTTTTTTATTCCATTCGAGCATTTTCAATTCGAATCAAGTTTTTTTTATTCCTTTCGAGCATTTTCAATTCGAGTCAAGTTTTTTTGATTCCATTCGTGCATTTTCAATACGAATCAAGTTTTTTTTATTCCATTCGTGCATTTTCAATACGAATCAAGTTTTTTTGATTCCATTCGAGCATTTTCAATACGAATCAAGTTTTTTTGATTCCATTCGAGCATTGTCAATTCGAATCAAGTTTTTTTGATTCCATTCGAGGATCTTCGATTCGTTTCGATTATTTTCTATTGGATTTGGGTATTTTCGATTCGATTAGAGTATTTTGGAATGGATTCGAGTATTTTTTATTCGATTTGAGGATTTTCTATTCCATTCGAGTATTTTCGATTCGATTCGAGTATTTTCTATTGGATTTGGGTATTTTCGATTCGATTCGAGTGTTTTGGAATGGATCCGAGTATTTTCGATTCGATTTGAGGATTTTCTATTCCATTCGAGTATTTCCGATTCGTTTCTAGTATTTTCTATTGGATTTGGGTATTTTCGATTGGATTCGAGTATTTTAGATTCGATTTGAGGATTTTCTATTCCATTCGAGTATTTTCGATTCGTTTCGAGTATTTTCTATTGGATGGGGGCTGGATCCCATTAGTCTTTGTGTTGCTCATGGAGGGGCTCAAATCACCACAGCACCCACAGAGCCTGAGGCCACGCCAGCCTAGGTCCACCCTGGGTTAGGGGCTGGTGTCCTGTGCGGGATGTGCCACCCTCCAGGAGGGACAGTGTGTGGAGACTGTGCACAGTCGGTTCTCTGCACCAATCACCTGCACCCACACTGACTGGGATTCCCTGCCTTCCCTCCTCCCTGCAATCCCTGGGTACTCCTTGGGACACCTGGGCTTCTGAGAAGAGCAGGTGTTTCAAAGAACTCTGGGGAGGCTGAGCATGTCCAACAGGGGCCAGCTGCCCCGTTTCTTTTCTGGCGGCCGATGGTGTCGTGGTGGATGTTGTGGTGGATGTTGGGACAGGGTTATGATGGTGGTGGAGTGTGGGGGATGGTGTTGGGGTATAGTGTGGGTGGGGATTGTGTGGGGGTGTGTGGGTGTGAGGGGGATGGTGTAGGGGGGGTGCATTGGGGGATATGATGTAGGGGAATGGTGTGGGGGTGGGGAATGAGGGGGATGGCCTGGGGGGCCTGTGGACACAGGGCATCCCCTTTCTCTAAGATGCACACGGAGACGTCACCAGATAAAGGCGACCCCAGTCTGGGGATTGCTGTGACACCTGCCCCAGGTGTCAGTGTCACCTAGTAGTCAGTGCAGGTCCCTGGCTGGAGCGGGGCATTATCTGGGGGTCATCATATGATGTATGTTTACAAATTGCAAATTGTCAGAAACTAAATGCATAGAATGTAACAATATATAAAGCACCAAGGGTGGGTGTCACCCTGACCCGTCTGACCCTCATCAGATCGATGTGTGTCCTGCTGCAGCTACGGCCATGCTGCCTGGCCCACAGGTCCCCTTACTGCCCCAACGGCCCCCACCGCCGTCCCCTGCTTTTCATTGGGCCGTCCCTCACCCCTTTGGGTTTCAGCTCACATGACAACCCCTGGAGGCCCCATCCTAGTGGCCTCCTCATCCCCAAGTCCCCGGGTGTGGGGGCCCCGGGGTCATCCCCAGCATCCTATCATATAGCGGTGTTTGTTGGCTGCTCTTGCTTCCTCTGGCCTCAGAAGCCCCGTGTTCCGTACCCAGAAGTCCCCGGGCCTCTCACAGGGCCTGATCCCCCCGGCCCCTCAGCCTCACCCAATGCCGTAGTAGTCCCAAAACATGATGTGGCTGCCGAATGTCCTGTTGATGTCAAAGTCTATCTGCATGATGTCCCTGGTGGAGACCAGTGCCTCCTCCTTCATTTCCTGCGGGAAAACTGGGAAGAGGACCCACACATCAGGGACACTGACCCCGACCTGTTACCAGCTGCCATCCTGGGCAGGGAGCCCTGGGGCCACCATGGGAGTGTGTCCTGCTGAAACAACCTTCCTTTTTCTGGGAGGCTGGTGATGGCGGGAGTGCCCACCGTGCCTGTGGGACCTTTGTGAGGGCCTTGCCCAGCTGCTGCGGACGGGGAGGTGACTGAGGGTCAGCCTGGGTGGGAGGGCACAGAGGGTCAGCCCAGGTGGGGAGGGTACATGGGGGTGATGTGCCCAAGATTGCAAATCCAATAAAACACTAAGGAGTACACACCAATGCAAAGACACGAGGGTTGATTTACAAACTCAAGCTTGTGTCCCTGTATACCCGACACAGCAGAGCAGGGACTTGGACCCCGAGGTGCGTTTTAGTTTAGATTTTAGGGCTTGTCTCAGGGACCTCCAGAGGGGCTAGAGCAATTCCTCAAGTTCTGTTTACATTTTGATATGGGGCCTTCAAGGGCATTGGCTCTGTTGTCATTCTAATAGGGGCTTCCTGCCCTTGGCCTGGGCTCAGTTTTTATTCTAATGTGGGGCTTTCTTGGATATTAACCTTAAACTTTTGTTTTTTTCCTGTAAGTGAAGTAATGTAAATTTCATGTCTTCTTCCCAGGGGCCTGGGTTGGCTGGACGTGTGCTAAGGCTGAACTTACAGTGGAATGGCCTTAATTTTCTTAGCCTCCAAGCATCCTGTCCCATCCTATCTAGCTCCTTCCCCCTTCCCAGAGCTCCAAAGAGAGCAATTGCAAATGAACCCAGCCTGGCAGCCTGTGCTGGGGGAGAGGCCCAGGGATTTGGGATCAGGAAGACTTGGTGCATGGGCGTCCTGGCTGTGCAGAGGGATTCTATGCTGCAGACTCTTATTCCCTAAGGCTATCTTGACAACTGACTCTGTACATAGAAATGCTCTCCTTTGTCTTTAAGGATGAAGAGCGAGTCAAGCGTTTTTTCTCTGCCCATCTGATTACTCAGATTCCAATCTGAGATGTATTCCTGTTAAAAGATAGTTTACTATCCATAGTACTATGGTTAAAATATTCTGACACAAGTAATTCAGAACGATGAGGGTTTCTCATCTCTTCTTCACAGCTCAGTCACTCATCAGGAAATTAATCTTTATGGATTTGGAAAGAACTGAGAGGCATTATCACCAATGGTCCTATTATGATGTGAAGGATTTTTCCCTGAGATTCTTCCCCTGTTTCAAGTGACACTGAAGCACTGAATCAATATGGTGTCTATTATATACAAGTATTTTTATCTGATTTTTGCTATTTATTATCCTTTCCTGTTCTTCAGGTTGAGGAGGCATTATACGTGTTCATAAGTATTTTTCTTTCCTTCTGATATATAATTCTTTCCTTGTTCCCATCCAGAGCACTCTTTAAGAATAAGACAAAAGTTAATTCAACTATTCTTAAAATGTCTTCACACTTGGAGCCTGATTCATTTATGTCAATTTTCAAAATAAATCTTATTGACTAGAAAAAAAAAAGATTTATAGGGAAATTGAGAATATAGTACAGAGAATTCTCATGCACTTGCACTCAATTTCTCCAATTATTGATACCTTATATTAGTACAGTACAAATATTAGCTAATGAATCGATATTAAAATATTCACATTAACCAAAGACCATACTTTATTCAGATTTCCCTAGTTTTTCCTAAGTTACCATCCCTCATATCACATTCCATCTGTCCTCATGTTGTCTTATGCTCCTCTGGATTGTGACAGTCTTTCAGCCTTTCCTTGTTGTTTTTGAACTGGAATACTGTGAGAAGTAGGGTCTTTTGTAAAATTTCCCTCAGTTGGGACATGTCTGTCACTTATCTCATGATTGAACTGTTTTTGTGGATTATATACAGAGATATATTTCCATTTTTATTATATCATATAAAGGATAGATACTATCACCATGATTTATCAGTCTTGGTACCGATCTGATCATCTTGCTGAGGTAGTGTTTATCAGCTTTCTCCATAGTAAAGTGATTCTTTATTTTTTTTTGGCATTTTTTTAATAAATTAATTTTTATTGGTGTTCAATACCAACATACTGAATAACACCCAGTGCTCATCCCTTCAGGTGTCCCCCTCAGTGCCCGTCACCCATTCACTCCCACCCCCCACCCGCCTCCCCTTCCACCACCCCTACTTCATTTCCCAGAGTTAGGAGTCTTTATGTTCCGTCTCCCTTCCTGATATTTCCCACACATTTCTTCTCCCTTCCTTTATATTCCCTTTCACTATTATTTATAATCCCCAAATGAATGAGAACATACACTGTTTGTCCTTCTCCGATTGACTTACTTCTCTCAGCATAATACCCTCCACTTCCATCCACGTTGAAGCAAATGGTGGGTATTTGTCTTTTCTAATGGCTGAGTAATATTCCATTGTATACATAAACCTCATCTTCTTTATCCATTCATCTTTCGATGGACACCGAGGCTCCTTCCACAGTTTGGCTATTGTGGACATGCTGCTAGAAACATCATGGTGCATGTGTCCCAGCGTTTCATTGCATCTGAACCTTTGGGGTAAGTCCCCAACAGTGCAATTGCTGGGTTGTAGAGCAGGTCTATTTTTAACTCTTTGAGGAACCTCCACACAGTTTTCCAGAGTGGCTGCGCCAGTTCACATTCCCACCAACAGTGTAAGAGGGTTCCCTTTTCTCCGCATCCTCTCCAACATTTCCAACAAGGCATTTCCTGCCTTGTTAATTTTCCCCATTCTCACTGGTGTGAGGTGGTATCTCATTGTGGTTTTGATTTGTATTTCCCTGATGGCAAGTGATGCAGAGCACTTTCTCATGTGCATGTTGGCCATGTCCATATCTTTCTCTGTGAGATTTCTCTTCATGTCTTTTGCCCATTTCATGATTGGATTGTTTGTTTCTTTGGTGTTGAGTTTAATAAGTTCTTTATAGATTTTGGAAACTTGCCCTTTATCTGATATGTCATTTGCAAATATCTTCTCACATTCTGTAGGTTGTCTTTTAGTTTTGTTGACTGTATCCTTTGCTGAGCAAAAGCTTCTTATCTTGATGAAGTCCCAATAGTTCATTTTAGCTTTTGTTTCTTTTGCCTTTGTGGATGTATCTTGCAAGAAGTTACTGTGGCCAAGTTCAAAGAGGGTGTTGCCTGTATTCTCCTCTAGGATTTTGATGGAATCTTGTCTCACATTTAGATCTCTCATCCATTTTGAGTTTATCTTTGTGTATGGTGAAAGAGAGTGGTCCAGTTTCATTCTTCTGCATGTCGATGTCCAATTTTCCCAGCACCATCTATTGAAGAGACTGTCTTTCTTCCAATGGATAGTCTTTCCTCCTTTATCGAATATTAGTTGACCATACAGTTCAGGGTCCACTTCTGGGTTCTCTATTCTATTCCATTGATCTATGTGTCTGTTTCTGTGCCAGTCCCACACTGTCTTGATGACCACAGCTTTGTAGTACAACCTGAAATCTGGCATTGTGATGCCCCCAGCTATGGTTTTCTTTTTTAAAATTCCCTTGGCTATTCAGGGTCTTTTCTGGTTCCACACAAATAATTTGTTCTCACTCTCTGAAGAAAGTCCATGGTATTTTGATAGGGATTGCATTAAACGTGTAAATTGCCATGGGTAACATTGACATTTTCACAATATTAATTCTGCCAATCCATGAGCATGGAATATTTTTCCATCTCTTTGTGTCTTCCTCAATTTCTTTCAGAAGTGTTCTATAGTTTTTAGGGTATAGATCCTTTACCTCTTTGGTTAGGTTTATTCCTAGGTATCTTATGCTTTTGGGTGCAATTGTAAATGGGATTGACTCCTTAATTTCTCTTTCTTCAGTCTCATTGTTAGTGTATAGAAATGCCATTGACTTCTGGGCATTGATTTTGTATCCTGCCACGCTACCAAATTGCTGTATGAGTTCTAGCAATCTTGGGGTGGAGGCTTTTGGGTTTTCTACGTAGAGTATCATGTCATCAGTGAAGAGGGAGAGTTTGACTTCTTCTTTGGCAATTTGAATGCCTTTAATGTCTTTTTGTTGTCTGATTGCTGAGGCGAGGACTTCCAGTACTATGTTGAATAGCAGTGGTGAGAGTGGACATCCCTGTATTGTTCCTGATCTTAGGGGAAAGGTTCCCAGTGCTTCCCCATTGAGAATGATATTTGCTGTGGGCTTTTCATAGATGGCTTTTAAGATGTTGAGGAAAGTTCCCTCTATCCCTATGCTCTGAAGTGTTTTGATCAGGACTCGATGCTGTATTTTGTCAAATGCTTTCTCTGCATCTAATGAGAGGATCATATGGTTCTTGGTTTTTCTCTTGCTGATATGATGAATCACACTGATTGTTTTACGAGTGTTGAACCAGCGTTGTGTCCTGGGGATAAATCCTACTTGGTCATGGTGAATAATTTTCTTAATGTACTGTTGGATCCTATTGGCTAGTATCTTCTTGAGAATTTTTGCATCCATGTTCATCAGGGATATTGGTCTGTAATCCTCCTTTTTGGTGGGGTCTTTGTCTGGTTTCAGAATTAAGGTGATGCTGGCCTCATAAAACGAATTTGGAAGTACTCCAAACAGCTTTAGTAGAATAGGTATGATTTCTTCTTTAAACATTTGATAGAATCGCCCTGGGAAGCCATCTGGCCCTGGACTCTTGTTTCTTGGGAGGTGTTTGATGACTGCTTCAATTTCCTCCCTGGTTATTGGCCTGTTCAGGTTTTCTATTTCTTCCTGATCCAGTTTTGGTAGTTTGTGGCTTTCCAGGAATGCGTCCATTTCTTCTAGATTGCCTCATTTATTGGCGTAGAGCTGTTCATAATATGTTTTTAAAATCGTTTGTATTTCCTTGGTGTTGGTAGTGATCTCTCCTTTCTCATTCATGATTTTATTAATTTGAGTCTTCTCTCTCTTCTTTTTAATAAGGTTGGCTAATGGTTTATCTATCTTATTCATTCTTTCAAAGAACCAACTCCTGGTTCTGTTGATCTGTTCCACAGTTCTTTTGGTCCGATTTCATTGAGTTCTGCTCGAATTTTAATTAACTCTCTTCTTCTGCTGGGCATGGCGTCCAGTTGCTGTTTTTTCTCTAGCTCCTTTATGTGTAAGGTGAGCTTTTGTATTTGAGTTCATTCCACATTTTGAATGGATGCTTGTATTGCAATGTATTTCCCCCTCAGGACTGCTTTAGCTGCATCCCAAAGATTTTGAATGGTTGTATCTTCATTCTCATTAGTTTCCATGAATCTTTTTAATTCTTCCTTAATTTCCTGGTTGACCCTTTCATCTTTTAGCAGGATGGTCCTTAACCTCCACGTGTTTGAGGTCCTTCCAAACCTCTTGTTGTGGTTTAGTTCTAATTTCAAGGCACTATGGTCTGAGAATATACAGTGGACTATCCCGATCTTTTGGTATCAGTTCAGACCTGATTTGTGACCCAGTATGTGGTCTATTTTGGAGAAAGTTCCATGTGCACTTGAGAAGAATGTGTATTCAGTTGAGTTTGGATGTAAAGGTCTGTAGATATCCGTGAAATCCATCTGGTCCAGTGTATCATTTAAAGCTCTCGTTTCTTTGGAGATGTTGTGCTTAGAAGACGTATCGAGGGTAGAAAGAGCTAGATTGAAGTCACCAAGTATAAGTGTATTATTATCTAAATATTTTTTCAGTATGGTTATTAATTGGTTTAAATATTTGGCAGCTCCCACATTCGGGGCATATATATTGAGGATTGTTAAGTCCTCTTGTTGGATAGATCCTTTGAGTATGATATAGTGTCCCTCTTCATCTCTCACTACAGTCTTTGGGGTAAATTTTAATTTATCTGATATAAGGATGGCTACCCCTGCTTTCTTTTGAGGACCAGTTGAATGTAAATAGTTCTCCAACCTTTTATTTTCAGGTTGTAGGTGTCCTTCTGTCTAAAATGAGTCTCTTGTAGACAGCAAATAGATGGGTCTTGCTTTTTTATCCAGTCTGAAACCCTGTGCCTTTTGATGGGGTCATTAAGCCCATTCACGTTCAGAGTTACTATTGACAGATATGAGTTTAGTGTCATCATGATATCTATTCAGTCCTTTTTGTGGATTGTTCCACTGAACTTCTTCTTAAAGGGGAATTTTAAGAGTCCCCCTTAAAATTTCTTGCAGAGCTGGTTTGGAGGTCACATATTCTTTCAGTTCCTGCCTGTCTTGGAAGCTCTTTATCTCTCCTTCCATTTTGAATGAGAGCCTTGCTGGATAAAGTATTCTTGGTTGCATGTTCTTCTCATTTAGGACCCTGAATATATCCTGCCAGCCCTTTCTGGCCTGCCAGGTCTCTGTGGAGAGGTCTGCCGTTACCCTAATACTCCTCCCCATAAAAGTCAGGGACTTTTTGTCTCTTGCTGCTTTAAGGATCTTCTCCTTGTCTTTGGAATTTGCAAGCTTCACTATTAAATGTCGAGGTGTTGAACGGTTTTTATTGATTTTAGGGGGGGATCTCTCTATTTCCTGGATCTGAATGCCTGTTTCCCTTCCCAGATTAGGAAAGTTTTCAGCTAGGATTTGTTCAAATACATATTCTGGCCCTCTGTCCCTTTCGGCACCCTCGGGAACCCCAATTAAATGTAGGCTTTTCTTCCTTAGGCTGTTGTTTATTTCCCTTAATCTGTCTTCATGGTCTCTTAATTGTCTGTCTCTTTTTTCCTCAGTTTTCCTCTTTGCCATCAACTTGTATTCTATGTCACTCACTCATTCTTCCACCTCGTTAACCCTTGTCTTTAGGACTTCTAGTTTGGATTGCATCTCATTTGATTGATTTTTAATTTCTGCCTAATTGGATCTAAATTCTGCAGGCATGAAGTCTTGAGTCCTTTATGCTTTTTTTCTAGAGCCACCAGGAGCTGTATAATAGTGCTTCTGAATTGGCTTTCTGACATTGAATTGTAATCCAGATTTTGTAACTCTGTGGGAGAGAGGACTGTTTCTGATTCTTTCTTTGGAGGTGAGGTTTTCCTTCTAGTCATTTTGCTCAGTGCAGAGTGGCCAAAAACAAGTTGTGTTGGGAAAAGGAGAAAAAGAGAGAGAGAGAAGGAAAGAAAAGAGAAAAAGAAAAAAGAGAAAGAAGAAAAAAAAAGGAAAAAAGAGAAGAAAAAGAGAAAGAAAAAGAAAGAAAGTTGAAAAAAGGGGGTGGGGGAAGCAATCAGAAATCAAAAAGAAAAACAAAAAAATAAAAAACACTGGGGAATATCTTCTGATTCTGTATACTTTACGTCCCTTGACTTCCCCTGGAACTGGTCCATCTAGCTGGTCTTCTGGGGGAGGGGCCTGCTGTACTGATTTTCTGGTGTTAAAACTTGGGGGAGCTGCTCTGCCCCTGCCTGGTGCAGGGCTCAGTGGGGGTTGTTCACCCTGTGAGGCCCCAGGAGGAACACCCCAGTGGCAGCGGCAGCTCTGGAAACCTGGATTCAGCCCCCGCAGTAGCTCCGGGGCTCTCCGTCTGCAGGGCCTGGGGGCTCCCGGGCGCGGCCGCTGATCTGCTCAGCTGGGGGCAGGAGCGTCCTCGCTGTCCTGGGCCCTCCCGGCCTCTGCCTGTCCCGGGGGAGGCCGGATCCTGGGCTGTGTCCCGGCGCCCTGTGCTCCGGAGCCTGCGCTGTTGGATTCGCGCTCCCGGCCGTGCAGCCCCCTCCGCGGAGCCGCCGCCCAAGCCCCTTCGAGCGGCGTCCGGAGCTGCGCAGCCCCCTCCACACAGAGCTTCTTCCTCTGCCCGAGCCGCCGCCACCGCCGAGCTGCTCCCGGAGCCGCGCAGCCCCCTCCTCGGAGCCGCCGCCCGAGCCCCTCCGAGCTGCTCCGGGTTCCGCCTTGTGCGCTGCAGCCCTTAGGGAGCTCTGCGCGCTCTCCTGGGCACGCAGGTGTCTGTTAGTGTCCCAGGGAGCCCGAGGTCATCCCCGCCCTCCTGGGCTCCTGCTCTAACTCCCTGCGGGCGCCTTTCCACCCGGGAATATTGGTGAAGCTCCTGCTTCTCCGGGACCAAGCTTTCCTGTCCTGGGGGCAGTCGCCCCGGCCTTAGCCTGGCTCCTCACAGGGGCCCCTCCCCCTTGGATGCCTTTTGTTTCTTTATTTCTTTTTCCCCGTCTTCCTACCTTAATAGAAGCGTGAACTCTTCTCACTGTAGCGTTCCAGCTGGTCTCTTTAAATCTCAGGCCGAATTCGTAGATTTTTAAGATGAGTTGAAGGTTATCTAGGTAATTTGGTGGGGACAGGTGATTTGGGGACCCTACTCTTCTGCCATCTTGCCCCTCCCTCCACTTTCCTATTTCAAACAATGTCACAGAGACACAGGAGAAAGCAGGGTGGTTCTCGGTCCCCGGCTGGCTCCGTTGGTTAATCATCTGCTCCTGACCTCACCCCTGGTCTTGATCTCGGGGCCATCAGTTCTAGCCCTGTGCTGGGCTGTGGACGAGGCACGGAGCCTACTTAAACAAACTGAACCCACAGGGCTGTGGTTCTGGCATAAGCTGAAGAAGCAGAATAGAGAGCCTGGAAGAAAATGCACTCCGATACAGTCAACTGATTTTTTGAACTGAATTTAATTTATACCCAATTAATTAACGTATAGTGTATCATACTTTCAGAGGTAGAATTCAGGGATTCACCAGTTGGAGATAACACCAGGGCTCATGACATCCCGTCCCTCCTTCATGCCCGTCTACCAGTTACCCTGTCCCTCCACTCCCCTCCCCTCCAGCGACCCTCAGTTTGTTTCCTGTGAGTCTCTTTTTCCTCCATCTCTGTTTTCATCTTATTTGTTTTCCCTTCCCTTCACAGAAGCCCATCTGCCTTGCTTCTTTAATTGCACCTGAATGAAACCATGCGGTAATTTTCTTTCCTGACTGACTTATTTCACTTAACACGATCCCTATATTTCTGTCCACATCATTGCAAATGGCAAGATTTCCTTCTCTTTGATAGCTGAGTACCATTCCTATCATCTATCTATCATCTATGACCATCATCTATCTCCCATCCTCTTTATCCATGATCTTCCCGAGGGAACCGAGGCTCCTCCCACAGTGTGGCTACTGTGCACCTGGCTGCTGTGGACATTGGGGTGCAGGTGTCCCCAAGTCTCATTGCATCTGTATCTTCAGAGTGAGCTCCAGGCCATGCACCTGCCGGGCACAGGGCGTCTCTATTTGTAACTTCCTGAGGAGCCTCCACACTGCTTCCAGGGCAGCTGCACCAGCCCGCGGTCCCGCCCACAGTGGAAGAGGGTTGAGTGAGTTTTGCAGGATGTGGTAAAAGTCTGGTCCACATTTCATTTTGCGTGCTGTGGGCTCCATTCATTGTCCTTAAATATTTCTGGGGAAGCCGGGTGTTGGGCTCCGTTTCAGTGAGACATTTCCGAAGCTCACAGGTCTCAGCTGTAGCCTGGAAGGAGGCAGGTGGGGCCCCGGGTGCGGTGACTCTGCCTCCTGCATGGCTTCCTGCAGTAGCTGAGCGTCCCGCAGGGGGCACCCGAGCCCAGGCCCTGCCCAGGGGCGCGCATGCACAGTAGGCCTCGTCAGCCTGCACTAACAGGAGCCCACAAGTGCTGGGGAGGCCTGAAGAGGAGGTAGGGCTGCGTCCATGCTGATGAGCCCCAGCCTCCTCAGGATGCGCGGGGAGGCTTCAGGAATATGTGGCGCCGCGTCCACTCTGACAGGAGCTCCGGGGCCCCTCAGGACCCAAGTTTAGGCTTCTGGAAGATGGGGGCTGCATCCACGGTGACAGAATCCCCAGCCTCCACAGAACGCACAGTTTTGCTTCGGGAGGACATGGGGCCACGTCCACACAACAGGACGCTGACCTCCTCAGGATCCCCGGTGTAGACTTTGGGAAATATGGGGATGCGTCCATGCGGACAGAAGACCCCAGCTTAGTCTGGGCCCATGGTGAGGCCAAAGAAAGATGTGGGGCCGCATCCACACTGACAGGAGTGTCCGGCCTTCTCAGCACACACTGTGAAGGTTTGGGAAGATTTGGGGCTGCGTCCATGCTGACAGGAGCCCCCAGCCTCCTCAGGTCTTATGGTGAGGCCTGAGGAAAATGTGAGACCACGTCAACACTGACAGGACCCCCGGCCTCCTCAGGACCTACACTTTGGCTTCGGGACATATGAGGCTGTGTCTATGTCTCCACATCTGGAGAGATGTGGCTCTGAGAAAAGGAGCACTAAGAAACATTGTCACAGTTTCAGTATTCCCTCCCCACGATTTGTGAGACCCAATTACTTCCAAACTCCTTTTTCCTCCTTCTTGTTGTGGATGGCAATGCTGCTCTGTGCCTGACCTACACAATCAATGACTCAGTAAGTATCACAACAGTTCAACTCTGTGGAGAGAACCCAAGGGTCTGCTGGGGAAGTATGAAGGAGAACTGTGGCCTTGCTTGTCTCTGTACCTGCCATATAGAAGGCCAAATAGACTTCTTTTGGAAACGGATGGGTGTTGAATAAATAGGAGAATCTGTGTATGCTGGGTCTGTTTCAGGTCACTGATTCATACTTAGGGAACTGGTTCTCTGAAAAAGTCCTGGGAAAACGTATCCTAAGTTATTTGAAAAGGAGTAGTAAAATAGATAAGGAGTTCAGAATTGAGAAAAATATTAAAATCATGTGAGGAAAGTAGAGGTGTTGATCCCGGAAGTGGGTTTCTTGCAATTACTCACTTATAGCTTGTATATTCTGAACAGAAAAAAGAAAGGGAAGGAACCACATGTGCTCGAGGTCTTCAATTTCATCTATAAAAGGAAATAATACCGCCTGTCCTGCAACACTGTCGTGAGGACTAGAACTGATGGCTGTTGATATAAAGAGTTGCTAGGTCCAGTCACCATAAAATGTAAAAACAACACACTTTATTAATATAACTACCAATACAGCTGTAATATACATTTTCTTATTTATTTATTTATTTATTTATTTATTTATTTATTTATTATTTGGGAGAGAGAGAGAGGCAGAGACACAGACAGAGGGAGAAGCAGGCTCCATGCAGGGAGCCTGACGTGGGACTCCATCCTGCATCTCCAGCATCCCACACTGGGCTGAAGGCAGCGTTAAATCGCTGAGCCACCGGGGCTGCCCTGCAATATACTTGTTAAAAATATATTTTATTTATTTATTCATGAGAGGGAGAGGGAGAGAGAGAGAGAGAGAGAGAGAGAGAGAGAGGCAGAGAGGCAGAGACACAGGCAGAGGGAGAGGCAGGCTCCATGCAGGGAGCCCGAAGTGGGACTCCATCCTGGGTGTCCAGGATCACGCCCTGGGAAGAAGGCAGTGCTAAACGGCTGAGCCACCCAGGCTGCCCGTTTTCAATTCTTCTTAAAACACACAATTTGACTTCTTTCTAGCAAAGTTTTATGTGAGTTTGGTGTACCTATCAATTAAAAGCTGTAGGGTATGGATCCCAGGCTGCCCGTAAGGTGCATGTTCAGAGCCCTTCCAACTCCTCCAAGTGCAGCCTGGAAACCACCGAGCTGGTCTGAGGCCACATCCACAGCTGTGGGAACCAAGTGCCAGAGACAGTCACGATTTACTGGATCAGAAACCCAGTTCTCCTCTGAAGCATCTGAGTCAGGGAATTGGTTTCTCTCAGGGCAGGGTGAAAAAACCTTACACGATCAGGATTTCTCTCATCCCGAGAAAAATGCTTAGCGTTTTTTTGTCGGTTTCTTTTTTCTCATGTTGCTTGGCTGTTTCTCTTGTCACATTGTCCTACTTCCTTTGGGAATTAGTTTTGGAAAGAAATTGCTCACATAATGAAAATGATCTAGATACTCAGGTTAACAAAATTTTCTAGCCAGTGTGGATATGTGTGATTCACAGTTGCTTTAAGCCGACAGAAGTTTGTTTGCACAAATTAATAACAACTTTTAATAAACGGACTTTACTGTTCATTGCTAAAAGAATGTCCCTGTCAGAGGGGCAAGACAGCTGAAGAGTAGGGTCCCCAAGTCACATGTCCCCACCAAATGACCTAGCTAACTTTCAAATCATCCTGAAAACCTATGAATTCGGCCTGAGATTTAAAGAGAGAACAGCTAGAGTTCGCATTTCTATCAAGGCGGTTCCCACCTGGGCCTCACTTGGACCTGGTGACTGTGGTTCCCACCTGGGCCTCAGCCAGACCTGGTGACTCTAGTTCCCAACTGGGCCTCACCTGGGCCTAGTGACTCTGGTCCCCATCTGGGCCTCATGTGGACCTGGCGACTGTGGTCTCCACCTTGACCCCACCTGGACCTGGTGACTCTGGTCCTCACCTGGACCTCACCTGGACATGGTAGCTGTGGACTTCATCTGGACCTGGTGACTGTGCTTCCCACCTGGGCCTCACCGTTCTTGGTGACTGGGCTCCTCAGCTACCAATGACTAGGATCCAGGATGGACCCTTAGTTGCTACTGATCCCGGGACCATCCCCAGGGTCTCACTTGTTCCTGGTGACTATGGTCCTTGTCTGGGCTGCCCTGGCTCATCCTTGGCTCTGATCCTCTCCTGGGCCTCCCCTGCTCTTGCAGGTATGGTCCCCCCTCTCGTGGGTGTGTAGTGTCTATGGTCCCTTCTGGGCCTCACCTGATGGTACTGGGCCACGATATTGGCCCTTTGCAAGGCCAGCAGGGTCTCCGAGTCCTCCTGCATGGTGCTGGAATCAAAACACATCCAAGAATGATGGCACATGAGAACCTTCCGAGGACACATGTGTCCGGGTGCTCCCTGTGGGCAGGTCCCCCTCCGTCTGACCGGAGCCAGAGACAACCCCATAGCCCTGAGGGGCACAGGCTGGGCTGGAACATCACACACGGGCCCTCACTGCCTGTCTGTCGCTCGCCCACCTACAGTCCACCTTCCCAGCCACTGTCCCAGGACACGCCGTCAGGATTCTTTTCTCGTCTGTGTATTTTGTGACTTTGACTCTGATGTGCCTGGGTGATGGTCAGCTTCTGTTGAATTTATTGGGAGTTCTCTGTCTCTCGATTTCAGTGTCTGTGTCCTTCCTCAGGTTATAGAAGTTTACATAATTCGTTCAAATAAAACTTCTGCACCCTTTTCTTCTGAGTCTCCGATGATATGAATGTTATTGTTTTAATAAGTGGCTGAGTTCCCTCAGTCTCCCTCTGTGGTCCATAACCTTTCTTGGGACTGCATCTCAGTTATAGCATTTTTAACGTTGGCCTGACTAGATTTTAGTTCTTTTATTTGTACGGTAAGGGATTCTCTAGTTTTCTTCTGTGCTCTTTTTCCAGCCCAGCTGCTATCTTTATAATCATTGTTTTTAACTCTAGTTAGACATCCTATATGCGTATTGATGCACTTCCTGGCTCTGAGTACGACCTCATGTTATTTTATGGAGGTGAATTTCTCCATCTCATTATTTTTTCCAGAAAAGAAAGAAGGAAGAAAAAGAAAAACCAAGAAAACCAATAACAACTGCCCTCCCCCCCCAAAGAAACAGCAGATTATTTTGGCCTGCTAGTTAAAAGGTAATGTAAATTTCAGCTCTTCTTCTCAGGGGCCTTAAGTATTTCTGGGGAAGCCGGGTGTTGGGCTCCGTTTCAGTGAGACGTTTCCGAAGCTAACAGGCCTCAGCTGGAGCCTGGAAGGAGGCAGGTGCGGCCTCGGCGCAGGCAGGCCGCCTCCTGCAAGGCCTCCTGCAGCTCCTGAGCGTCCCACAGGGGGCGCCTGAGCCCAGGTCCCGCACAGGGAGCCCGCATGCGCAGCAGGTCTCATCCGCCTGCACAAACTGGAGCCCGCCTGTGCTGGGGAGGCCTGAGGACGATGTGGGGACGCGTCCACGCTGATGAGCTGCAGCCTCCTCAGGACCCGCGGGGAGTCTTCAGGGGGATATTGGGCGGCAATCACGCTGACAGGAGCCGTGGTCTCCTTAGGACCCGCGGGGAGGCTTCAGGAAGATGTGGTGCTGCATCCACTCTGGCAGGAGCTCCCGGGCCCCTCAGGACATAGGTTGAGGCTTCTGGAACCTGGGGGCCGCATCCACGGTGACAGGAGCCCCGGCCTCCTCAGAACACGTGGTGACGTTTTGGGAGGACGTGGGGCCACATCCACACAACCAGACGCTGACTTCCTCAGGACCCCCGGTGTAGACTTCCGGAAAATGGGGATGCGTCCATGCGGACAGAAGACCCCCAGCCTTGTCAGGGCCTGCGGTGAGGCCTAAGAAAGATGTGGGTGCCGCATCCACACTGACAGGAGTCTCTGACCTCCTCAGGACCCACTGTGAAGGTTTGGGAAGATTTGGGGCCACGTCCATGCTGACAGGAGCCCCCGGCCTCCTCAGGTCTTATGGTGAGGCTTGAGGAAAATGTGGGGCCACGTCAACACTGACAGGACCCCCGTCCTCCTCAGGACCTGCACTTTGGCTTTGGGACATATGGGGCTGCGTCTATGCTGAAAGGAGCCTACAGCCTCCGCAGGACCCACGGTGAGGTTTCGGGGGGCCATGGGGCCATGTCCAGGCTGACAGGAGCCTCCGGCCTCCTGAGGACCTGCTGCGAGGCTTCCAGAGGATCTGAGACCTAGTCCACAGTGACAGGAGACCCAGCGTCCTCAGGACCCCGCTGACTATGACTCAGGAACACGTGAGGCCGCGTCCGCACTCACAGGAGCCCGGCTTCCTCAGGACTCCCTAGAGGACTCTGGAGGCGCCATTGGGGGCCACGTCCACATCAGAAGGGACTCCTCAGAACCACAGGGTAAGTGAATGGATAGAATGAATGGTAGGGTCAGTCAGGGGAGGGGAGACAGTTGGTGGTTAGGTTTCGTTAAATGTTAGGGGTTAGTGTTTATGCTTATGGTTACGGATTAGAGGTTAGGGTGATGCATAATTGTAAGGGTCAGTGGTTAGGAGTTAGGATGGGGATTAGGGATTAGGCATAGGGTTTAGGGTTAGGGACAGGGTTTAGAGTTAGGGTAAGGGTTTAGGCTTTAGGGATTAGGGCAGGAGGTTAGGAGTTGGGGTTAGGGTTATGGCTAGAGTTAGGGTTGGGCTTAGGTTTGCAGTTAGGTTTAGGGGTTAGGGTGTGAGTTAGGGTTGGGGTTAGGGTTAGGGGTTAGGGTTAAAGTTAGGGCTAGGTTTAGGGTTAGGGCAAGGGATCGGATTAGGATAGGGGTTTGGGGTAGTGTTAGGGTTAGTGTTTCGTTAAGGGTTATGGTTGGGGTTAGGTCAGAGTCAGGGTTAGGGTATGGTTTTGGAAAAGGGTAAGAGATAGGGTTAGGGAGTGGGTTTTTTTTTATGTATGTACCTTATATATTTCTTATTTTTACTTTCACGGTACTTTAATTGTGTTTCTTATTTTGGGATTTAGAATCTTTTAACAAGCAGGCCAAGTAATCTGGTGGGGATTTTTTCTTTGGGAGGGCAGTTGTAATTGTTTTTCTTGGTTTTTCTTTTTCTTCCTTCTTTCTTTTCTGGAAAAAATAATGAGATAAAAAATTAAAAGAAAGCAATTAATAAAAAAGAATCAAAGTAAATAAATGAAAATAAAGCCCAAAGTACAAAGGAAGCTAGACCCTACTTTCCAGAGAGAGCTGAAGCTCTGCAGCCTCCGTGGTCCGACCACTTGGTGTCAGCGAGTGGTCTGTGCGGGGTCTGGGGATGGGCCATGGGGCTAATTGTCAGATGAGCATCTGCCTGGGAGATGCACCTGTGGAGTCAGAGGCGGGGTGCGCGTCAGCGCCTATGGCCTCCAGTGGGCGGTGCTGTGGTGCTCTCTGATACTTGGCGCTGATGGGCAGGATGTGGTTGGGGAAGCTGAGTCCTCTGGCTCTGGGGCTGAGCATCCCGCCCCCCCCACCCCCAGTCTGCAGGGGCTTCCACAGAAGAGCCCCCAAGCCCCCGGGTCTCCGCCGCTTCTCTCAGAATCCTGCGTTCACTCTGCCTGCGTCCGAGCTTCTTTTGGTTTTGTTTTTTTATCTCAGACTGTTGTGCCCAAGATTGCGAATCCAAGAAACCACCCAGAAGCCGACACTGATGCAAACACACGAGGGTTTATTTACAAGCTGGAGCTTGTGTCCAAGTTTGCCCGACACAGCGGAGCAGGGACTTCGACCCCGAGGTGGGTTTTAGCTTAGTTTTAAGGGGTGGTCTCGGGGACCTCCAGAAGGGCTGGAGCAGGGATCCCTGGGTGGCACAGCGTTTTAGCGCCTGCCTTTGGCCCAGGGCGCAATCCTGGAGACCCGGTATCGAATCCCGCATCAGGCTCCCGGTGCATGGAGCCTGCTTCTGTCTCTGCCTCTCTCTCTCTCTCTCTCTCTCTCTCTCTCTGTGACTATCATAAATAAACAAATCCATAAATAAATAAAAATTAAAATTAAAAAAAAAAAAGAAGGGCTGGAGCAATTCCTCAAGTTCTGTTTACATTTTGCTCTGGGGCCTTCAAGGGCATTGAGCTCTTTTCTCATTCTAATAGGGGCTTCCTGCCCTTGGCCTGGGCTCAGTTCTTAAGCTAATGCGGGGCTTTCTAAGACATTAAGCTGTAAACTTTTGTTTTTCTGCTGTGACTGAATTAATGCAAATTTCAGGTCTTCTTCGCAGGGTTGTGGGATGGCTGGACGTGTGCTAACCCTGAACTTAAAGTGGAATGGCCTTAATTTTCTCGGCCTCCACACGTCCCGTCCCATCCTATCTAGCTCCTTCCCCCTTCCCCGGAGCTCCTAAGAGAGCAATTGCAAATGACCTCAGCTTGGCAGCCTGTGTTGGGGGACAGGCCCAGGGATTTGGGATCAGGAAGACCTGGAGCACCGGCGTCCCGGCTGTGCAGTGGGATTCCATGCTGCAGACTCTTATTCCCTAAGGCTATCTTGACTTTGTACATAGAAAAGCTCTCCTTTGCCTTTAAAAGATGAAGAGCGAGTCCAAGTGTTTTTTCTCTGCCCATCTGATTGCTCAGATTCCAATCTGAGACGTATTTCCTGTTAATAAGGATAATTTACTCTCCGTAGTACTATGGTTAAAATATTCTGACACAAGTAATTCAGAGGGATAAGGGTTTCTTATCTCTTTCTTCACAGCTCAGTCACTCATCAGGAAATGCATCTTTATGGATTTGGAAAGAACTGAGAGACATTATTACCAATGGTCATATTATTATGTGAAGGATTCTTCCCTGAGATCCCAAGAAGGCAGTTTTTCCTCGGGCTTGAGGAGGCCTCTTGGAGTGAGGTTAGAATCAGAAATTGTGTGTCTGGGTTTCAGATAATGGAACTGGTTAGCTAAGTAAACATGGACAGGCACTTAGGTTCTTTTTGTTTTTGTTTTTTCTTTTTTTTTTTTTTAATTTTTATTTATTTATGATAGTCACACAGAGAGAGAGAGAGAGAGAGAGGCAGAGACACAGGCAGAGGGAGAAGCAGGCTCCATGCACCGGGAGCCCGACGTGGGATTCGATCCCGGGTCTCCAGGATCGCGCCCTGGGCCAAAGGCAGGCGCTAACCTGCTGTGCCACCCAGGGATCCCCTCTTTTTAAATTTCAATTGCCTTAAAAGCTACGGAATAATTTTTAAACACCTCCCTCATTGGACTTGCAGGATTTTTTTATTGCTAATATAAGTTAACATTCATATGGCACATATTATGTGCCAAGAATTGTGTCATGCTTCCCATAAAAGAACTCATGGGGTCCTCCAACAACCCTATGGGCAGATACTGTTATCTTGATGGGCCAACTAAAGGATAGGAAGAAAACATCTTGTCCAAGGTCAAACAGCTAGTTAAGTGGATTCGAACTCAGGAAGCCTGACTCCAGGCTGTTATGGCCACCAGAAAATGTTTATTAAGTACTTCCTAACGTCCTAGGTAATGTACAAATAAAGTCCAACTCTTTACTCACTAGAGCTCTATGGCACAGGCATTATTACTGTCACCGTTTTGCAGAGAAAGAAGTAGGTTCGGAGCCTAAGCTCAAGGGACTTGCCCAGAGCCCTACAATTCAGAGGCAGAAACCTTCCCTTTCCTCATACTGTTCTCCTTCCACCACTTACCTTCTCCTTTCTCTAAGTCTTAATATAAATGTTGCTTCTTCTGGTCATCTTCTGAGGCCCCAGTTAGACTAAGCCTTCTTATATATGTACTTGTAGTAAGCTGTATATTTACCTTTCTATTGGCTACTATAATCTTGTCTAGTCGTCTTTCTGTCACTTTTTGGTTAGTATCCGTCTCTCCCACCAGCATGGCCTGGAGGGAGATAGGGACTGCATCTGTGTCTGGTTAACTTGGTATTCCTAGCACCTTGCACATAGTAGGTATGCACCAAATACTTAATAAATTAATGGATCCCTAACCTTCTTGAGTTGATGTTGATAAACATTAGAACATGAAATGGACCAAGATAAGAATGAAATTGCTGGATGAAATGATAAAAAGCAATTTTATCCATTCACTCATTCAGTATTTTATCAGGGGCCTACTGTGTGCCATATCTGAGCGAAGGAAAACGATGCGTGATTCCATTAGGGTATTACAATAGCAACTTAAAAATTGGCCTTCTAAGGCATTTGCTGTAGTTGAAAGCTCTAACTAAAAGGCTCAGTGATTAGGAAGGAACTGAATAAAATCAAAATAAAGTATTATCTGGGCAGGAATTTCCCAGTAAATCTGGTTTAATAAAAATTTCACACGAATCCTTTTTTAACTGACACTGAAGCACTGTGAACTCTTTGGAAGACAACTGTCAAGGAAATAAAGGTTAGTAGGCATTGCTAATTTTAAATGCACTTGCAATATGGTGTCTGATATAAAAGAAGTATTTTTATCTGATTTTTGCTATTTATTATCCTTTCCTGCTTTTCAGGTTGAAAAGCATTATACGTGTTCCTAAGTGTTTTTCCTTCCTTCTGATATAAAATTCTTATTTAAGAATAAGGCAAAAATTAATTAAACTATTCTTAAAGTGTCTTCACACTTGGAGCCTGATTCATTTAAGTCAATTTTCAAAATAAATCTTATTTATTAGAAAAAAAAAAAAACAAAGATTTATAGGGAAATTGAGAAGACAGTACAGAGAATTCTCATGCACTGGCACTCAATTTCTCCAATTATCGAAATATTATATTAGTACGGTACAAATATTAGCTAATGAATCAATATTAAAATATTTGCATTGTCAGCTTTCTCCACAGTAAAGTGATTAGTATTAGTATTAGTATTATATTATCATTATTATTTTAAGTTTTCCATGACATATTTTGTAGAAGGAAGTTACTATGTGTATTCCACACATAAGAGTGGGAAGCTATGCTCATCCACTTGAGGGTGGAATGTCTGCACAAATTGTTTGAAATTCTTCTACATGGGAGATTTCTCTTCCTTATGGGTTTGTTTGTTTCTTTTTCACAGATGTTATTTATTTATTTGAGAGAGAGAGGAGAGAAAAAGCATGAGCGAGAGGGGCAGAGGGAGAGGGAGGAGCAGGTTCCCTGCTGAACAGGGAGCCTGCCTTGGGACCTGGATCATGATCTGAGCCTAAGGCAGAAGCTTAACTGACTGAGCCACCCAGGTGCCCCTCTTTCTTTCTTTTACAATTTTTAATATTAGTATAGATTCTTGGATATTCATTTTATGCTTTGGGTTATAATCCAACACTACTTATTTTGTTGCTTATATTGTCTCCTCTCTGGCCACGGGAGCTCTTTCAGTTGACACCTGTGTGCCTTTAACATATTTCCATGAGTATGGAGTCTCTTGTCTGTTCCTAAATTTTTGAAAGACAAACTTTATGTAAATATCATTTTTGACTGGCACTTTGTTTCTGTCCCCATCCCTATCTTTGCCTCCTTCCCTCTCTCTTCACTGTTTCATTTCTTTATTTATTATGATCTGAAAATAGGAAAGGACATGGGATTTCAAATTTTGCTATTTTAAGGTAAATCACTTCTCCTTGGTGCCTAGCCAGTGGTTCTCAAATGTTAATGTGCAAGAGAATAACCTGGAGAGCTTGTTAATATGGCCAGCCAACATTTTAATTTTTTTTAGGTTAAAGGAAGGGGCAGGTTAGGATTCTACATGTTAACCGGTACCCTCAGAAAATAATAATGGAGTTCTTTGAGGGCTTTGCTTTGAAAAGCAGTGAGCATGAGGGCAGATGGCTGTTCTGATACACATATTTATTATTTCTAGTGGCTTGGACCCATATACCCACCGCTTGTGATAGAAAGGGATATAGATTTGGGGATTTTCTATCGCCATAGGAGAGAACCCTAAAATACTCAGGATCTATGCTCAGAGTTAGTTTTATAGTTTAGCATTTGAGTATATATAAGATTCCCCCGTCTTTTTGTGCTGAGTATAGAGTGTTTAGGACCCCACAGCAGCATTTCAGGTCTGAGAGGGAACTGAGGGATCATCAGCTCTGGTCCTCTCCTCTGAGGCACAGGAAAGAAACTGAGAGTTCTGGAGGATTGGATTGTCCAAGTTCACACGCTTATTGGTGGTAGAGCTAGGTCTGAAGGTCTTCCTAGAGATTGTTGCATCAAGACAGACACCATTGAACATAACTAGTTTAGATAGGCATTTGTGAAATAGACAATTTTGGGTTACTCTTTCTGCTTTTAAATTTTTTTTTTTTAAATTTTTATTTATTTATGATAGTCACAGAGAGAGAGAGAGAGGCAGAGACACAGGCAGAGGGAGAAGCAGGCTCCATGCACCGGGAGCCCGATGTGGGATTCGATCCCGGGTCTCCAGGATCGCGCCCTGGGCCAAAGGCAGGCGCCAAACTGCTGCGCCACCCAGGGATCCCTCTTTCTGCTTTTATACTTTCATATAAAGGTACGACTGCATCTAGGTTTCAGGATTACCCCTTCTGTTAGTTATAAGAGTAGATGATGTAAATATCAGTGTTTGCCATTTGAAATTCTCTGTTTAACTATTTTTAAATTGAGTTTTAAAAATATTAAACCTGGCACTTAGTTCTCGGCTTGGACAAACTTAATCTGAGTAAGGTTGGCTTCTCTGAAAATATAGGCAATTAGATATAGAAGCATGAAGACTTGGAAAGTGAAAGGGTAGGCAAGGTCTCACGGCTGAGGTTTTTTTCGGGGAATACCTTTGTTTAATTAATTCATCAGGCAGTATTCTGATGGCGCACATGGAGACCTAATTCGAATCCCTTTTAGGGTGCTTCATGAAATGTAACTATCTGGCAGAAGAAAGACTACTTTGGTTGAATGTTTTATTGAGCTAAAGTGACTCTAATTCTAGATGAGCCTGAAGCTGTGACGTTAACGTGTTGTGGTCGTTTAAAGAACTCTGGACCAGAATCGAGTCTTGGCTTTGCGCCTTGCCACCCGTGTGACCCTGAGCAGTGTGCATTACTTCTCGTGTCTTCTCAGTTTCCTTATCTGTTAGTTGAGGGGATCGGTCTCCATACCGTTCATTAACTCTTTGTTTTTAATGACAATCACAGATTTGTCATTATTGGACCATCACTAATAAATATCACAAAAAGTGAATTCATTTCTCTTTCTCCCTCTCCCTCGTTTTTTGCATTTTTCCATTCTGGAACTTTGATTTGCTTTTCAGAATACTTATTTATTTGAACTGGGAAGGAGTTGCAGGTCATTTTCCATTCACATTCATAACTTTTTATGATCTAATGAAGGTCATTTCATAAATGAATTGCTGAGGACGGCTGAGCCGTCCAGTTCCTTTTTTAAATTTAAATTTAAATTAAAAAAATTTTTAATTTAAATTCAATTTGTCAACATGTAGTATAATACCCAGTGTTCATCACGTCACTTGCCCTCCTTAATGTCCGTCCCCCAGTTACACTATCCTCCCACCCACCTCCCCTTCCGCAATCCTTTGTTTCCCCGAGTTAGGAGTCTCTCATAGTTTATCTTCTGTGAGACCCAGGAAATTTAACAAAAATCCCCTACCCCTGGACAAGCAGAGCAGTACTGATTCCATTTTGTGCTACACCTGCCACCTGCTGTGTGACCCCCACATAACCTGCTTATTGCTTAAGGCACTGCCCCACCCTCGTCAAGCCGCTGGGCACACCCTAATCGGAAATCAGCTCATAACCATGTAACCCTGCTTTGTGCCCACCAAAACTGTGCACCAATTCCGAGCAAAGTAATAGGCCAGCTCAAATGGATACTATAGGGTAAGATGTAATTCAATCGGCCACTTGTGTGTGGACCAACATGACTGTGCAACTTTCTGCGTATCCCATGGGCCACTGGCCCCTATAAAGCTGCTACGCCTCTTAGTCTCGGGGTCCAAGTCCCTGCTCCGCTGTGTCGGGTACACTTGGACCCAAGCTCGAGCTTGTAAATAAACCCTCGTGTGTTTGCATCGGTGTCGGCTCCTCGGTGGTTTCTCGGATTAGCAATCTTGGGGACAACACTGCCTCTCAATTTTCTCCACTCAGTTTCCCTCCCCTCCCTTATGATCCTCTTCACTGTTTCTTACATTTGACATAAGAGTGAAACCGTATGATAATTCTTTCTCCACGTGGCTTATTTTATTCAGCATAATACCCTCCAGTTCCATGTCCATGAAAATGGTAGGTATTCATCCTTGCAGATGGCTAAATAATAATACATTGTATATATAGACCACATCTTCTTTTTTTTAATTTTTAAAAAAATTTTTAAAAATTTTTATTTATGATAGTCACACACACACACACAGAGAGAGGCAGAGACATAGGCAGAGGGAGAAGCAGGCTCCATGCACCGGGAGCCCGACGTGGCATTCGATCCCGGGTCTCCAGGATCCTGCCCTGGGCCAAAGGCAGGCGCCAAACCGCTGCGCCACCCAGGGATCCCCAGACCACATCTTCTTTATCCATTCATCTGTTGAAGGACATCAAGGCTCCTTCCACAGTTTGGCTATTAACATTGCCGTTGTGAACATTGGGGTGCAAGTGTCCAGTCATTGCACTACATCTGTGTCTTTGGGGTAAATACCCAGCAGTGCAATTGGTGGGTTGTTGTATAGCTCCATTTCCTACACAATCAATGACTCAGTAAGTATCACAACAGTTCAACTCTGTGGAGAGAACCCAAGGGTCTGCTGGGGAAGTATGAAGGAGAACTGTGGCCTTGCTTGTCTCTGTACCTGCCATATAGAAGGCCAAATAGACTTCTTTTGGAAACGGATGGGTGTTGAATAAATAGGAGAATCTGTGTATGCTGGGTCTGTTTCAGGTCACTGATTCATACTTAGGGAACTGGTTCTCTGAAAAAGTCCTGGGAAAACGTATCCTAAGTTATTTGAAAAGGAGTAGTAAGATAGATAAGGAGTTCAGAATTGAGAAAAATATTAAAATCATGTGAGGAAAGTAGAGGTGTTGATCCCGGAAGTGGGTTTCTTGCAATTTACTCACTTATAGCTTGTATATTCTGAACAGAAAAAAGAAAGGGAAGGAACCGCATGTGCTCGAGGTCATCAATTTCATCTATAAAAAGGAAATAATACCGCCTGTCCTGCAACACTGTCTAGAAGGGATGGCTGTTGTGTGGACTTGCTAGGTCCAGTCACCATAAAAATGTAAAAACAACACACTTTATTAATATAGCTACCAATATAGCTGCAATATACATTTTCTTATTTATTTATTTATTTATTTATTTATTTATTTATTTATTTATTATTTGAGAGAGAGAGAGAGGCAGAGACACAGACAGAGGGAGAAGCAGGCTCCATGCAGGGAGCCTGACGTGGGACTCCATCCTGCATCTCCAGCATCCCACACTGGGCTGAAGGCAGCGTTAAATCGCTGAGCCACCGGGGCTGCCCTGCAATATACTTGTTAAAAATATATTTTATTTGTTTATTCATGAGAGGGAGAGGGAGAGAGAGGCAGAGAGGCAGAGACACAAGCAGAGGGAGAGGCAGTCTCCATGCAGGGAGCCCGAAGTGGGACTCCATCCTGGGTGTCCAGGATCATGCCCTGGGAAGAAGGCAGTGCTAAACGGCTGAGCCACCCAGGCTGCCCGTTTTCAATTCTTCTTAAAACACACAATTTGACTTCTTTCTAGCAAAGTTTTATGTGAGTTTGGTGTACCTATCAATTAAAAGCTGTAGGGTATGGATCCCAGGCTGCCCGTAAGGTGCATGTTCAGAGCCCTTCCAACTCCTCCAAGTGCAGCCTGGAAACCACCGAGCTGGTCTGAGGCCACATCCACAGCTGTGGGAACCAAGTGTCAGAGACAGTCACGATTTACTGGATCAGAAACCCAGTTCTCCTCTGAAGCATCTGAGTCAGGGAATTGGTTTCTCTCAGGGCAGGGTGAAAAAACCTTACACGATCAGGATTTCTCTCATCCCGAGAAAAATGCTTAGCGTTTTTTTGTCGGTTTCTTTTTTCTCATGTTGCTTGGCTGTTTCTCTTGTCACATTGTCCTACTTCCTTTGGGAATTAGTTTTGGAAAGAAATTGCTCACATAATGAAAATGATCTAGATACTCAGGTTAACAAAATTTTCTAGCCAGTGTGGATATGTGTGATTCACAGTTGCTTTAAGCCGACAGAAGTTTGTTTGCACAAATTAATAACAACTTTTAATAAACGGACTTTACTGTTCATTGCTAAAAGAATGTCCCTGTCAGAGGGGCAAGACAGCCGAAGAGTAGGGTCCCCAAGTCACATGTCCCCACCAAATGACCTAGCTAACTTTCAAATCATCCTGAAAACCTATGAATTCGGCCTGAGATTTAAAGAGAGAACAGCTAGAGTTCGCATTTCTATCAAGGCGGTTCCCACCTGGGCCTCACTTGGACCTGGTGACTGTGGTTCCCACCTGGGCCTCAGCCAGACCTGGTGACTCTAGTCCCCAACTGGACCTCACCTGAGCCTAGTGACTCTGGTCCCCATCCGGGCCTCCTGTGGACCTGGCGACTGTATTCCCCACCTTGGCTTCACCTGGACCTGGTGACTGTGGTCTCCACCTTCACCTCACCTGGACCTGGTGACTCTGGTCCCCACCCAGGCCTCACCTGGACATGGTAGCTGTGGACTTCATCTGGACCTGGTGACTGTGCTTCCCACCTGGGCCTCACCGTTCTTGGTGACTGGGCTCCTCAGCTACCAATGACTAGGATCCAGGATGGACCCTTAGTTGCTGCTGACACCAGGACCATCCCCAGGGTCTCACTTGTTCCTGGTGACTATGGTCATTGTCTTGGCTGACCTGACTCATCCTTGGCTCTGATCGTATGGTCTCCCCTATCGTGAGTGTGTATTGTCTATGGCCCCTTCTGGGCCTCACATGATGGTACTGGGCCCTTTGCAAGGCCAGTAGGTTCTCTGAGTCCTCCTGCACAGTGCAGCAATCCAAACACATCCCAGAATGACGGCGCATGAAAACCTTCCGAGGACACATGCGTCCGGGTGCTCCCCGTGGGCAGGTCCCCCTCCGTCTGACCAGAGCCAGAGACAACCCCATAGCCCTGAGGGGCACAGGCTGGGCCAGAACTTCACACGGGCCCTCACTGCCTGTCTGTCGCTCGCCCAGCTACAATCCACCTTCCCAGCCACTGTCCCAGGATACACCGTTACACTGGGATCACAGAGCGCTCCCACCCCGGTATCAGGAGCACATGGGCGGGGGACCCAAGAGGCTCCGGGGAACTGCCGATCTGATGCTCGGGGTGATGTCTCCCAGCCCGGGGGAGATCGAAGGTTTCTCTTAGATTCCACAAGCACAACGACCAAGGGGAGAAAGCAACGGACTGGACTTCATCAAAATTAAAACCTGATGTCAACAAGAGTGCGACCAAACTCCCCACCCTGAGGGCAAGGATGCGTGAATATCCTGAGGGGGGTCTGGGGGGAGCATGAGGGACTCCGGGTTCCAGTGCGTGAAGAGCAAGCCTGCTCACCGGTCAGGGGGACCCAGCAGGCCCTGATAGTCCGTCTCTGTCCACAGGGTGGGGCAGGTGGGTGTCATCCCTGTCGGGGTCCATGCATCTAGGATGGGCTAGAAAGGTCCTGTATTGGGTCTCCCTGCACAGCACAGGGCTTAAAGGGGAGCGGGGGTCCTGGGGGAGCTGCCGAACTGCAACTGCAGCCTCCTTCCCTGGACAGGGCCTTCGGGGCCGCCCTCACCCTGTGGGGCTGTGGAAGGGCTGCAGGAGCTGCTCAGGGTCATCGGATTGGGGTCGGGTTGTTTTGGACCCCAGCCCGGGAGGCCAGCACCCCCACCTGGAACCACAGGCCCCAGAGTGGCCCCCGGGGAGCAGGCATCAGCCTCCACTCACTTGTGACCTGTCGCTGTGTGAGCGCCTCCTCTTTATGCACCGGAGTACTGGGGAGAGTGGGAGAGTTGGGGTACTGAAGAGAGTGGGAGGACTGAGCTACTGGGGAGAGCGGGAGAGTCAGGTCGCTGTGAGCCAGATCCAGAGCCTGAGTACTTCTGAAGGTCTGCAGATGCACAGTGAGCGCCAGGCAGCAGTGGAACCCGGGGGCGGCACAGTTCCGCCCACAGTGGGGTCCCGCATCATGACTGTGGGCAGGCAGGGTCCAATCAGCACTTAGCCCTTCACCCTAAAGGCTGAGGGTCACGGGGGAGGGTTCTGTCCCCATGCCAGGTGGGAAGGGAATGCAGGCAGCCTCACACATCCTCAGTGCCCATCCTCGGGCCCTGCAGGCCTTCTGCCCTTCTAGGTAGACGGGGTCACAGAGGTCCCCCCGACCCCAGAGTTCACAGCATGGGGTTGCACTTAACATTTGAGGGGCTCCTGAGTGGTTCAGTCCGTTCCGCGTCGACTCTTTAGTTTGCTTCAAGTCAGGATCTCGAGGTTGTGGCGTGGAGCCTTACGTGGGGCTTGGGCTCCGGTGGGTGAGGAGTCCGCTCCAGGTTCCCCCTCTCCCTCTGCCCCTCCCCACTGCACCCTGTCTCAAGTAAATCTTCTAAAAATTAACATGAAGACATGTGAGCATCTTTATCTCCTCTGCCAAGGTGACTTCGTGTGTGTAACGACCGTGTAAATTCCTTTCACGGACCCACCGGGAGTCCTACCAGAAACCCCTTTTCCTTGATATTTGTTGAAGTACAGTCAACACACAATGTGACAGTAGTTTTAGGGCTACAACTAGTGACTTGACAATTCTGTGCCTTACTCAGCTCCCCCCACGAGAAGTGGCGTCACTGTCTGTCCCCGTACAAAGTTGTCACAACAGTACTGACTCTATTCCCGAGGCTGTACTTTCTAAATTTCTGTAACTTATTTATTTGAGAACTATACGCTTATAGCTCTTCCTATTGTTCATCTATGTTGCCCATGTACTACCCACGGCCCCTCTGTCCATTGGTCAGCAGGATCCATCACATTAACCAGAGAAAGGACATGGGGCAGCCCGGATGTTTCAGCAGGTTAGCGCCTGCCTTCGGCCCAGGGCGGGATCCTGGAGTCCCGGGATCGAGTCCCACGTCAGGTTCCCTACATGGAGCCATCTTCTCCCTCTGCCTGTGTCTCTGCCTCTCTCTCTCTCTGCCTCTCTCTCTCTGTCAAGGATATGTAAATAAAATCTTTTTTAAAAGGAAAAAGAAGAGATAGGACAAAAAGCATAGGATCCTCTCAAGAGTTGCAGAAAAATCATTTGACAAAATACAACATCAAAAGCATAGTGCGTTTTGAGGAAATGTCTATCAACAGAATAAAGGCCGCTAGGAAGGCCCGCAGCTGACGTCATCCTCAAGGGTGAAAACCTGAAATCACCTCCCCTGAGCAGGAACAAGCCAAGGAGGTCCCCTCTCAGCGCTGGAAGTCCTAATGTAGTCAACAGACAGGAAACAGGAAAGGTTCCACACCTCGAAGGGGGACGTCACACTGTCCCTATTTGCTGAAGATGCAGTACTAGAAACTGGAAACCCGAGAGCCTCCACCAAAACCTGTTAGAACTAAGGAGTGAGTTCAGTAAGGTCACGGGACACAAACTGACCCTACAGAGCTCAGTAGCCTTGCTGCGTCCCAACAATGAGCACTCAGGAAGGAAATGAAGGACGTGACTCCCTTCTCAGGAGCATCACAGAGAATAAATAATGAGACTGAACCAAAGGAGCACAAGACTTGTACACTGAGCCATACCAAGCCCTGGCAGGCTGTCCTGGGCTCGTGGGGTGGGAGCCTCATCTTGTGAAAATGTCCGCAGTTCCTGAAGCCAGCCTCAGTTTCAATGTCATTCCTATGAAAACCATGGTGGCAGATCCTAGAAATAGGAAAAAAAACCCAAAACATCCATCTGCCCCCACAAATGACCCCGGACCGCAAATCAGTATAGGAGAAGCAGGACAGAGTGGGACGCAGCACTTTCCTCTTTCAAACGATGTCACAGAGACACAGGAGAAAGCAGTGTGGTTCTCAGGCCCCCAGCTGGCTCCGTTGGTTAAGTATCCAACTCCTGCCCTCACCTACGGTCCTGATCTCAAGGTCGTGAGTTCTAGCCCTGGGCTGGGTCATGGACGAGGCATGGCGCTGACTTAAATAAACCAGACCCACAGGGAGTGGTCCCAACATAAGCTGAAGGAGCAGAACAGAGAGTCCAGAAGGAAATAGGCTCTGATACAACTGATTTTTTTTAACTTAATTTAATTTAAACCCAATTAATTAACGTATAGCATATTATACTTTCAGAGGAAGAATTCAGGGATTCACCAGTTGGAGAAAACAGCAGTGCTCATGATGTCAGGTGCCCTCCTTCATGCCGGTCCCCTGTTATCCCCCCTCTCCCCTCCAGCGACCCTCAGTTTGTTTCCTATGATTAAGAGTGTGTATTTCCTGCATCTGTTTTCATCCTATTTGTTTATGCTTCCCTTCACAGATGTTCATGTGCTTTGCTTCTTTAATTCCTCCTATGAATGGCACCACATGGTGATTCTCTTTCCCGACTGAATTATTTCACTTAACACGATCCCTCTAGTTCTATCCACGTCATTGCAAATGGCAAGATTTCCTTCTCTTTGATAGCTGAGTACCATTCCTATCATCTATCTATCATCCATGACCATCATCTATCTCCCATCCTCTTTATCCATCATCTGCCCCAGGGCACCGAGGCTCCTCCCACAGTGTGGCTACTGTCGACCCGGCTGCTGTGGACATCGGGGTGCAGGTGCCCAAGTCTCACTGCATCTGTATCTTCGGAGTGAGCTCCAGGCCGTGCACCTGCCGGTCGCAGGGTGGCTCTATTTGTATCTTCCTGTGGAGCCTCCAAACTGTTTCCAGTGCGGCTGCCCCAGTGGAAGAGGGTTGAGTGAGTTTTGTAGGACGTGGTAAAAGTCTGGCCCACATTTCATTTTGCGTCCTGTGGGCTCCATTCATTGTCCTTAAGTGTTTCTGGGAAGCCGGTGTTGGGCTCCGTTTCAGTGAGATGATTCCGAAGCTCACAGGCCTCAGCTGGAGCCTGGAAGGAGGCAGGTGCGGCCCTGGCGGGGGCAAGCTGCCTCCTGCCCGGCCTCTTGCAGTGCCTGAGCCTCCCGCAGGGGGCGCCCGAGCTGGAGCCCCGCCCAGGGGGCACACATGCGCAGTAGGCCATTTCCGCCTGCACTAACAGGAGCCTGCCTGTGCTTGGGAGGCCTGAGGAGGACGTCACAGGACACGCGGGGAGTCTTCAGGGGGACATTGGGCCGCGTTCAAGCTGACAGGAGCCCCCGTCTCCTCAGGACCCGCAGGGAGGCTTCAGGAAGAGGTGGGCCCGCATCCACTCTGGCAGGAGCTCCCGGGCCCCTCAGGACATAGGTTGAGGCTTCTGGAACCTGGGGGCCGCATCCACGGTGACAGGAGCCCCGGCCTCCTCAGCACCCGCTGACTATGACTCAGGAACACGTGGGCCCACGTCCGCACTCACAGGAGCCCGGCTTCCTCAGGACCCCCTGGAGGACCCTGGAGGAGCCTTTGGGGGCCACGTCCACATCAGAAGGGATCCTCAGAACCACAGGGTAAGTGAATGGGTAGAATGAATGGTAGGGTCAGGGGAGAGGCAGCAGTTGGTGGTTAGGGTTAGGTGAGATGTTAGGGGTTAGTGATTATGCTTATGGTTACGGATTAGAGGTTAGGGGGAGGGAAAAGGGTAAGGGTCAGTGGTTAGGAGTTAGGATGGGGATTAGGGATTAGGGAAAGGGGTTAGGGTTAGGCACAGGATTTAGAGTTAGGGTTAGGGTTTAGGCTTTAGGGATTAGGGCAGGAGGTTAAGAGTTGGTGTTAGGGTTATGGTTAGAGTTAGGGTTGGGCTTAGGTTTGCAGTTAAGGTTAGGGGTTAGGCTCTGAGTTGGGGTTAGGGGTTAGGGTTAGGCATTAGGGTTAAAGTTAGGGCTAGGTTTGGGGTTAGGGCGAGGGTTAGGGTTAGGATAGGGGTTAGGGCTAGGGTTAGGGTTAGTGTTTGGGTAGGTATTAGGGTCAGGTCAGGGTCAGGGTACGGTTTTGGAAAAGGGTAAGAGATAGGGTTAGGGAGTGGGTTAGGGGTTAGTTTTAGGGTAGGGTTAGGGTACAGTTTGGGGTATGAGATAGGGTTAATATTACAGGGTTAGCGTTAGGGTACAGGTTAAGGTTAGGAATAGGATTTGAGTCCATTAAGTTAAGGTTAGAGTTAGAGGTTAGGGTTAGGGTTAGATTTAAGGTAGGGGTCAGGGTTAAGGGTTTAGAATAGGTTTAGGAGTTAGGGTGAGGGTTGGCAGGAAGGTTCAGTGAATGTGTTTCGGTCTTGGGGTTTGTGTTTGGTTTTCGATTAGTGATAGGTCTTGTTCAAGGGTTAGGTTAACATTAAGCTTAAGCGTAGGGTTAGGGTTATGTCTGTGTACGGTTAGAGTTTGGGTCTTGGCATGTGCCTGCACTGGGACTCTAGTATATTCGGCCGTATACTTTTATGCACTCTATTTAGGTTTTGGGTTCAAAGATTGCCTGACTCCACCAAGTCAGTGGCCTCCCCAGAGAATCAAAATCCAGGCTTCTGCTGGGGTCAGAATAGACATGGCAGGCTTCTCCTGAGCTGAGCTAAGGAGGGGATTTGTGGCTCTAAATACTATTTATTTGGATTTTCAGTTGCACAAGATAACTCTTGTGCGTGCATGTTTCATCAATACTACCAATTATTATTTTAAAGTTTTCCTTGAATTCCTGTTTGTAAACACAGTATGATATAGTTTCAGGTTTACCACATAGTGATTCAACCCTTGGATACAACGGCTGGTACTGGTCACAGGTGCCCTCCACTATTCCCATCCCCTGATTCCCCATCCCCCCCACCTTCCTCTGGTATTTATTTGTTTATTCTCTGTGGTTAAGAGTGTGTTTCCTGGTTTGCTTCTCTCATCCCCCACTCCGCCCCTTTGCCAGTTTGTTTGGTTTCTTAAAATACACATGTGAATGCAATTGTATGGTATTTGGTATCTGTCTTTCTCTGAGTTCATTTAGC
This sequence comes from Vulpes ferrilata, assembly GCA_024500485.1. Lineage (NCBI taxonomy): Eukaryota > Metazoa > Chordata > Mammalia > Carnivora > Canidae > Vulpes > Vulpes ferrilata. The sequence goes on from CM044694.1 coordinate 122,822,669, forward strand.
ATAAGTCCTTTCCACTTCTCCCACGTCATTGTAAATGGCTTCATTTCATCCCTTCTGATGACCGAGTGATGTCGCAGTGTGTATATTTACCACATCGTCTCTGCCCATTCGTCTGCCGATGGACATCTGGGCTGTATGCACAGTTTGGCTGTTGTTGATAACGCTGCTACAAACAGTGGGCTGCGTGTCCCTCTTCGAATCTACTAAACTACTTTTGTATCCTTGGGGTAAATACCTAGCTGTGCAGTTTTGGAATTGTAGGGTAGCTCTACTTTGAACTTCTCGAGGACCCTCCACACTGTTTTCCACAGTGACTGCACCTGTTCGCATGCCCACCAGGAGTGTAAGGGGGCTCCCCCTTCTCCATAGCCTCACCAACACCTATTATTTCTTGTGTTGTTAATTTTAGCCATTCTGACAGCTGTCAGGTGACATCTCATTGTGGTTTTGGTTTGCATTTCCTTGATGATGGGTGACGCTGAGTGTCTTTCCGTGTGTCTGGCGGCCATCTGGATGTCTTGCCAGAGACAAAGTCCATTCATGTCTTCTGCCCATCTGCAGTTGGATACTTTGTGTTTAGGATGCTGAGATTTATATTTGCTTTATGTGTTTTGGATACTAACTCTTTATTGGATGTTTTGTTTACAAATATCTCCTCTCGATTTGTATGTTGCCTTTGAGCTTTGGTTGTTTCCTTCACTTTGGGGAAGCTTTTCAATTTGATAAAGCCCCAAGAGTATTTTTGCTTTTGTTTCCCTCGCCTCAGAGGCATTTCTAGAAAGAAGATCCAATGGCCAATGTCAAAGACGGTGCTGCCTATCCTTTCTTCTTTTTATGGTTTCAGGTCTCACATTTAGGTCTTTTGTCCATTTTGAATTTATATGGTATAAGAGAGGAGTCCAGGTTCATTCTTCTGCATGTGGCTGCCTGGTTTTCCCAACACCATTTGTTCTTATCCTGGGGTCAGGGTTAGGGTTTGTTGAAGAGACTGCTTTGTGCCATTGGATATTCCTTCCTGCCTTGTTGTCGATTAATGGATCATGGAGTTACAGGTTTCTATCTTGTTTCGGATTTCCCTTTTGTTCTATTGATCTAAGCGTCTCCTGTTGGGAAGTTCTTGATTGCTGATTCAATTTCTTTGCTGGTTATTTGTCTGTTCAAATTTCTTATTTCTTCCTTTTTTATTTTTGCTATGTTATATATTTCTAGGAATTGATCTATTTCTTCCAGGTTCGAGGTTGCTGGCATATAATTTTTCATAATGTTCTCTTATAAACCTTTGTATTTCTCTAGTGTTGTTATTTCTCTTTTCTCATTTGTGATTTTATTTGGGTCCTTTCTCGTCTTTTTATCTTTTTTCTTTTTTAAAGACTTTATTTATGAATTCATGAGAGACACAGAGAGGCAGAGGTATCGGCAGAGGGAAAATGAGGCTCCATGCAGGGAGCCAGATGTGGGACTTGATCCCCCAGGACCCCGGATCATGATCTGAGCCAAAGCAGATGATCAACCACTGAGGCACCCAGGTGCCTTGCTGATTCAATTCCATTGCTAGTTATGGGTCTGTTCACATTTTCTGTTTCTTCCTATTTCAGTGTTGCTCGTTTGCATATTTCTAGGGATTTGTCCATTTCTTCCAGGTCTCCCAGTTTGTTAGCGTATAGTCTTTCATAGTTTTCCCTTATAATTGTCTTGTTTTTCTGGTGTTGATTGTGATCTCTCTTCTCTCATTTGTGATTTTATTTATTTAAGTCTTGTCTCTTTTCTCGTGGATAAGGCTGGCTAGGGATTGATCCATTTTATTAATTATTTTGAAGAACCAGCTCTTAGTTTCGTTATTCCATTCGACTGTTTTGTGGTTTCTGTATTGTTTATGTCTGCTCTCATCTTTATTTTTTCCCTTCTTCTGTAGGCTTTAGGCTTTGTTTGCTATTCCTTTGCCAGCTCCTTTAGGTGTAGGGTTAGGTTGTGTATTGGAGACTTCTTGTTCCTTGAGGTAGGCCTGTATTGCTATGTACTTCCCTCTTAGGTCTGCCTTTGCTACATTCCAGAGGTTTGGAGAAACATGTTTTCATTTTCATTTGTTTTAAAATTTCTCTTTAATTTCCTGGTTGCTCCATTCATTCTCTTGTAGGATGTTCAAAATCTCCACGTTTTTTTGGTCTGTCCAAATTTTTTCTTACTGTCGACTTCGAGTTTCATAGCATCGTGGTCCGAAAATGTGCAGGGTGTGACATCAGCCTTCTTGTACCTGTTGTACCTGTTGAGGGCTGATTTGTGGCCCATGATATGATCTGTTCTGGAGAATGTCCCATGTGCACTTGAAAGGAATGTGTATTTTGCTTTAGGATGAAATGTTTTGACTATATCTGTTGAGTCGCTGTGGTCCAGTGTGTCAAGGCTATTGTTCCTCTGTTGATTTTCTGCATAGTTGATCGGTCCATTGCCATAAGTGGTGTTAAAATCCCCTGTCATTGTATTATTATCAGTGAGTTCCTGTACGTTTGTTGTTAATTGGTTTCTATATTTAGGTACTCCCTGTTGGCAGCATAAATATTTAGTTGTCTGATCTTGATAGAGAGTCTTTTTAATTATGAAATAATGCCCTTCTTCATCTCTTCTTACAGTATTTGTTCTTTCTTTTTGGAAATTTAAATATTTTATTTATTTATTCATGAGAGATACACAGAGAAGCAGAGGCAGAAACATAGGCAGAGGGAGAGGCAGGCTCACCAAAGGAAGGCCAATGTGGGACTTGATCCTGGGATCCCAGGATCACACCCTGAGCCAAAGGCAGATGCTCAACCACTGAGCCACCAAATGTACCCCAGGGTTTGATTTGAAATCTAGTTTGTCTGATATAAGTATGAGTCCTCCAGCTTTCTTTTGATGTCCATTAGCGTGATAGATGATTTTCCTTCCCCTGACTTTCAATCTGCTGGTGTCTATAGGTCTAAGGTGAGCATTATGTAGGCAGCATACAGATGGATCTTGTTTTTTTAATAACGATTTTATTTATGAGAGAGTGAGAGTGAGAGAGAGAGAGAGAGAGAGAGAGAGAGAGGCAGAAAATGATGCAGAGAGAAAAACAGGCTCCCCACCAGGGGCCCAATATGGGACTGGATCCCAGACTCCAGGATCACACCCTGAGTTAAAGTCAGAGGCTCAACCCCTGAGCCACCCAGGCATCCCGGATCATGATTTTTAAGCCACTCTGATACCCTATATCTTTTGATTGGAGCATTTAGCCTATCAGCATTCAGAGTGATTATTGAAAGATATGAACTAAGTGCCTTTGTGTTACCAGTAGAGTTGGTGTTTCTGGTGATGTTCTCTGGTCCTTTCTAGCCTTTGTTGCTTTTGGTCTCTTTTTCCCCCACTAGAAGAGTCCTCTTAAAATTTCTTACTGGACTGGTTTAATGGTCATGAACACCTTTATATTTTGCCTGTCCGTGAAACTCTTTATCTCTCCTTCTATCCTGAATGACACCCTTGCTGAAGAAAGAATTCATACAAATTGGACTCCAATAAAAAGAAATTTAAACACATAAAATAGGAGATCCCGGGGTGGCACTGCATTTTGGCGCCTACCTTTGGCCCAGGGCACGATCCTGGAGACCCGGGATCGAATCCCACGTCGGGCTCCCCTTGCATGGAGCCTGCTTCTCCCTCTGCCTGTGTCTCTGCCTCTCTCTCTCTCTCTCTCTGTGTGTGTGTGTGTGTGTGTGACTATCATAAATAAATAATAAATAAATAAAATAAAATTTTGCTATTATGATTGAGGAAAATGGAATGTAGAAGGAAAACCAGAAGCTGAAAGAGAGGAGGACAGATTATACCATCCTTAGCCTTCACAGGGACCTGGTGTCCTTTCCTAAGAGGGCCCCCCCGCTCCGTAGGATGCTTCCTGCCCCTCTGTGCTCCTTCTTGGAACCCAACAGGCATATCTCCGTGCCTCCAGCACCTCTGCATCCTGGCTCATAGCGTCTTCCATGTATCCTATTGAGGAGCACAGCGTCGTGTATTTAACCATCCGGCTGCTGTTTGACAACATTGGGGGTATTCCGACTTTTGTTGGTTTTGGGGTGTGTGTGTCTATCACATGCAGCTATCACATGCAGCTATCTGATCCTCTGACTGGGTCACCCAAATGCCGAAAGGGTTGGCACATCATCATTTCTGGTGCTGGCGCTGGGTGGCCAGCTTGGCTCTCCTGGCCGACCCGGGGCTCGCTCCTGCAGTGACTTTCCACTGTAGGGTTAGCTGAGCTGGAAGGTCCGACTCCGCCACATTCCAGCAGCCCTGGGGCTGCCTGTGTGTGGGAGTCAGGATCAGGAAGGGGCTGGGGTTCTTCGGTCACCTGTGCTGCCTGGCCTTCAGGCCGAGCCCCATGCTCACCCAGCCCCCTACTCACTAGGCCGAAGAGGGTGCCCTCCACACTCTGGTGTGAGCGATCCAGCACCACAAGGTGTGCACCCACTGTCCACCTGGTGAGGGTGACCAGGGGAGTGAGCTGCAAGTGTAGGACCCACGAAATTTAACAAAAATCCCCTACCCATGGACAAGGAGAGCAGGACTGATTCCATTTTGTGCTACACCTGCCACCTCCCCTATGACCCCCACATGACCTGCTTATTGCTTAAGGTGCTGCCCCACCCTAGAGGAGCTGCTGGGCACACCCTAATGGGAAATCCTCTCATAACAATGTAACCCTGCTTTGTACCCACCAAAACTGCGCGCCAATTCTGACCACAGTAATAGGCCAGCTCAAGTGGATACAATAGGGTAAGGTGTAATTAAATCGGCCACCTGCGTTTGGATCTACATGACTGTGCAACTTTCTGCGTATCCCATGGGCCACTGGCCCTATAAAGCTGCTATGCCTCTTAGTCTCGGGGTCCAAGTCCCTGCTCCGCTGTGTCAGGTGCACTTGGACCCAAGCCCGAGCTTGTAAATAAAACCTCGTGTGATTGCATCGGTGTCGGCTCCTCAGTGGTTTCTCGGTTTCGCAATCTTGGCACAACACAAGAGCCTGCTATCCTGACATCCCTTCCAGGACCACGCTGACCGCCCCGCAGGCCCTCTGTGCCCCAGGCACACAGGCACGGGAATGCGGGGAGGGGAGGAATTGCCCCGGAACCTGGCTAGCTCCAGCCCCCTTGACAGAGGGAGCACAGACCTCCCAGGTAGTTTTTTTCACAGACCCTGGTGACTTGAGGCTCCCTGGATGTCACTCTGTCCCAGCCCCTCCTGGCCCACGGGGCACAGGCTGAGTCCCAGAAAAGTCTGTGGGGTCCTGACCTGGGGTCTGGCCGCCCCTGGAGGGCACGTTGGGATGTCAGCTGTGTGTGCCTGCGGCGCACCTACAAGGGGTGGTTGGGGCCTGGGTGGTGCCCCGTCCTCCTATCTGGGGGTCTCCCCACCCCCCCTGGCACAGATTTCTGGGAGACACAGAAACGGGCTGGCTGTGCATTTTCGCACCACACCACTTTATTGATTTTCCACAGAAAACGGGTCAGAGCCTTCCCCTGGGGACGGAGACCTTTCTGTCCTTTAGGGGAGGGCAAGAATCATACGGGGTGGGGGGGTGAGTGCTGCAGTCCCCCACCTGGGACCATTTGTGGACTCCGGGTGGGGCGTGTGTCCTGAGGTTTCAGCCTGAGAGACGGTTCTGAGGACAGCAGAGATGACCTGGACCTGCAGCTCATGGGCTCCTGTGCTTGGTCACCACAGGGCAGCTGGACCCTGGCCTCGGGCCCCCTGGGGCCGCAGCACCTGGAGGAGCCTGCCTCCTGGTGTGGGTGCGGGTGTGGCCCACTGGACTACCCCTGCTCTCCCCACCCTGGGGTGTCCCGGGATCCCCAGGGCTGCCCTAGGTCAGCGACCTGGATCTGTGGGGTACGCCCAGGGACCAGAATCCAGGCCTGCCCAGGGCCATGGGGGGCTGGATCCCATTAGCCTTTGTGTTGGGCCTGCAGGGGGGCTCAAATCACCCCAGCACCCACAGAGCCTGGGGCCAGGACAACCCAGGTCCCTCTGGGTTAGGGGCTGGTGTCCTGTGCAGGGTGTGCCACCCTCCAGGATTGACAGTGGGAGGAGGCAGGGCACAGTGCATCCTCTGCTCCACCCACCTGCACCCACACTGTGCGGGGCTCCCTGCCTCCCCTCCTCCCTGCAACCCCTGGCTACTCAATGGGACACCCGTGTTTCTGATGGGAGCAGGGTATCCATAGAACCCCAGGGAGGCTGAGTATGTCCCACAGGGGGCAGCTGCACTGGGTCCTTGCTGGGAGCCCATGGTGTGGGGGTGGATGGTGTGGGGGCAGGGGTATGATGGTGGTGGAGTATGGGGATGGTGTAGGGGGGATGGTGTTGGGGTATAGTGTGGGTGGGGATTGTGTGGATGTGAGGGGGATGATGTAGGGGGGACGCTATGGGGGATGATGATGTAGTGGGATGGTGTGGATGTGGGGAATGAGGGGGATGGTGTGTCAGGCCGGCGGACACAAGATACCCCTTTCTCTAAGTTGCCCACAGAGATGTCTGCAGATAAAGGTGACCCCAGTCTGGGGTTTGCTGTGGCACCTGCCCCTGGGGCCCCGTGTGGTCAGTGCAGGGCCCTGGCTGGACCGGGGACATTATCTGGGGGTCATCATACTATGTATGTTTACAAATTGCAAATTGTCTCAAATAAAATGCATAGAATTTAGAAATATATAAAGCACCGAATGTGGGTGTCACCCTGACCCATCCGACCCCCATCGGATCGATGTGTGTCCTGCTCCAGCCACGGCAATGCTGCCTGGCACCCAGGTCCCCTTCCTGCCCTCACCCCAGCCCCCTGCTTCCCAGGGTGCCATCACTCACCCCATTTGGGGTTCAGCTGTCATGGCAACCCCTGGAGGCCCTATCCTAGTGGCCTCCTCTTCCCCGAGGCCCCAGGGGTGGGGGCACAGGGGTCATCGCCAGTACCCAACCATGTAGCCTTGTGTTGTTGGCTGCTGTTGCTCTCCCTGGCCTCAGAAGCCCCGTGTTCCCTACTGAGAAGCCCCGGGGCCCCAAACCACCTTAATTTTCTCGGCCTCCACAAGTCCGGTCCCATCCTATCTAGCTCCTTCCCCCTTCCTTGGAGCTCTTAAGGGAGCAATTGCAATGACTTCAGCATAGCAGCATGTGTTGGGGGACAGGCCCAGGGTTTGGGGATCAGGAAGACGTGGAGCTCTGGCATCCCAGCTGTGCAGCCGGATTCCATCCTGCAGACTCTTATTCCCTAAGGCTATCTTGACAACTGACTTTGTACATACAAAAGCTCTCCTTTGTCTTTAAAAGATGAAGAGCGAGTCAAAGCGTTTTTCTCTGCCCATCTGATTGCTCAGATTCCAATCTGAGATGTATTTCCTGTTAATAAGGTTAATTTACTATCCGTAGTACCATGGTTAAAATATTCTGACACAAGCAATCCAGAGGGATGAGGGTTTCTCATCTCTTTCTTCACAGCTCAGTCACTCATCAGGAAATACATCTTTATGGACTTGGAAAGAACTGAGAGACATCATTACCAATTACCAATGGTCCTATTATTATATGAAGGATTCTTCCCGAGATTATTCCCCTGTTTCAACTGACACTGAAACACTGTGAACTATTTGGAAGACAAATGTCAGAGAAATAAATGTTATGTACTGATTATTTTATTTTTGTATTTTTGTATTTTTTTAAAGATTTTATTTTTTTTATTTTTTACTTATTTATGATAGTCATACAGAGAGAGAGAGAGAGGCAGAGACACAGGCAGAGGGAGAAGCAGGTCCATGCACCGCGAGCCCCATGTGGGGTTGATCCTCGGTCTCTAGGATCATGCCCTGGGCCAAAGGCAGGCGCTGAACCACTGTGCCACCCAGGTATGCCTGCATTGCTGATTTGAAATGCACTTGCAGTATGGTGTCTTTTAAAATAGAAGTTTTTTGTCTGATTTTTGCTATTTATTATCCTTTCCTGCTTTTCAGGTGGAGGAGGGATTATACGTGTTCATAAGTGTTTTTCTTTCCTTCTGATATAAAATTCTTACTTTGTTCCCATCGAAGGAACTCTTTAAGAATAAGGCGTAAGTTAATTAAACTATTCTAAAAATGGCTTCACCCTTGGAGCCTGATTCTTTTAAGTCAATTTTCAAAATAAATCTTATTGATTAGAAAAGAATCAAAGATTTATAGGGAAATTGAGAAGATACTACAGAGAATTCTCATGCACTTGCACTCAATTTCTCCAATTATTGATATCTTATATTAGTACGGTACAAATATTAGCTAATGAATCAATATTAAAATATTCGCATTAACCAAAGACCATTCTTCATTCAGATTTCCTTAGTTTTGCTAAGTAACCATCCCTCATATCACATTATATTTGTCCTCATGTTGTCTTAGGCTCCTCTGGATTGTGACAGTGTTTCAGCCTTTCCTTGTTGTTGAACTGGAACACTTTGAGAAGTAGAGTATTTTGTAAAATTTCCCTCAGTTGGGACATGTCTCTCATTTGTCTCATGATTGATCTGTTTTTGTGGAGTATATACAGCGATATACTGCCATTTTTATTATATAAAGAATAGATACTATCATGTGACTTATCAGTCTTGGTACCGATCTGATCATCCTGCTGAGGTAGTGTTTGTCAGCTTTCCCTATCGTAAAGTGATTCATTATTATTATTATTATTATTATTATTATTATTATTATTATTTTAACTTTTTCATAATACATTTTGTAGAAGGAAGTTACTATGTGTATTCCACACATAAGAGTGGGAAGCTATGCTCATCCACTTGAGGGTGGAATGTCTTCACAAATTGTTTGAAATTCTTCTACATGGGAGATTTCTCTTCCTTCTGGGTTTGTTTGGTTGTTTCTTTTTCAAAGACGATATTTATTTCTTTGAATGAGAGAGGAGCGAAAAAGAATGAGCGAGAGGGGCAGAGGGAGAGGGAGATTCGAGTATTTTCGATTCGATGAGGATTTTCTATTCCATTCGAGCATTTTCGATTCGAGTCAAGTTTTTTTGACTCCATTCGAGCATTTTCGTTTCGATTCAAGTTTTTTTGACTCCATTCGAGCATTTTCGATTCGAGTCAAGTTTTTTTTTACTCCATTCGAGCATTTTCAATTCGAATCAAGTTTTTTTGACTCCATTCAAGTATTTTCAATTCGTTTCGAGTATTTTCTATTGGATTTGGGTATTTTCGATTCGATTCCAGTATTTTGGAATGGATTCGAATATTTTCGATTCGATTTGAGGATTTTCTATTCCATTCGAGCATTTTCAATTCGAATCAAGTTTTTTTGATTCCATTCGAGCATTTTCTATTCGAGTCAAGTTTTTTTGATTCGATTCGAGCATTTTCAATTCGAGTCAAGTTTTTTTGATTCCATTCGAGCATTTTCAATTCGAGTCAAGTTTTTTTGATTCCATTCGAGCATTTTCAATTCGAATGAAGTTTTTTTTTTTAAAGATTTTATTTATTTATTCATGAGAGCGGGGAGAGAGAGAGAGGAGAGAGAGACTGAGAGGCAGAGACACAGGCAGAGGGAGAAGCAGGCTCTATGCAAGGAGCTCAATCCTAGGTCTCCAGGATCACGCCCTGGGCTGTAGGGGGCGCTAAACCACTGAGCCACCCTGGCAGAGGGAGAAGCAGGCTCCATGCATCGGGAGCCCGATGTGGGATTCGATCCCGAGTCTTCAGGATCGCGCCCTGGGCCAAAGGCAGGCGCCAAACTGCTGCGCCACCCAGGGATCCCTGAATGAAGTTTTTTTGATTCCATTCGAGTATTTTCGTTACGTTTCGAGTATTTTCTATTGGATTTGGGTATTTTCGATTCGATTCGAGTATTTTGGAATGGATTCGAGTATTTTCGATTCGATTTGAGGATTTTCTATTCCATTCGAGCATTTTCAATTCGAATCAAGTTTTTTTCATTCGATTCGAGCATTTTCAATTCGAATCAAATTTTTTTGATTCCATTCGAGGATTTTCGTTACGTTTCGAGTATTTTCTATTGGATTTGGGTATTTTCGATTTGATTCCAGTATTTTGGAATGGATTCGAGTATTTTCGATTCGATTTGAGGATTTTCTAGTCCATTCGAGCATTTTCAATTCGAATCAAGTTTTTTTTATTCCATTCGAGCATTTTCAATGCGAGTCAAGTTTTTTTTATTCCATTCGAGCATTTTCAATTCAAATCAAGTTTTTTTCATGGCATTCGAGTATTTTCGATTCGATTTGAGGATTCTCTATTCCATTCGAGCATTTTGAATTCGAGTCAAGTTTTTTTGACTCCATTCGAGCATTTTCAATTCGAGTCAAGTCTTTTCTATTCCATTCGAGCATTTTCGATTCGAGTCAAGTTTTTTTGACTCCATTCGAGCATTTTCAATTCGAATCAAGTTTTTTTGACTCCATTCGAGCATTTTAGATTCGAGTCAAGTTTTTTTGACTCCATTCGAGCTTTTTCAATTCGAATCAAGTTTTTTTGACTCCATTCGAGCATTTTAGATTCGAGTCAAGTTTTTTTGACTCCATTCGAGCTTTTTCAATTCGAATCAAGTTTTTTTGATTCCATTAGAGTATTTTCGTTTCGTTTTGAGTATTTTCTATTGGATTTGGGTATTTCCGATTCGATTCGAGTATTTTGGTTGGATTCGAGCATTTTCGATTCGATTTGAGGATTTTCTATTCCAGTCGAGCATTTTCGATTCGAGTCAAGTTTTTTTGACTCCATTCGAGCATTTTCGATTCGAGTCAAGTTTTTTTAACTCCATTCGAGCATTTTCGATTCGAATCAAGTTTTTTTTTGTCCATTCGAGCATTTTCAATTCGAGTCAAGTTTTTTTTATTCCATTCGTGCATTTTCAATACGAATCAAGTTTTTTTGATTCCATTCGAGCATTTTCAATTCGAATCAAGTTTTTTTTATTCCATTCGAGCATTGTCAATTCGAATCAAGTTTTTTTGATTCCATTCGAGGATCTTCGATTCGTTTCGAGTATTTTCTATTGTATTTGGGTATTTTCGATTCGATTTGAGTATTTTGGAATGGATTCGAGTATTTTCGATTTGATTTGAGGATTTTCTATTCCATTCGAGCATTTTCAATTCGAATCAAGTTTTTTTGTTGCCATTCGAGTATTTTCGATTCGATGAGGATTTTCTATTCCATTCGAGCATTTTCAATTCGAGTCAAGTTTTTTTGATTCCATTCGAGCATTTTCAATTCGAATGAAGTTTTTTTTTTTAAAGATTTTATTTATTTATTCATGAGAGCGGGGAGAGAGAGAGAGGAGAGAGAGACTGAGAGGCAGAGACACAGGCAGAGGGAGAAGCAGGCTCTATGCAAGGAGCTCAATCCTAGGTCTCCAGGATCACGCCCTGGGCTGTAGGGGGCGCTAAACCACTGAGCCACCCTGGCAGAGGGAGAAGCAGGCTCCATGCATCGGGAGCCCGATGTGGGATTCGATCCCGAGTCTTCAGGATCGCGCCCTGGGCCAAAGGCAGGCGCCAAACTGCTGCGCCACCCAGGGATCCCTGAATGAAGTTTTTTTGATTCCATTCGAGTATTTTCGTTACGTTTCGAGTATTTTCTATTGGATTTGGGTATTTTCGATTCGATTTGAGTATTTTGGAATGGATTCGAATATTTTCGATTCGATTTGAGGATTTTCTATTCCATTCGAGCATTTTCAATTCGAATCAAGTTTTTTTTATTCCATTCGAGCATTTTCAATTCGAATCAAATTTTTTTGATTCCATTCGAGGATTTTCGTTACGTTTCGAGTATTTTCTATTGGATTTGGGTATTTTCGATTTGATTCCAGTATTTTGGAATGGATTCGAGTATTTTCGATTCGATTTGAGGATTTTCTAGTCCATTCGAGCATTTTCAATTCGAATCAAGTTTTTTTTATTCCATTCGAGCATTTTCAATGCGAATCAAGTTTTTTTTATTCGATTCGAGCATTTTCAATTCGAATCAAATTCTTTTGATTCCATTCGAGGATTTTCGTTACGTTTCGAGTATTTTCTATTGGATTTGGGTATTTTCGATTCGATTCCAGTATTTTGGAATGGATTCGAGTATTTTTGATTCGATTTGAGGATTTTCTAGTCCATTCGAGCATTTTCAATTCGAATCAAGTTTTTTGTATTCCATTCGAGCATTTTCAATGCGAGTCAAGTTTTTTTGATTCCATTCGAGCATTTTCAATTCGAATTAAGTTTTTTCCATGGCATTCGAGTATTTTCGATTCGATTTGAGGATTCTCTATTCCATTCGAGCATTTTGAATTCGAGTCAAGTTTTTTTGACTCCATTCGAGCATTTTCAATTCGAGTCAAGTCTTTTCTATTCCATTCGAGCATTTTCCATTCGAGTCAAGTTTTTTTGACTCCATTCGAGCATTTTCAATTCGAATCAAGTTTTTTTTACTCCATTCGAGCATTTTAGATTCGAGTCAAGTTTTTTTGACTCCATTCGAGCTTTTTCAATTCGAATCAAGTTTTTTTGATTCCATTAGAGTATTTTCGTTTCGTTTTGAGTATTTTCTATTGGATTTGGGTATTTCCGATTCGATTCGAGTATTTTGGTTGGATTCGAGCATTTTCGATTCGATTTGAGGATTTTCTATTCCAGTCGAGCATTTTCGATTCGAGTCAAGTTTTTTTGACTCCATTCGAGCATTTTCGATTCGAGTCAAGTTTTTTTAACTCCATTCGAGCATTTTCGATTCGAATCAAGTTTTTTTTTGTCCATTCGAGCATTTTCAATTCGAGTCAAGTTTTTTTGATTCCATTCGAGCATTTTCAAATCGAATCAAGTTTTTTTTATTCCATTCGAGCATTTTCAATTCGAATCAAGTTTTTTTGATGCCATTCGAGAATTTTCCATTCGATTTGAGGATTTTCTATTCCATTCGAGCATTTTCAATTCGAGTCAAGTTTTTTTGACTCCATTTGAGCATTTTCAATTCGAATCAAGTTTTTTTTATTCCATTCGAGCATTTTCAATTCGAGTCAAGTTTTTTTGATTCCATTCGTGCATTTTCAATACGAATCAAGTTTTTTTGATTCCATTCTAGTATTTTCGATTCTTTTCGAGTATTTTCTATTGGATTTGGGTATTTTCGATTCGATTCCAGTATTTTGGAATGGATTTGAGTATTTTCGATTCGATTTGAGGATTTTCTATTCCATTCGAGCATTTTCAATTCAAATCAAGTTTTTTTTATTCCATTCGAGCATTTTCAATACGAATCAAGTTTTTTTGATTCCATTCGAGTATTTTCGATTCGTTTCGAATATTTTCTACTGGATTTGGGTATTTTCGATTCGATTCCAGTATTTTGGAATGGATTTGAGTATTTTCGATTCGATTTGAAGATTTTCTATTCCATTCGAGCATTTTCAATTCGAATCACGTTTTTTTGATTCCATTCAAGCATTTTCAATTCGAATGAAGTTTTTTTGATTCCATTCGAGTATTTTCGTTACGTTTCGAGTATTTTCTATTGGATTTGGGTATTTTCGATTCGATTCCAGTATTTTGGAATGGATTCGAATATTTTCGATTCAATTTGAGGATTTTCTATTTCATTCGACCATTTCGATTCGAGTCAAGTTTTTTTGACTCCATTTGAGCATTTTCAATTCGAATCAAGGTTTTTTGATTCCATTCGAGTATTTTCGTTACGATTCGAGGTTTTCTATTGGATTTGGGTATTTTCGATTCGATTCCAGTATTTTGAAATGGATTCGTGTATTTTCGATTCGATTTGAGGATTTTCTATTCCATTCGAGCATTTTCAATTCGAATCAAGTTTTTTTTATTCCATTCGAGCATTTTCAATTCGAGTCAAGTTTTTTTTACTCCATTCGAGCTTTTTCAATTCGAATCAAGTTTTTTTGATTCCATTAGAGTATTTTCGTTTCGTTTTGAGTATTTTCTATTGGATTTGGGTATTTCCGATTCGATTCGAGTATTTTGGTTGGATTCGAGCATTTTCGATTCGATTTGAGGATTTTCTATTCCAGTCGACCCTTTTCGACTCCAGTCAAGTGTTTCTGATTCCATTCGACCCTTTCCGACGCCAGTCAAGTGTTTATGATTCCATTCGCCCTTTTCGACTCCACTCAAGTGTTTCTGATTCCATTCGACCCTTTTCGACTCCAGTCAAGTGTTTCTGATTCCATTCGACCCTTTTAGATTCGACTCAAGTGTTTCTGATTCCATTCGACCGTTTTCGACTCGACTCAAGTGTTTCTGATTCCATTCGACCCTTTTCGACTCCATTCAAGTGTTTCTGATTCCTTTGGACACGTTTTGACTCCAGTCAAGTGTTTCTGATTCCATTCGACCCTTTTCGACTGTAGTCAAGTGTTTCTGATTCCATTCGACCCTTTTCGACTCGACTCAAGTGTTTCTCATTCCATTCGACCCTTTTCGACTCCAGTCAAGTGTTTCTGAATCCATTCGACCCTTTTCGACTCGACTCAAGTGTTCTGATTCCATTCGAACCTTATCGACTCCAGTCAAGTGTTTCTGATTCCATTCGACCCTTTTCGACTCGACTCAAGTGTTTCTGATTCCATTCGACCATTTTCGAATCCAGTCAAGTGTTTCTGATTCCTTTGGACCCTTTTCGACTCCAGTCAAGTGTTTCTGATTCCATTCGACCCGTTTCGACTCCAGTCAAATGTTTCTGATTCCATTCGACGCTTTTCGAATCCAGCCAAGTGTTTCTGATTCCATTCGACCCTTTTCGACTCCAGTCAAGTGTTTCTGATTCCATTCGACGCTTTTCGACTCCAGTCAAGTGTTTCTGATTCCATTCGACCCTTTTCGACTCCAGTCAAGTGTTTCTGATTCCATTCGACCCTTTTCGACTCCAGTCAAGTGTTTCTGATTCCATTCGACCCTTTTCGACTCCAGTCAAGTGTTTCTGATTCCATTCGACCCTTTTCGACTCCAGTCAAGTGTTTCTGATTCCATTCGACCCTTTTCGACTCCAGTCAAGTGTTTCTGATTCCATCGACCCTTTTCGACTCCAGTCAATTGTTTCTGATTCCATTCGACCCTTTTCGATTCCAGTCAAGTGTTTCTGATTCCATTCGACCCTTTTCGACTGGACTCAAGTGTTTCTGATTCCATTCGACCCCTTTCAACTCGACTCAAGTGTTTCTGATTCCATTCGACCCTTTTCGACTCCATTCAAGTGTTTCTGATTCCTTTGGACACGTTTTGACTCCAGTCAAGTGTTTCTGATTCCATTCGACCCTTTTTGACTCCAGTCAAGTGTTTCTGAATCCATTCGACCCTTTTCGACTCGACTCAAGTGTTCTGATTCCATTCGAACCTTATCGACTCCAGTCAAGTGTTTCTGATTCCATTCGACCCTTTTCGACTCGACTCAAGTGTTTCTGATTCCATTCGACCATTTTCGAATCCAGTCAAGTGTTTCTGATTTCTTTGGTCCCTTTTCTATTCCAGTCAAGTGTTTCAGCTTCCATTCGACCCTTTTCGACTCCAGTCAAGTTTTTCTGATTCCATTCGACCCTTTTCGACTCCAGTCAAGTGTTTCTGATTCCATTCGACCCTTTTCGATTCCAGTCAAGTGTTTCTGATTCCATTCAACGCTTTTCGACAACAATCAAGTGTTTCTGATTAATTTGGACCCTTTTCGACTCCAGTCAAGTGTTTCTGATTCCATTCGACCCTTTTCGACTCCAGTCAAGTGTTTCTGATTCCATTCGACCCTTTTCGACTCGACTCAAGTGTTTCTGATTCCATTCGACCCTTTTCGACTCCAGTCCAGTGTTTCTGATTCCATTCGACCCTTTTCGACTCCAGTCAAGTGTTTCTGAATCCTTTGGACCCTTTTCGACTCCAGTCAAGTGTTTCTGATTCCATTCGAACCTTTTCGACTCCAGTCAAGTGTTTCTGATTCCATTCGACCCTTTTTGACTCCAGTCAAATGTTTCTGATTCCTTTGGACCCTTTTCGACTCCAGTCAAGTGTTTCTGATTCCATTCGACCCTTTTCGACTCCAGTCAAGTGTTTCTGAATCCATCGACCCTTTTCGACTCCAGTCAAGTGTTTCTGATTCCATTCGACGCTTATCGACTCCAGTCCAGTGTTTCTGATTCCATTCGACCCTTTTCGACTCCAGTCAAGTGTTTCTGATTCCATTCGACCCTTTTTGACTCCAGTCAAATGTTTCTGATTCCTTTGGACCCTTTTCGACTCCAGTCAAGTGTTTCTGATTCCGTTCGACCCTTTTCGACTCCAGTGAAGTGTTTCTGATTCCATTCGACGCTTTTCGACTCCAGTCAAGTGTTTCTGATTCCATTCGACCCTTTTCGACTCCAGTCAAGTGTTTCTGATTCCATTCGACCCTTCTCGACTCCAGTCAAGTATTTCTGATTCCATTCGACCCTTTTCGACTCCAGTCAAGTGTTTCTGATTACATTCGACCCTTTTCGACTCCAGTCAAGTGTTTCTGATTCCATTCGACGCTTTTCGACTCCAGTCAAGTGTTTCTGATTCCATTCGAACCTTTTCGACTCCAGTCAAGTGTTTCTGATTCCATTCGACCTTTTCGACTCCAGCAAGTGTTTCTGATTCCATCGACCCTTTTCGACTCCAGTCAAGTGTTTCTGATTCCATTCGACCCTTTTCGATTCCAGTCAAGTGTTTCTGATTCCATTCGACCCTTTTTGACTCGACTCAAGTGTTTCTGATTCCATTCGACACTTTTCGACTCGACTCAAGTGTTTCTGATTCCATTCGACCTTTTTCGACTCCAGTCAAGTGTTTCTGATTCCATTCGACCCTTTTCGACAACAATCAAGTGTTTCTGATTACTTTGGACCCTTTTCGACTCCAGTCAAGTGTTTCTGATTACATTCGTCCCTTTTCGACTCCAGTCAAGTGTTTCTGATTCCATTGGACCCTTTTCGACAACAATCAAGTGTTTCTGATTACTTTGGACCCTTTTCGACTCCAGTCAAGTGTTTCTGATTCCATTCGACCCTTTTCGACTCCAGTCAAGTGTTTCTGATTCCATTCGACCCTTTTCGACTCGACTCAAGTGTTTCTGATTCCATTCAACCCTTTTCGACTCCAGTCCAGTGTTTCTGATTCCATTCGACCCTTTTCGACTCCAGTCAAGTGTTTCTGAATCCTTTGGACCCTTTTCGACTCCAGTCAAGTGTTTCTGATTCCATTCGAACCTTTTCGACTCCAGTCAAGTGTTTCTGATTCCATTCGACCCTTTTTGACTCCAGTCAAATGTTTCTGATTCCTTTGGACCCTTTTCGACACCAGTCAAGTGTTTCTGATTCCATTCGACGCTTATCGACTCCAGTCCAGTGTTTCTGATTCCATTCGACCCTTTTCGACTCCAGTCAAGTGTTTCTGATTCCATTCGACCCTTTTCGTCTCCAGTCAAGTGTTTCTTATTCCATTCGACGCTTTTCGACTCCAGTCAAGTGTTTCTGATTCCATTCGACCCTTTTCGACTCCAGTCCAGTGTTTCTGATTCCATTCGACCCTTTTCGACTCGACTCAAGTGTTTCTGATTCCATTCGACCCTTTTCGACTCCAGTCAAGTGTTTCTGATTCCATTCGACTCTTTTCGACTCCAGTCAAGTGTTTCTGATTCCATCGACCCTTTTCGACTCCAGTCAAGTGTTTCTGATTCCATTCGACCCTTTTCGATTCCAGTCAAGTGTTTCTGATTCCATTCGACGCTTCTCGACTCCAGTCAAGTGTTTCTGATAATATTCGACCCTTTTCGACTCCAGTCAAGTGTTTCTGATTCCATTCGACCCTTTTCGACAACAATCAAGTGTTTCTGATTACTTTGGACCCTTTTCGACTCCAGTCAAGTGTTTCTGATTCCATTCGACCCTTTTCGACTCCAGTCAAGTGTTTCTGATTCCATTCGACCCTTTTCGACTCGACTCAAGTGTTTCTGATTCCATTCGACCCTTTTCGACTCCAGTCAAGTGTTTCTGATTCCATTCGACCCTTTTTGACTCGACTCAAGTGTTTCTGATTCCATTTGACCCCTTTCGACTCGACTCAAGTGTTTCTGATTCCATTTGACGCTTTTCGACTCCAGTCAAGTGTTTCTGATTCCATTCGACCCTTTTCCACTCCAGTCAAGTGTTTCTGATTCCTTTCGACCCTTTTCGACTCCAGTCAAGTGTTTCTGATTCCATTCGACCCTTTTCGACAACAATCAAGTGTTTCTGATTACTTTGGACCCTTTTTGACTCCAGTCAAGTGTTTCTGAATCCATTCGACCCTTTTCGACTCCAGTCAAGTGTTTCTGATTCCATTCGACCCTTTTCGACTCCAGTCAAGTGTTTCTGATTCCATTCGACCCTTTTCGACTCCAGTCAAGTGTTTCTGATTCCATTCGACCCTTTTCGACTCCAGTCCAGTGTTTCTGATTCCATTCGACACTTTTCGACTCCAGTCCAGTGTTTCTGATTCCATTCGATCCTTTTCGACTCCAGTCAAGTGTTTCTGATTACATTCGACACTTTTAGACTCCAGTCAAGTGTTTCTGATTCCATTCGACCCTTTTCGACTCCAGTCAAGTGTTTCTGATTCCATTCGACGCTTTTCGACTCCAGTCAAGTGTTTCTGATTCCATTCGACCCTTTTTGACTCGACTCAAGTGTTTCTGATTCCATTCGACCCCTTTTGACTCGACTGAAGTGTTTCTGATTCCATTCGACGCTTTTCGACTCCAGTCAAGTGTTTCTGATTCCATTCGACCCTTTTCGAATCCAGTCAAGTATTTCTGATTCCATTCGACCCTATTCGACTCCAGTCAAGTGTTTCTGATTCCATTCGACGCTTTTCGACTCCAGTCAAGTGTTTCTGATTCCATTCGACCCTTTTCGACTCCAGTCAAGTGTTTCTGATTCCATTCGACCCTATTCGACTCCAGTCAAGTGTTTCTGATTCCATTCGAACCTTTTCGACTCCAGTCAAGTGTTTCTGATTTCTTTGGTCCCTTTTCGACTCCAGTCAAGTGTTTCTGATTCCATTCGACCCTTTTCGACTCCAGTCAAGTGTTTCTGATTCCATTCGACCCTTTTCGACTCCAGTCAAGTGTTTCTGAATCCATCGACCCTTTTCGAATCCAGTCAAGTGTTTCTGATTCCATTCGACGCCATCGACTCCAGTCAAGTGTGTCTGATTCCATTCGACCCTTTTCGACTCCAGTCAAGTGTTTCTGATTCCATTCGACCCTTTTTGACTCCAGTCAAATGTTTCTGATTCCTTTGGACCTTTTTCGACTCCAGTCAAGTGTTTCTGATTCCGTTCGACCCTTTTCGACTCCAGTGAAGTGTTTCTGATTCCATTCGACGCTTTTCGACTCCAGTCAAGTGTTTCTGATTCCATTCGACCCTTTTCGACTCCAGTCAAGTGTTTCTGATTCCATTCGACCCTTCTCGACTCCAGTCAAGTATTTCTGATTCCATTCGACCCTTTTCGACTCCAGTCAAGTGTTTCTGATTACATTCGACCCTTTTCGACTCCAGTCAAGTGTTTCTGATTCCATTCGACGCTTTTCGACTCCAGTCAAGTGTTTCTGATTCCATTCGAACCTTTTCGACTCCAGTCAAGTGTTTCTGATTCCATTCGACCTTTTCGACTCCAGCAAGTGTTTCTGATTCCATCGACCCTTTTCGACTCCAGTCAAGTGTTTCTGATTCCATTCGACCCTTTTCGATTCCAGTCAAGTGTTTCTGATTCCATTCGACCCTTTTTGACTCGACTCAAGTGTTTCTGATTCCATTCGACACTTTTCGACTCGACTCAAGTGTTTCTGATTCCATTCGACCTTTTCGACTCCAGTCAAGTGTTTCTGATTCCATTCGACCCTTTTCGACTACAGTCAAGTGTTTCTGATTACTTTGGACCCTTTTCGACTCCAGTCAAGTGTTTCTGATTACATTCGTCCTTTTCGACTCCAGTCAAGTGTTTCTGATTCCATTGGACCCTTTTCGACAACAATCAAGTGTTTCTGATTACTTTGGACCCTTTTCGACTCCAGTCAAGTGTTTCTGATTCCATTCGACCCTTTTCGACTCCAGTCAAGTGTTTCTGATTCCATTCGACCCTTTTCGACTCGACTCAAGTGTTTCTGATTCCATTCAACCCTTTTCGACTCCAGTCCAGTGTTTCTGATTCCATTCGACCCTTTTCGACTCCAGTCAAGTGTTTCTGAATCCTTTGGACCCTTTTCGACTCCAGTCAAGTGTTTCTGATTCCATTCGAACCTTTTCGACTCCAGTCAAGTGTTTCTGATTCCATTCGACCCTTTTTGACTCCTGTCAAATGTTTCTGATTCCTTTGGACCCTTTTCGACTCCAGTCAAGTGTTTCTGATTCCATTCGACCCTTTTCGACAACAATCAAGTGTTTCTGATTACTTTGGACCCTTTTCGACTCCAGTCAAGTGTTTCTGATTACATTCGTCCCTTTTCGACTCCAGTCAAGTGTTTCTGATTCCATTGGACCCTTTTCGACAACAATCAAGTGTTTCTGATTACTTTGGACCCTTTTCGACTCCAGTCAAGTGTTTCTGATTCCATTCGACCCTTTTCGACTCCAGTCAAGTGTTTCTGATTCCATTCGACCCTTTTCGACTCGACTCAAGTGTTTCTGATTCCATTCAACCCTTTTCGACTCCAGTCCAGTGTTTCTGATTCCATTCGACCCTTTTCGACTCCAGTCAAGTGTTTCTGAATCCTTTGGACCCTTTTCGACTCCAGTCAAGTGTTTCTGATTCCATTCGAACCTTTTCGACTCCAGTCAAGTGTTTCTGATTCCATTCGACCCTTTTTGACTCCTGTCAAATGTTTCTGATTCCTTTGGACCCTTTTCGACTCCAGTCAAGTGTTTCTGATTCCATTCGACGCTTATCGACTCCAGTCCAGTGTTTCTGATTCCATTCGACCCTTTTCGACTCCAGTCAAGTGTTTCTGATTCCATTCGACCCTTTTCGTCTCCAGTCAAGTGTTTCTTATTCCATTCGACGCTTTTCGACTCCAGTCAAGTGTTTCTGATTCCATTCGACCCTTTTCGACTCCAGTCCAGTGTTTCTGATTCCATTCGACCCTTTTCGACTCGACTCAAGTGTTTCTGATTCCATTCGACCCTTTTCGACTCCAGTCAAGTGTTTCTGATTCCATTCGACTCTTTTCGACTCCAGTCAAGTGTTTCTGATTCCATCGACCCTTTTCGACTCCAGTCAAGTGTTTCTGATTCCATTCGACCCTTTTCGATTCCAGTCAAGTGTTTCTGATTCCATTCGACGCTTATCGACTCCAGTCAAGTGTTTCTGATAAAATTCGACCCTTTTCGACTCCAGTCAAGTGTTTCTGATTCCATTCGACCCTTTTCGACAACAATCAAGTGTTTCTGATTACTTTGGACCCTTTTCGACTCCAGTCAAGTGTTTCTGATTCCATTCGACCCTTTTCGACTCCAGTCAAGTGTTTCTGATTCCATTCGACCCTTTTCGACGCCAGTCAAGTGTTTCTGATTCCATTCGACGCTTTTCGACTCCAGTCAAGTGTTTCTGATTCCATTCGACCCTTTTTGACTCGACTCAAGTGTTTCTGATTCCATTTGACCCCTTTCGACTCGACTCAAGTGTTTCTGATTCCATTTGACGCTTTTCGACTCCAGTCAAGTGTTTCTGATTCCATTCGACCCTTTTCCACTCCAGTCAAGTGTTTCTGATTCCTTTCGACCCTTTTCGACTCCAGTCAAGTGTTTCTGATTCCATTCGACCCTTTTCGACAACAATCAAGTGTTTCTGATTACTTTGGACCCTTTTGGACTCCAGTCAAGTGTTTCTGAATCCATTCGACCCTTTTCGACTCCAGTCAAGTGTTTCTGATTCCATTCGACCCTTTTCGACTCCAGTCAAGTGTTTCTGATTCCATTCGACCCTTTTCGACTCCAGTCAAGTGTTTCTGATTCCATTCGACCCTTTTCGACTCCAGTCCAGTGTTTCTGATTCCATTCGACACTTTTCGACTCCAGTCCAGTGTTTCTGATTCCATTCGATCCTTTTCGACTCCAGTCAAGTGTTTCTGATTACATTCGACACTTTTCGACTCCAGTCAAGTGTTTCTGATTCCATTCGACCCTTTTCGACTCCAGTCAAGTGTTTCTGATTCCATTCGACGCTTTTCGACTCCAGTCAAGTGTTTCTGATTCCATTCGACCCTTTTTGACTCGACTCAAGTGTTTCTGATTCCATTCGACCCCTTTTGACTCGACTGAAGTGTTTCTGATTCCATTCGACGCTTTTCGACTCCAGTCAAGTGTTTCTGATTCCATTCGACCCTTTTCGACTCCAGTCAAGTGTTTCTGATTCCATTCGACCCTATTCGACTCCAGTCAAGTGTTTCTGATTCCATTCGACGCTTTTCGACTCCAGTCAAGTGTTTCTGATTCCATTCGACCCTTTTCGACTCCAGTCAAGTGTTTCTGATTCCATTCGACCCTATTCGACTCCAGTCAAGTGTTTCTGATTCCATTCGAACCTTTTCGACTCCAGTCAAGTGTTTCTGATTTCTTTGTTCCCTTTTCGACTCCAGTCAAGTGTTTCTGATTCCATTCGACCCTTTTCGACTCCAGTCAAGTGTTTCTGATTCCATTCGACCGTTTTCGACTCCAGTCAAGTATTTCTGATTCCATTCAAACCCTTTCGACTCGACTCAAGTATTTCTGATTCCATTCGACGCTTTTCGACTCCAGTCAAGTGTTTCTGATTCCATTCGACCCTTTTCCACTCCAGTCAAGTGTTTCTGATTCCTTTCGACCCTTTTCGACTCCAGTCAAGTGTTTCTGATTCCATTCGACCCTTTTCGACAACAATCAAGTGTTTCTGATTACTTTGGACCCTTTTTGACTCCAGTCAAGTGTTTCTGAATCCATTCGACCCTTTTCGACTCCAGTCAAGTGTTTCTGATTCCATTCGACCCTTTTCGACTCCAGTCAAGTGTTTCTGATTCCATTCGACCCTTTTCGACTCCAGTCAAGTGTTTCTGATTCCATTCGACCCTTTTCGACTCCAGTCCAGTGTTTCTGATTCCATTCGACACTTTTCGACTCCAGTCCAGTGTTTCTGATTCCATTCGATCCTTTTCGACTCCAGTCAAGTGTTTCTGATTACATTCGACACTTTTCGACTCCAGTCAAGTGTTTCTGATTCCATTCGACCCTTTTCGACTCCAGTCAAGTGTTTCTGATTCCATTCGACGCTTTTCGACTCCAGTCAAGTGTTTCTGATTCCATTCGACCCTTTTTGACTCGACTCAAGTGTTTCTGATTCCATTCGACCCCTTTTGACTCGACTGAAGTGTTTCTGATTCCATTCGACGCTTTTCGACTCCAGTCAAGTGTTTCTGATTCCATTCGACCCTTTTCGACTCCAGTCAAGTGTTTCTGATTCCATTCGACCCTATTCGACTCCAGTCAAGTGTTTCTGATTCCATTCGACGCTTTTCGACTCCAGTCAAGTGTTTCTGATTCCATTCGACCCTTTTCGACTCCAGTCAAGTGTTTCTGATTCCATTCGACCCTATTCGACTCCAGTCAAGTGTTTCTGATTCCATTCGAACCTTTTCGACTCCAGTCAAGTGTTTCTGATTTCTTTGGTCCCTTTTCGACTCCAGTCAAGTGTTTCTGATTCCATTCGACCCTTTTCGACTCCAGTCAAGTGTTTCTGATTCCATTCGACCCTTTTCGACTCCAGTCAAGTGTTTCTGAATCCATCGACCCTTTTCGACTCCAGTCAAGTGTTTCTGATTCCATTCGACGCTTATCGACTCCAGTCCAGTGTTTCTGATTCCATTCGACCCTTTTCGACTCCAGTCAAGTGTTTCTGATTCCATTCGACCCTTTTTGACTCCAGTCAAATGTTTCTGATTCCTTTGGACCCTTTTCGACTCCAGTCAAGTGTTTCTGATTCCGTTCGACCCTTTTCGACTCCAGTGAAGTGTTTCTGATTCCATTCGACGCTTTTCGACTCCAGTCAAGTGTTTCTGATTCCATTCGACCCTTTTCGACTCCAGTCAAGTGTTTCTGATTCCATTCGACCCTTCTCGACTCCAGTCAAGTATTTCTGATTCCATTCGACCCTTTTCGACTCCAGTCAAGTGTTTCTGATTACATTCGACCCTTTTCGACTCCAGTCAAGTGTTTCTGATTCCATTCGACGCTTTTCGACTCCAGTCAAGTGTTTCTGATTCCATTCGAACCTTTTCGACTCCAGTCAAGTGTTTCTGATTCCATTCGACCTTTTCGACTACAGCAAGTGTTTCTGATTCCTTCGACCGTTTTCGACTCCAGTCAAGTGTTTCTGATTCCATTCGACCCTTTCGATTCCAGTCAAGTGTTTCTGATTCCATTCGACCCTTTTTGACTCGACTCAAGTGTTTCTGATTCCATTCGACACTTTTCGACTCGACTCAAGTGTTTCTGATTCCATTCGACCTTTTTCGACTCCAGTCAAGTGTTTCTGATTCCATTCGACCCTTTTCGACAACAATCAAGTGTTTCTGATTACTTTGGACCCTTTTCGACTCCAGTCAAGTGTTTCTGATTACATTCGTCCCTTTTCGACTCCAGTCAAGTGTTTCTGATTCCATTGGACCCTTTTCGACAACAATCAAGTGTTTCTGATTACTTTGGACCCTTTTCGACTCCAGTCAAGTGTTTCTGATTCCATTCGACCCTTTTCGACTCCAGTCAAGTGTTTCTGATTCCATTCGACCCTTTTCGACTCGACTCAAGTGTTTCTGATTCCATTCAACCCTTTTCGACTCCAGTCCAGTGTTTCTGATTCCATTCGACCCTTTTCGACTCCAGTCAAGTGTTTCTGAATCCTTTGGACCCTTTTCGACTCCAGTCAAGTGTTTCTGATTCCATTCGAACCTTTTCGACTCCAGTCAAGTGTTTCTGATTCCATTCGACCCTTTTTGACTCCAGTCAAATGTTTCTGATTCCTTTGGACCCTTTTCGACTCCAGTCAAGTGTTTCTGATTCCATTCGACGCTTATCGACTCCAGTCCAGTGTTTCTGATTCCATTCGACCCTTTTCGACTCCAGTCAAGTGTTTCTGATTCCATTCGACCCTTTTCGTCTCCAGTCAAGTGTTTCTTATTCCATTCGACGCTTTTCCACTCCAGTCAAGTGTTTCTGATTCCATTCGACCCTTTTCGACTCCAGTCCAGTGTTTCTGATTCCATTCGACCCTTTTCGACTCGACTCAAGTGTTTCTGATTCCATTCGACCCTTTTCGACTCCAGTCAAGTGTTTCTGATTCCATTCGACTCTTTTCGACTCCAGTCAAGTGTTTCTGATTCCATCGACCCTTTTCGACTCCAGTCAAGTGTTTCTGATTCCATTCGACCCTTTTCGATTCCAGTCAAGTGTTTCTGATTCCATTCGACGCTTCTCGACTCCAGTCAAGTGTTTCTGATAATATTCGACCCTTTTCGACTCCAGTCAAGTGTTTCTGATTCCATTCGACCCTTTTCGACAACAATCAAGTGTTTCTGATTACTTTGGACCCTTTTCGACTCCAGTCAAGTGTTTCTGATTCCATTCGACCCTTTTCGACTCCAGTCAAGTGTTTCTGATTCCATTCGACCCTTTTCGACTCGACTCAAGTGTTTCTGATTCCATTCGACCCTTTTCGACTCCAGTCAAGTGTTTCTGATTCCATTCGACCCTTTTTGACTCGACTCAAGTGTTTCTGATTCCATTTGACCCCTTTCGACTCGACTCAAGTGTTTCTGATTCCATTTGACGCTTTTCGACTCCAGTCAAGTGTTTCTGATTCCATTCGACCCTTTTCCACTCCAGTCAAGTGTTTCCGATTCCTTTCGACCCTTTTCGACTCCAGTCAAGTGTTTCTGATTCCATTCGACCCTTTTCGACAACAATCAAGTGTTTCTGATTACTTTGGACCCTTTTTGACTCCAGTCAAGTGTTTCTGAATCCATTCGACCCTTTTCGACTCCAGTCAAGTGTTTCTGATTCCATTCGACCCTTTTCGACTCCAGTCAAGTGTTTCTGATTCCATTCGACCCTTTTCGACTCCAGTCAAGTGTTTCTGATTCCATTCGACCCTTTTCGACTCCAGTCCAGTGTTTCTGATTCCATTCGACACTTTTCGACTCCAGTCCAGTGTTTCTGATTCCATTCGATCCTTTTCGACTCCAGTCAAGTGTTTCTGATTACATTCGACACTTTTCGACTCCAGTCAAGTGTTTCTGATTCCATTCGACCCTTTTCGACTCCAGTCAAGTGTTTCTGATTCCATTCGACGCTTTTCGACTCCAGTCAAGTGTTTCTGATTCCATTCGACCCTTTTTGACTCGACTCAAGTGTTTCTGATTCCATTCGACCCCTTTCGACTCGACTCAAGTGTTTCTGATTCCATTCGACCCCTTTCGACTCGACTCAAGTGTTTCTGATTCCATTTGACGCTTCTCGACTCCAGTCAAGTGTTTCTGATTCCATTCGAACCTTTTCGACTCCAGTCAAGTGTTTCTGATTCCATTCGATCTTTTCGACTCCAGTCAAGTGTTTCTGATTCCTTCTACCGTTTTCGGCTCCAGTCAAGTGTTTCTGATTCCATTCGACCCTTTTCGATTCCAGTCAAGTGTTTCTGATTCCATTCGACGCTTTTTGACTCGACTCAAGTGTTTCTGATTCCATTCGACCCCTTTCGACTCGACTCAAGTGTTTCTGATTCCATTCGACCCTTTTCGACTCCAGTCAAGTGTTTCTGATTCCATTCGACCCTTTTCGACTCCAGTCAAGTGTTTCTGATTCCATTCGACGCTTTTCGACTCCAGTCAAGTGTTTCTGATTCCATTCGAACCTTTTCGACTCCAGTCAAGTGTTTCTGATTCCATTCGATCTTTTCGACTCCAGTCTAGTGTTTCTGATTCCTTCGACCGTTTTCGACTCCAGTCAAGTGTTTCTGATTCCATTCGACCCTTTTCGATTCCAGTCAAGTGTTTCTGATTCCATTCGACGCTTTTTGACTCGACTCAAGTGTTTCTGATTCCATTCGACCCCTTTCGACTCGACTCAAGTGTTTCTGATTCCATTCGACCCCTTTCGACTCGACTCAAGTGTTTCTGATTCCATTTGACGCTTCTCGACTCCAGTCAAGTGTTTCTGATTCCATTCGACCCTTTTGACTCCAGTCAAGTGTTTCTGATTCCATTCGACCTTTTCGACTCCAGTCAAGTGTTTCTGATTCCATTCGACCCTTTCGACAACAGTCAAGTGTTTCTGATTCCATTCGACCCTTTTCGACTCCAGTAAAGTGTTTCTGATTCCATTCGACCCTTTCCGACTCCAGTCAAGTGTTTCTGATTCCATTCGACCCTTTTCGACTCCAGTCAAGTGTTTCTGATTCCATTCGACCCTTTTCGAATCCAGTCAAGTGTTTCTGCTTCCATTCGACACTTTTCGACTCCAGTCAAGTGTTTCTGATTCCATTCGACCCTTTTCGACTCCAGTCAAGTGTTTCTGATTCCATTCGAACCTTTTCGACTCCAGTCAAGTGTTTCTGATTCCATTCGACCCTTTTCGACTCCAGTCAAGTGTTTCTGATTCCATTCGACGCTTTTCGACTCCAGTCAAGTGTTTCTGATTCCATTCGACCCTTTTCGACTCCAGTCAAGTGTTTCTGATTCCATTCGACCCTTTTCGACTCCAGTCAAGTGTTTCTGATTCCATTCGACCCTTTTCGACTCCAGTCAAGTGTTTCTGATTCCATTCGACCCTTTTCGACTCCAGTCAAGTGTTTCTGATTCCATTCGACCCTTTTCGACTCCAGTCAAGTGTTTCTGATTCCATTCGACCCTTTTCGACTCGACTCAAGTGTTTCTGATTCCATTCGACCCTTTTCGACTCCAGTCAAGTGTTTCTGATTCCATTCGACACTTTTCGACTCCAGTCAAGTGTTTCTGATTCCATTGGACCCTTTTCGACTCCAGTCAAGTGTTTCTGATTCCATTCGACCCTTTCGACTCCAGTCAAGTGTTTCTGATTCCATTCGACGCTTTCGACTCCAGCCAAGTGTTTCTGATTCCATTCGACCCTTTTCGACTCCAGTCAAGTGTTTCTGATTCCATTCGACCCTTTTCGACTCCAGTCAAGTGTTTCTGATTCCATTCGACCCTTTTCGACTCCAGTCAAGTGTTTCTGATTCCATTCGACCCTTTCGACTCCAGTCAAGTGTTTCTGATTCCATTCGACCCTTTTCGACTCGACTCAAGTGTTTCTGATTCCATTCGACCCTTTTCGACTCCAGTCAAGTGTTTCTGATTCCATTCGACCCTTTTTGACTCGACTCAAGTGTTTCTGATTCCATTCGACCCTTTTCGACTCCAGTCAAGTGTTTCTGATTCCATTCGACCCTTTTCGACTCCAGTCAAGTGTTTCTGATTCCATTCGACCCTTTTCGACTCCAGTCAAGTGTTTCTGATTCCATTCGACCCTTTTCGACTCCAGTCAAGTGTTTCTGATTCCATTCGACCCTTTTTGACTCCAGTCAAGTGTTTCTGATTCCATTCGACCCTTTTCGACTCCAGTCAAGTGTTTCTGATTCCATTCGACCCTTTTCGACTCCAGTCAAGTGTTTCTGATTCCATTCGACCCTTTTCGACTCCAGTCAAGTGTTTCTGATTCCATTCGACCCTTTTCGACTCCAGTCAAGTGTTTCTGATTCCATTCGATCTTTTCGACTCCAGTCTAGTGTTTCTGATTCCATTCGACCCTTTTTCGACTCCAGTCAAGTGTTTCTGATTCCATTCGACCCTTTTCGACTCCAGTCAAGTGTTTCTGATTCCATTCGACCCTTTTCGACTCCAGTCAAGTGTTTCTGATTCCATTCGACCCTTTTCGACTCCAGTCAAGTGTTTCTGATTCCATTCGACCCTTTTTGATCGACTCAAGTGTTTCTGATTCCATTCGACCCCCTTTCGACTCGACTCAAGTGTTTCTGATTCCATTCGACACTTTTCGACTCCAGTCAAGTGTTTCTGATTCCATTCGACCCTTTTCGACTCCAGTCAAGTGTTTCTGATTCCATTCGACCCTTTTCGACTCCAGTCAAGTGTTTCTGATTCCATTCGACGCTTTTCGACTCCAGTCAAGTGTTTCTGATTCCATTCGACCCTTTTCGACTCCAGTCAAGTGTTTCTGATTCCATTCGACCCTATTCGACTCCAGTCAAGTGTTTCTGATTCCATTCGACCTTTTCGACTCCAGTCAAGTGTTTCTGATTCCATTGGACCCTTAGCGACTCCACTCAAGTGTTTCTGATTCCATTCGACCCTTTTCGACTCCAGTCAAGTGTTTCTGAATCCATTCGACCCTTTTCGACTCCAGTCAAGTGTTTCTGATTCCATTCAAACCCTTTCGACTCGACTCAAGTATTTCTGATTCCATTCGACGCTTTTCGACTCCAGTCAAGTGTTTCTGATTCCATTCGAACCTTTTCGACTCCAGTCAAGTGTTTCTGATTCCATTCGATCTTTTCGACTCCAGTCAAGTGTTTCTGATTCCATTCGACCCTTTTCGACGCCAGTCAAGTGTTTCTGATTCCATTCGACGCTTTTCGACTCCAGTCAAGTGTTTCTGATTCCATCGACCCTTTTGTCTTGACTCAAGTGTTTCTGATTCCATTTTACCCTTTTCGACTCGACTCAAGTGTTTCTGATTCCATTCGACCCATTTCGACTCCACTCAAGTGTTTCTGATTCCATTCGACCTTTTGACTCCAGTCAAGTGTTTCTGATTCCATTCTAACCTTTCGACTCCAGTCAAGTGTTTCTGATTCCATTCGAACCTTTTCGACTCCAGTCAAGTGTTTCTGATTCCATTCGATCTTTTCGACTCCAGTCAAGTGTTTCTGATTCCATTCGACCCTCTTCGATTCCAGTCAAGTGTTTCTGATTCCATTCGACCCTTTTTGACTCGACTCAAGTGTTTCTGATTCCATTCGACCCCTTTCGACTCGACTCAAGTGTTTCTGATTCCATTTGACGCTTCTCGACTCCAGTCAAGTGTTTCTGATTCCACTCGTCCCTTTTCGACTCCAGTCTAGTGTTTCTGATTCCATTCGACCCTTTTCGACAATAATCAAGTGTTTCTGATTACTTTGGACCCTTTTCGACTCCAGTCAA
The DNA here is from genome assembly GCA_024500485.1 of Vulpes ferrilata. Lineage (NCBI taxonomy): Eukaryota > Metazoa > Chordata > Mammalia > Carnivora > Canidae > Vulpes > Vulpes ferrilata. The sequence goes on from CM044694.1 coordinate 122,852,970, forward strand.
GTGTTTCTGATTCCATTCGACCCTTTTCGACTCCAGTCAAGTGTTTCTGATTCCATTCGACCATTTTCGACTCCAGTCAAGTATTTCTGATTCCATTCGACCCCTTTCGACTCGACTCAAGTATTTCTGATTCCATTCGACGCTTTTCGACTCCAGTCAAGTGTTTCTGATTCCATTCGACCCTTTTCCACTCCAGTCAAGTGTTTCTGATTCCTTTGGACCCTTTCGACTCCAGTCAAGTGTTTCTGATTCCATTCGACCCTTTTCGACTCCAGTCAAGTGTTTCTGATTCCATTGACCCTTTTCGACTCCAGTCAAGTGTTTCTGATTCCTTTGGACCCTTTTTGTCTTGACGCAAGTGTTTCTGATTCCATTTTACCCTTTTCGACTCGACTCAAGTGTTTCTGATTCCATTCGACCCCTCTCGACTCGACTCAAGTATTTCTGATTCCATTCGACCTTTTCGACTCCATCAAGTATTTCTGATTCCATTCGACCCCTTTCCTCTCCATTCAAGTGTTTCTGATTCCTTTGGACCCTTTTCACTCCAGTCAAGTGTTTCTGATTCCATTCGACCCTTTTCAATCCAGTCAAGTGTTTCTGATTCCATTCGACCCTTTCGACTCCAGTCAAGTGTTCTGATTCCATTCGAACCTTATCGACTCCAGTCAAGTGTTTCTGATTCCATTCGACCCTTTTCGACTCGACTCAAGTGTTTCTGATTCCATTCGACCATTTTCGAATCCAGTCAAGTGTTTCTGATTCCTTTGGACCCTTTTCGACTCCAGTCAAGTGTTTCTGATTCCATTCGACCCGTTTCGACTCCAGTCAAGTGTTTCTGATTCCATTCGAACCTTTTCGACTCGACTCAAGTGTTTCTGATTCCATTCGACCCTTTTCGACTCGACTCAAGTGTTTCTGATTCCATTCGACCCTTTTCGACTCCAGTCAAGTGTTTCTGATTCCATTCGAACCTTTTCGACTCGACTCAAGTGTTTCTGATTCCATTCGACCTTTTTCGACTCGACTCAAGCGTTTCTGATTCCATTCGACCTGTTTCGAATCGACTCAAGTGTTTCTGATTCCATTCACCCTTTTCGACTCGACTCAAGGGTTTCTGATTCCATTCGACCCTTCTCGACTCCAGTCAAGTATTTCTGATTCCATTCGACCCTTTTCGACTCCAGTCAAGTGTTTCTGATTCCATTCGACCCTTTTAGACTCGACTCAAGTGTTTCTGATTCCATTCGACCATTTTAGACTCGACTCAAGTGTTTCTGATTCCATTCGACCCTTTTCGCCTCCAGTCAAGTGTTTCTGATTCCTTTGGACCCTTTTTGACTCCAGTCAAGTGTTTCTGATTCCATTCCACCCTTTTCGACTCCAGTCAAGTGTTTCTGATTCCATTCGACCCTTTTCGATTCGACTCAAGTGTTTCTGATTCCATTCGACCCTTTTCGACTCCAGTCAACTGTTTCTGATTCCATTCGACCCTTTTCGACTCCAGTCAAGTGTTTCTGATTCCATTCGACCCTTTTCGACTCCCGTCAAGTGTTTCTGATTCCTTTGGACCCTATTCGACTCCAGTCAAGTGTTTCTGATTGCATTCGACCCTTTTCGACTCCAGTCAATTGTTTCTGATTCCATTCGACCCTTTTGGACACCAGTCAAGTGTTTCTGATTCCATTCAAACCTTTTCGACTCCAGTAAGTGTTTCTGATTCCATTCGAACCTTTTCGACTCCAGTCAAGTGTTTCTGATTCCATTCGACCCTTTTTGACTCCAGTCAAGTGTTTCTGATTCCTTTGGACCCATTCGGACTCAAGGCAAGTGTTTCTGATTCCATTCGACCCTTTTCGACTCCAATCAAGTGTTTCTGATTCCATTCGACCCTTTTCGACTCCAGTCAAGTGTTTCTGATTCCATTCGACCCTTTTTGACTCCAGTCAAGTGTTTCTGATTCATTTGGACCCATTCGGACTCAAGGCAAGTGTTTCTGAATTCATTCGACCCTTTTCGACTCGACTCAAGTGTTTCTGATTCCATTCGACCCTTTTCGACTCGACTCAAGTGTTTCTGATTCCATTCGACCCTTTTCGACTCGACTCAAGTGTTTTTGATTCCATTCGACCCGTTTCGACTCGACTCAACTGTTTCTGACTCCATTTGACCATTTCGACTCCATTCAAGTGTGTCTGATTCCATTCGAACCTTTTCGACTCGACTCAAGTGTTTCTGATTCCATTCGACACTTTTCGACTCGACTCAAGGGTTTCTGATTCCATTCGACGCTTTTCGACTACAGTCAAGTGTTTCTGATTCCATTCGAACCTTTTCGACTCGACTCAAGTGTTTCTGATTCCATTCGACCCTTTTCGACTCGACTCAAGCGTTTCTGATTCCATTCGACCCGTTTCGAATCGACTCAAGTGTTTCTGATTCCATTCACCCTTTTCGACTCGACTCAAGGGTTTCTGATTCCATTCGACCCTTCTCGACTCCAGTCAAGTATTTCTGATTCCATTCGACCCTTTTCGACTCCAGTCAAGTGTTTCTGATTCCATTCGACCCTTTTCGACAACAATCAAGTGTTTCTGATTCCATTCGACCATTTTAGACTCGACTCAAGTGTTTCTGATTCCATTCGACCCTTTTCGCCTCCAGTCAAGTGTTTCTGATTCCTTTGGACCCTTTTTGACTCCAGTCAAGTGTTTCTGATTCCATTCCACCCTTTTCGACGCCAGTCAAGTGTTTCTGATTCCATTCGACCCTTTTCGATTCGACTCAAGTGTTTCTGATTCCATTCGACCCTTTTCGACTCCAGTCAAGTGTTTCTGAATCCATTCGACCATTTTCGACTCCAGTCAACTGTTTCTGATTCCATTCGACCCTTTTCGACTCCAGTCAATTGTTTCTGATTCCATTCGACCCTTTTGGACTCCAGTCAAGTGTTTCTGATTCCATTCAAACCTTTTCGACTCCAGTAAGTGTTTCTGATTCCATTCGAACCTTTTCGACTCCAGTCAAGTGTTTCTGATTCCATTCGACCCTTTTTGACTCCAGTCAAGTGTTTCTGATTCCTTTGGACCCATTCGGACTCCAGGCAAGTGTTTCTGATTCCATTCGACCCTTTTCGACTCCAATCAAGTGTTTCTGATTCCATTCGACCCTTTTCGACTCCAGTCAAGTGTTTCTGAATACTTTACACCCTTTTCGACTCCAGTCAAGTGTTTCTGAATTCATTCGACCCTTTTCGACTCGACTCAAGTGTTTCTGATTCCATTCGACCCTTTTCGACTCGACTCAAGTGTTTCTGATTCCATTCGACCCTTTTCGACTCGACTCAAGTGTTTTTGATTCCATTCGACCCGTTTCAACTCGACTCAACTGTTTCTGACTCCATTTGACCCTTTTCGACTCCATTCAAGTGTTTCTGATTCCATTCGAACCTTTTCGACTCGACTCAAGTGTTTCTGATTCCATTCGACCCTTTTCGACTCGACTCAAGGGTTTCTGATTCCATTCGACGCTTTTCGACTACAGTCAAGTGTTTCTGATTCCATTCGAACCTTTTCGACTCGACTCAAGTGTTTCTGATTCCATTCGACCCCTTTCGACTCGACTCAAGTGTTTCTGATTCCATTTGACGCTTCTTGACTCCAGTCAAGTGTTTCTGATTCCACTCGTCCCTTTTCGACTCCAGTCAAGTGTTTCTGATTCCATTCGACCCTCTTCGATTCCAGTCAAGTGTTTCTGATTCCATTCGACCCTTTTTGACTCGACTCAAGTGTTTCTGATTCCATTCGACCCCTTTCGACTCGACTCAAGTGTTTCTGATTCCATTTGACGCTTCTCGACTCCAGTCAAGTGTTTCTGATTCCACTCGTCCCTTTTCGACTCCAGTCAAGTTTTTCTGATTCCATTCGACCCTTTTCGAAAACAATCAAGTGTTTCTGATTACTTTGGACCCTTTTCGACTCCAGTCAAGTGTTTCTGATTCCATTCGACCCTTTTCGACTCCAGTCAAGTGTTTCTGATTCCATTCGACCATTTTCGACTCCAGTCAAGTATTTCTGATTCCATTCGACCCCTTTCGACTCGACTCAAGTATTTCTGATTCCATTCGACGCTTTTAGACTCCAGTCAAGTGTTTCTGATTCCATTCGACCCTTTTCCACTCCAGTCAAGTGTTTCTGATTCCTTTGGACCCTTTCGACTCCAGTCAAGTGTTTCTGATTCCATTCGACCCTTTTCGACTCCAGTCAAGTGTTTCTGATTCCATTGACCCTTTTCGACTCCAGTCAAGTGTTTCTGATTCCTTTGGACCCTTTTTGTCTTGACGCAAGTGTTTCTGATTCCATTTTACCCTTTTCGACTCGACTCAAGTGTTTCTGATTCCATTCGACCCCTCTCGACTCGACTCAAGTATTTCTGATTCCATTCGACCCTTTTCGACTCCATCAAGTTTTTCTGATTCCATTCGACCCTTTTCCTCTCCATTCAAGTGTTTCTGATTCCTTTGGACCCCTGCGACTCCAGTCAAGTGTGTCTGATTCCATTCGACCCTTTTCGAATCCAGTCAAGTGTTTCTGATTCCATTCGACCCTTTTCGACTCCAGTCAAGTGTTTCTGAATCCATTCGACCCTTTTCGACTCGACTCAAGTGTTCTGATTCCATTCGAACCTTATCGACTCCAGTCAAGTGTTTCTGATTCCATTCGACCCTTTTCGACTCGACTCAAGTGTTTCTGATTCCATTCGACCATTTTCGAATCCAGTCAAGTGTTTCTGATTCCTTTGGACCCTTTTCGACTCCAGTCAAGTGTTTCTGATACCATTCGACCCGTTTCGACTCCAGTCAAGTGTTTCTGATTCCATTCGAACCTTTTCGACTCGACTCAAGTGTTTCTGATTCCATTCGACCCTTTTCGACTCGACTCAAGTGTTTCTGATTCCATTCGACCCTTTTCGACTCCAGTCAAGTGTTTCTGATTCCATTCGAACCTTTTCGACTCGACTCAAGTGTTTCTGATTCCATTCGACCTTTTTCGACTCGACTCAAGCGTTTCTGATTCCAATCGACCTGTTTCGAATCGACTCAAGTGTTTCTGATTCCATTCACCCTTTTCGAATCGACTCAAGGGTTTCTGATTCCATTCGACCCTTCTCGACTCCAGTCAAGTATTTCTGATTCCATTCGACCCTTTTCGACTCCAGTCAAGTGTTTCTGATTCCATTCGACCCTTTTAGACTCGACTCAAGTGTTTCTGATTCCATTCGACCATTTTAGACTCGACTCAAGTGTTTCTGATTCCATTCGACCCTTTTCGCCTCCAGTCAAGTGTTTCTGATTCCTTTGGACCCTTTTTGACTCCAGTCAAGTGTTTCTGATTCCATTCCACCCTTTTCGACTCCAGTCAAGCGTTTCTGATTCCATTCGACCCTTTTCGATTCGACTCAAGTGTTTCTGATTCCATTCGACCCTTTCGACTCCAGTCAAGTGTTTCTGAATCCATTCGACCATTTTCGACTCCAGTCAACTGTTTCTGATTCCATTCGACCCTTTTCGACTCCAGTCAAGTATTTCTGATTCCATTCGACCCTTTTCGACTCCCGTCAAGTGTTTCTGATTCCTTTGGACCCTATTCGACTCCAGTCAAGTGTTTCTGATTGCATTCGACCCTTTTCGACTCCAGTCAATTGTTTCTGATTCCATTCGACCCTTTTGGACTCCAGGCAAGTGTTTCTGATTCCATTCGACCCTTTTCGACTCCAATCAAGTGTTTCTGATTCCATTCGACCCTTTTCGACTCCAGTCACGTGTTTCTGAATACTTTACACCCTTTTCGACTCCAGTCAAGTGTTTCTGAATTCATTCGACCCTTTTCGACTCGACTCAAGTGTTTCTGATTCCATTCGACCCTTTTCGACTCGACTCAAGTGTTTCTGATTCCATTCGACCCTTTTCGACTCGACTCAAGTGTTTTTGATTCCATTCGACCCGTTTCGACTCGACTCAACTGTTTCTGACTCCATTTGACCCTTTTCGACTCCATTCAAGTGTTTCTGATTCCATTCGAACCTTTTCGACTCGACTCAAGTGTTTCTGATTCCATTCGACCCTTTTCGACTCGACTCAAGGGTTTCTGATTCCATTCGACGCTTTTCGACTACAGTCAAGTGTTTCTGATTCCATTCGAACCTTTTCGACTCGACTCAAGTGTTTCTGATTCCATTCGACCCCTTTCGACTCGACTCAAGTGTTTCTGATTCCATTTGATGCTTCTTGACTCCAGTCAAGTGTTTCTGATTCCACTCGTCCCTTTTCGACTCCAGTCAAGTGTTTCTGATTCCATTCGACCCTCTTCGATTCCAGTCAAGTGTTTCTGATTCCATTCGACCCTTTTTGACTCGACTCAAGTGTTTCTGATTCCATTCGACCCCTTTCGACTCGACTCAAGTGTTTCTGATTCCATTTGACGCTTCTCGACTCCAGTCAAGTGTTTCTGATTCCACTCGTCCCTTTTCGACTCCAGTCAAGTTTTTCTGATTCCATTCGACCCTTTTCGACAACAATCAAGTGTTTCTGATTACTTTGGACCCTTTTCGACTCCAGTCAAGTGTTTCTGATTCCATTCGACCCTTTTCGACTCCAGTCAAGTGTTTCTGATTCCATTCGACCATTTTCGACTCCAGTCAAGTATTTCTGATTCCATTCGACCACTTTCGACTCGACTCAAGTATTTCTGATTCCATTCGACGCTTTTCGACTCCAGTCAAGTGTTTCTGATTCCATTCGACCCTTTTCCACTCCAGTCAAGTGTTTCTGATTCCTTTGGACCCTTTCGACTCCAGTCAAGTGTTTCTGATTCCATTCGACCCTTTTCGACTCCAGTCAAGTGTTTCTGATTCCATTGACCCTTTTCGACTCCAGTCAAGTGTTTCTGATTCCTTTGGACCCTTTTTGTCTTGACGCAAGTGTTTCTGATTCCATTTTACCGTTTCGACTCGACTCAAGTGTTTCTGATTCCATTCGACCCCTCTCGACTCGACTCAAGTATTTCTGATTCCATTCGACCCTTTTCGACTACATCAAGTGTTTCTGATTCCATTCGACCCTTTTCCTCTCCATTCAAGTGTTTCTGATTCCTTTGGACCCCTGCGACTCCAGTCAAGTGTGTCTGATTCCATTCGACCCTTTTCGAATCCAGTCAAGTGTTTCTGATTCCATTCGACCCTTTTCGACTCCAGTCAAGTGTTTCTGAATCCATTCGACCCTTTTCGACTCGACTCAAGTGTTCTGATTCCATTCGAACCTTATCGACTCCAGTCAAGTGTTTCTGATTCCATTCGACCCTTTTCGACTCGACTCAAGTGTTTCTGATTCCATTCGACCATTTTCGAATCCAGTCAAGTGTTTCTGATTCCTTTGGACCCTTTTCGACTCCAGTCAAGTGTTTCTGATTCCATTCGACCCGTTTCGACTCCAGTCAAGTGTTTCTGATTCCATTCGAACCTTTTCGACTCGACTCAAGTGTTTCTGATTCCATTCGACTCTTTTCGACTCGACTCAAGTGTTTCTGATTCCATTCGACACTTTCGACTCCAGTCAAGTGTTTCTGATTCCATTCGAACCTTTTCGACTCGACTCAAGTGTTTCTGATTCCATTCGACCTTTTTCGACTCGACTCAAGCGTTTCTGATTCCATTCGACCTGTTTCGAATCGACTCAAGTGTTTCTGATTCCATTCACCCTTTTCGAATCGACTCAAGGGTTTCTGATTCCATTCGACCCTTCTCGACTCCAGTCAAGTATTTCTGATTCCATTCGACCCTTTTCGACTCCAGTCAAGTGTTTCTGATTCCATTCGACCCTTTTAGACTCGACTCAAGTGTTTCTGATTCCATTCGACCATTCTAGACTCGACTGAAGTGTTTCTGATTCCATTCGACCCTTTTCGCCTCCAGTCAAGTGTTTCTGATTCCTTTGGACCCTTTTTGACTCCAGTCAAGTGTTTCTGATTCCATTCCACCCTTTTCGACTCCAGTCAAGTGTTTCTGATTCCATTCGACCCTTTTCGATTCGACTCAAGTGTTTCTGATTCCATTCGACCCTTTTCGACTCCAGTCAAGTGTTTCTGAATCCATTCGACCATTTTCGACTCCAGTCAACTGTTTCTGATTCCATTCGACCCTTTTCGACTCCAGTCAAGTGTTTCTGATTCCATTCGACCCTTTTCGACTCCCGTCAAGTGTTTCTGATTCCTTTGGACCCTATTCGACTCCAGTCAAGTGTTTCTGATTGCATTCGACCCTTTTCGACTCCAGTCAATTGTTTCTGATTCCATTCGACCCTTTTGGACTCCAGTCAAGTGTTTCTGATTCCATTCAAACCTTTTCGACTCCAGTAAGTGTTTCTGATTCCATTCGAACCTTTTCGACTCCAGTCAAGTGTTTCTGATTCCATTCGACCCTTTTTGACTCCAGTCAAGTGTTTCTGATTCCTTTGGACCCATTCGGACTCCAGGCAAGTGTTTCTGATTCCATTCGACCCTTTTCGACTCCAATCAAGTGTTTCTGATTCCATTCGACCCTTTTCGACTCCAGTCAAGTGTTTCTGAATACTTTACACCCTTTTCGACTCCAGTCAAGTGTTTCTGAATTCATTCGACCCTTTTCGACTCGACTCAAGTGTTTCTGATTCCATTCGACCCTTTTCGACTCGACTCAAGTGTTTCTGATTCCATTCGACCCTTTTCGACTCGACTCAAGTGTTTTTGATTCCATTCGACCCGTTTCGACTCGACTCAACTGTTTCTGACTCCATTTGATCCTTTTCGACTCCATTCAAGTGTTTCTGATTCCATTCGAACCTTTTCGACTCGACTCAAGTGTTTCTGATTCCATTCGACACTTTTCGACTCGACTCAAGGGTTTCTGATTCCATTCGACGCTTTTCGACTACAGTCAAGTGTTTCTGATTCCATTCGAACCTTTTCGACTCGACTCAAGTGTTTCTGATTCTATTCGACCCTTTTCGACTCGACTCAAGCGTTTCTGATTCCATTCGACCCGTTTCGAATCGACTCAAGTGTTTCTGATTCCATTCACCCTTTTCGACTCGACGCAAGGGTTTCTGATTCCATTCGACCCTTCTCGACTCCAGTCAAGTATTTCTGATTCCATTCGACCCTTTTCGACTCCAGTCAAGTGTTTCTGATTCCATTCGACCCTTTTAGACTCGACTCAAGTGTTTCTGATTCCATTCGACCCTTTTCGACTCCAGTCAAGTGTTTCTGAATACTTTACACCCTTTTCGACTCCAGTCAAGTGTTTCTGATTCCATTCGAACCTTTTCGACTCCAGGCAAGTGTTTCTGAATCCATTCGACCCTTTTCGACTCGACTCAAGTGTTCTGATTCCATTCGACCCTTTTCGACTCCAATCAAGTGTTTCTGATTCCATTCGACCCTTTTCGACTCGACTCAAGTGTTTCTGATACCATTCGACCATTTTCGAATCCAGTCAAGTGTTTCTGATTCCTTTGGACCCTTTTTGACTTGACGCAAGTGTTTCTGATTCCATTCGACCCTTTTCGACTCCAGTCAAGTGTTTCTGAATACTTTACACCCTTTTCGACTCCAGTCAAGTGTTTCTGATTCCATTCGAACCTTTTCGACTCCAGTCAAGTTTTTCTGATTCCATTCGACCCTTTTCGACTCCAGGCAAGTGTTTCTGATTCCATTCGACCCTTTTCGACTCCAGTCAAGTGTTTCTGAATCCATTCGACCCTTTTCGACTCCAGTCAAGTGTTTCTGATTCCATTCGTCCCTTTTCGACTCGACTCAAGTGTTTCTGATTCCATTCGACCCTTTTCGACTCCAGTCAACTGTTTCTGATTCCATTCGACCCTTCGACTCCAGTCAAGTGTTTCTGATTCCATTCGACCCCTTTCGACTCCCGTCAAGTGTTTCTGATTCCTTTGGACCCTATTCGACTCCAGTCAAGTGTTTCTGATTGCATTCGACCCTTTTCGACTCCAGTCAAGTGTTTCTGATTCCATTCGACCCTTTTGGACTCCAGTCAAGTATTTCTGATTCCATTCAACCCTTTTCGACTCCAGTCAAGTGTTTCTGATTCCATTCGACCCTTTTCGACTCGACTCAACTGTTTCTGATTCCATTCGACCCTTTTCCACTCCAGGCAAGTGTTTCTGATTCCATTCGACCCTTTTCGACTCCCGTCAAGTGTTTCTGATTCCATTCGACCCGTTTCGACTCCAGTCAAGTGTTTCTGATTCCATTCGACCCTTTTCGACTACAGTCAAGTGTTTCTGATTCCATTGGACCCTTTTCGACTCCAGTCAAGTGTTTCTGATTCCATTGGACCCTTTTCGACTCCAGTCAAGTGTTTCTGATTCCATTGGACCCTTTTCAAATCCAGTCAAGTGTTTCTGATTCCATTCGACCCTTTTCGACTCGACTCAAGTGTTTCTGATTCCTTTGGACCCTTTTCGACTCCAGTCAAGTGTTTTTGATTCCATTGGACCCTTTTCGACTCCAGTCAAGTGTTTCTGATTCCATTCGACCCTTTTCGACTCGACTCAAGTGTTTCTGATTCCATTCGACCCTTTTCCACTCCAGGCAAGTGTTTCTGATTCCATTCGACCCTTTTCGACTCCAGTCAAGTGTTTCTGATTCCATTCGACCCGTTTCGACTCCAGTCAAGTATTTCTGATTCCATTCGACCCTTTTCGACTCCAGTCAAGTGTTTCTGATTCCATTCGACCCTTTTCGACTCCAGTCAAGTGTTTCTGATTCCATTGGACCCTTTTCGACTCCAGTCAAGTGTTTCTGATTCCATTGGACCCTTTTCGACTCCAGTCAAGTGTTTCTGATTCCTTTGGACCCTTTCGACTCCAGTCAAGTGTTTCTGATTCCATTCGACCCTTTTCGACTCAAGTCATGTGTTTCTGATTCCATTCGACCCTTATCGACTCCAATCAAGTGTTTCTGATTACATTCGACCCTTTTCGACTCGACTCAAGTGTTTCTGATACCATTCGACCATTTTCGAATCCAGTCAAGTGTTTCTGATTCCTTTGGACCCTTTTTGACTTGACGCAAGTGTTTCTGATTCCATTCGACCCTTTTCGACTCCAGTCAAGTGTTTCTGAATACTTTACACCCTTTTCGACTCCAGTCAAGTGTTTCTGATTCCATTCGAACCTTTTCGACTCCAGTCAAGTGTTTCTGATTCCATTCGACCCTTTTTGACTCCAGTCAAGTGTTTACGAATCCATTCGACCCTTTTCGACTCCAGTCAAGTGTTTCTGATTCCATTCGACCCTTTTCGACTCCAGTCAATTGTTTCTGATTCCTTTGGACCCTTTTTGACTTGACGCAAGTGTTTCTGATTCCATTCGACCCTTTTCGACTCCAGTCAAGTGTTTCTGAATACTTTACACCCTTTTCGACTCCAGTCAAGTGTTTCTGATTACATTCGTCCCTTTTCGACTCGACTCAAGTGTTTCTGATTCCATTCGACCCTTTTCGACTCCAGTCAACTGTTTGTGATTCCATTCGACCCTTTTCGACTCCAGTCAAGTGTTTCTGATTCCATTCGACCCTTTTCGACTCCAGTCAAGTGTTTCTGATTCCATTCGACCCTTTTCGACTCCAGTCAAGTGTTTCTGATTCCATTCGACCCTTTTCGACTCCAGTCAAGTGTTTCTGATTCCTTTGGACCCTTTTTGACTTGACGCAAGTGTTTCTGATTCCATTCGACCCTTTTCGACTCCAGTCAAGTGTTTCTGAATACTTTACACCCTTTTCAACTCCAGTCAAGTGTTTCTGATTCCATTCGAACCTTTTCGACTCCAGTCAAGTGTTTCTGATTCCATTCGACCCTTTTTGACTCCAGTCAAGTGTTTCTGATTCCTTTGGACCCTTTGCGACTCCAGGCAAGTGTTTCTGATTCCATTCGACCCTTTTCGACTCCAGTCAAGTGTTTACGAATCCATTCGACCCTTTTCGACTCCAGTCAACTGTTTGTGATTCCATTCGACCCTTTTCGACTCCAGTCAAGTGTTTCTGATTCCATTCGACCCTTTTCGACTCCAGTCAAGTGTTTCTGATTCCATTCGACCCTTTTCGACTCCAGTCAAGTGTTTCTGATTCCATTGGACCCTTTTCGACTCCAGTCAAGTGTTTCTGATTCCATTGGACCCTTTCGACTCCAGTCAAGTGTTTCTGATTCCATTCGACCCTTTTCGACTCGACTCAAGTGTTTCTGATTCCTTTGGACCCTTTCGACTCCAGTCAAGTGTTTCTGATTCCATTCGACTCTTTTCGACTCCAGTCAAGTGTTTCTGATTCCATTCGACCCTTTTCGACTCGACTCAAGTGTTTCTGATTCCATTCGACCCTTTTCGACTCCAGTCAAGTGTTTCTGATTCCATAGACCCTTTTCGACTCCAGTCAAGTGTTTCTGATTCCATTTGACCCTTTTCGACTTGACTCAAGTGTTTCTGATTCCATTCGACCCTTTTCGACTCGACTCAAGCGTTTCTGATTCCATTCGACCCGTTTAGACTCGACTCAAGTTTTTCTGATTCCATTCGACCCTTTTTCGACTCGACTCAAGGGTTTCTGATTCCATTCGACCCTTCTCGACTCCAGTCAAGTGTTTCTGAATCCTTTGGACCCTTTTCGACTCCAGTCAAGTGTTTCTGATTCCATTCGACCCTTTTCGACTCGACTCAATTGTTTCTGATTCCATTCGACCCTTTTGGACTCCAGTCAAGTGTTTCTGATTCCATTCAACCCTTTTCGACTCCAGTCAAGTGTTTCTGATTCCATTCGACCCTTTTCGACTCGACTCAAGTGTTTCTGATTCCATTCGACCCTTTTCCACTCCAGGCAAGTGTTTCTGATTCCATTCGACCCTTTTCGACTCCAGACAAGTGTTTCTGATTCTATTCGACCCGTTTCGACTCCAGTCAAGTATTTCTGATTCCATTCGACCCTTTTCGACTCCAGTCAAGTGTTTCTGATTCCATTCGACCCTTTTCGACTCCAGTCAAGTGTTTCTGATTCCATTGGACCCTTTTCGACTCCAGTCAAGTGTTTCTGATTCCATTGGACCCTTTTCGACTCCAGTCAAGTGTTTCTGATTCCTTTGGACCCTTTCGACTCCAGTCAAGTGTGTCTGATTCCATTCGACCCTTTTCGACTCCAGTCATGTGTTTCTGATTCCATTCGACCCTTATCGACTCCAATCAAGTGTTTCTGATTCCATTCGACCCTTTTCGACTCGACTCAAGTGTTTCTGATACCATTCGACCATTTTCGAATCCAGTCAAGTGTTTCTGATTCCTTTGGACCCTTTTTGACTTGACGCAAGTGTTTCTGATTCCATTCGACCCTTTTCGACTCCAGTCAAGTGTTTCTGAATACTTTACACCCTTTTCGACTCCAGTCAAGTGTTTATGAATCCATTCGACCCTTTTCGACTCCAGTCCAGTGTTTCTGATTCCATTCGACGCTTTTTGACTCCAGTCAAGTGTTTCTGATTCCTTTGGACCCTTTGCGACTCCAGGCAAGTGTTTCTGATTCCATTCGACCCTTTTCGACTCCAGTCAAGTGTTTCTGAATCCATTCGACCCTTTTCGACTCCAGTCAAGTGTTTCTGATTCCATTCGACCCTTTTTCGACTCGACTCAAGTGTTTCTGATTCCATTCGACCCTTTTCGACTCCAGTCAACTGTTTCTGATTCCATTCGACCCTTTTCGACTCCAGTCAAGTGTTTCTGATTCCATTCGACCCTTTTCGACTCCAGTCAAGTGTTTCTGATTCCATTAGACCCTTTTCGACTCCAGTCAAGTGTTTCTGATTCCATTGGACCCTTTTCGACTCCAGTCAAGTGTTTCTGATTCCTTTGGACCCTTTCGACTCCAGTCAAGTGTTTCTGATTCCATTCGACCCTTTTCGACTCGACTCAAGTGTTTCTGATTCCTTTGGATCCTTTTCGACTCCAGTCAAGTGTTTCTGATTCCATTCGACTCTTTTCGACTCCAGTCAAGTGTTTCTGATTCCATTCGACCCTTTTCGACTCGACTCAAGTGTTTCTGATTCCATTCGACCCTTTTCGACTCCAGTCAAGTGTTTCTGATTCCATTTGACCCTTTTCGACTCGACTCAAGTGTTTCTGATTCCATTCGACCCTTTTCGACTCGACTCAAGCGTTTCTGATTCCATTCGACCCGTTTAGACTCGACTCAAGTGTTTCTGATTCCATTCGACCCTTTTTCGACTCGACTCAAGGTTTTCTGTTTCCATTCGACCCTTCTCGACTCCAGTCAAGTGTTTCTGAATCCTTTGGACCCTTTTCGACTCCAGTCAAGTGTTTCTGATTCCATTCGACCCTTTTCGACTCGACTCAAGTGTTTCTGATACCATTCGACCATTTTCGAATCGAGTCAAGTGTTTCTGATTCCTTTGGACCCTTTTTGACTTGACGCAAGTGTTTCTGATTCCATTCGACCCTTTTCGACTCCAGTCAAGTGTTTCTGAATACTTAACACCCATTTCGACTCCAGTCAAGTGTTTCTGATTCCATTCGAACCTTTTCGACTCCGGTCAAGTGTTTCTGATTCCATTCGACCCTTTTTGACTCCAGTCAAGTGTTTCTGATTCCTTTGGACCCTTTTCGACTCCAGGCAAGTGTTTCTGATTCCATTCGACCCTTTTCGACTCCAGTCAAGTGTTTCTGAATCCATTCGACCCTTTTCGACTCCAGTCAAGTGTTTCTGATTCCATTCGTCCCTTTTCGACTCGACTCAAGTGTTTCTGATTCCATTCGACCCTTTTCGACTCCAGTCAACTGTTTCTGATTCCATTCGACCCTTTTCGACTCCAGTCAAGTGTTTCTGATTCCATTCGACCCTTTTCGACTCCCGTCAAGTGTTTCTGATTCCTTTGGACCCTATTCGACTCCAGTCAAGTGTGTCTGATTGCATTCGACCCTTTTCGACTCCAGTCAAGTGTTTCTGATTCCATTCGACCCTTTTCGACTCGACTCAAGTGTTTCTGATTCCGTTCGACCCTTTTCCACTCCAGGCAAGTTTTTCTGATTCCATTCGACCCTTTTCGACTCCAGTCAAATGTTTCTGATTCCATTCGACCAGTTTCGACTCCAGTCAAGTATTTCTGATTCCATTCGACCCTTTTCGACTCCAGTCATGTGTTTCTGATTCCATTCGACCCTTTTCGACTCCAGTCAAGTGTTTCTGATTCCATTCGACCCTTTTCGACTCCCGTCAAGTGTTTCTGATTCCTTTGGACCCTATTCGACTCCAGTCAAGTGTGTCTGATTGCATTCGACCCTTTTCGACTCCAGTCAAGTGTTTCTGATTCCATTCGACCCTTTTCGACTCGACTCAAGTGTTTCTGATTCCATTCGACCCTTTTCCACTCCAGGCAAGTTTTTCTGATTCCATTCGACCCTTTTCGACTCCAGTCAAGTGTTTCTGATTCCATTCGACCCTTTTCGACTCCCGTCAAGTGTTTCTGATTACTTTGGACCCTCTTCGACTCCAGTCAAGTGTTTCTGATTCCATTCGACCCTTTTCGACTCCAGTCAAGTGTTTCTGATTCCATTTGACCCTTTTCGACTCGACTCAAGTGTTTCTGATTCCATTCGACCCTTTTCGACTCGACTCAAGCGTTTCTGATTCCATTCGACCCGTTTAGACTCGACTCAAGTTTTTCTGATTCCATTCGACCCTTTTTCGACTCGACTCAAGGATTTCTGTTTCCATTCGACCCTTCTCGACTCCAGTCAAGTGTTTCTGAATCCTTTGGACCCTGTTCGACTCCAGTCAAGTGTTTCTGATTCCATTCGACCCTTTTCGACTCGACTCAAGTGTTTCTGATACCATTCGACCATTTTCGAATCGAGTCAAGTGTTTCTGATTCCTTTGGACCCTTTTTGACTTGACGCAAGTGTTTCTGATTCCATTCGACCCTTTTCGACTCCAGTCAAGTGTTTCTGAATACTTTACACCCTTTTCGACTCCAGTCAAGTGTTTCTGATTCCATTCGAACCTTTTCGACTCCGGTCAAGTGTTTCTGATTCCATTCGACCCTTTTTGACTCCAGTCAAGTGTTTCTGATTCCTTTGGACCCTTTTCGACTCCAGGCAAGTGTTTCTGATTCCATTCGACCCTTTTCGAATCCAGTCAAGTGTTTCTGAATCCATTCGACCCTTTTCGACTCCAGTCAAGTGTTTCTGATTCCATTCGTCCCTTTTCGACTCGACTCAAGTGTTTCTGATTCCATTCGACCCTTTTCGACTCCAGTCAACTGTTTCTGATTCCATTCGACCCTTTTCGACTCCAGTCAAGTGTTTCTGATTCCATTCGACCCTTTTCGACTCCAGTCAAGTGTTTCTGATTCCTTTGGACCCTATTCGACTCCAGTCAAGTGTGTCTGATTGCATTCGACCCTTTTCGACTCCAGTCAAGTGTTTCTGATTCCATTCGACCCTTTTCGACTCGACTCCAGTGTTTCTGATTCCATTCGACCCTTTTCCACTCCAGGCAAATTTTTCTGATTCCATTCGACCCTTTTCGACTCCAGTCAAGTGTTTCTGATTCCATTCGACCAGTTTCGACTCCAGTCAAGTATTTCTGATTCCATTCGACCCTTTTCGACTCCAGTCAAGTGTTTCTGATTCCATTCGACCCTTTTCGACTCCAGTCAAGTGTTTCTGATTCCATTCGACCCTTTTCGACTCCAGTCAAGTGTTTCTGATTCCATTGGACCCTTTTCGACTCCAGTCATGTGTTTCTGATTCCTTTGGACCCTTTCGAGTCCAGTCAAGTGTTTCTGACTCCATTCGACCCTTTTCGACTCCAGTCAAGTGTTTCTGATTCCTTTGGACCCTTTTCGACTCCAGTCAAGTGTTTCTGATTCCATTCGACTCTTTTCGACTCCAGGCAAGTGTTTCTGATTCCATTCGACCCTTTTCGACTCGACTCAAGTCTTTCTGATTCCATTCAACCCTTTTCGACTCCAGTCAAGTGTTTCTGATTCCATTCGACCCTTTCGACTCCAGTCAAGTGTTTCTGATTCCATTTGACCCTTTCGACTCGACTCAAGTGTTTCTGATTCCATTCGACCCTTTTCGACTCCAGTCAAGCGTTTCTGATTCCATTCGACCCTTTTGACTCGACTCAAGTATTTCTGATTCCATTCGACCCTTTTCGACTCGACTCAAGGGTTTCTGATTCCATTCGACGCTTTCGACTCCAATCAAGTGTTTCTGATTCCATTCGACCCTTTTCGACTCCAGTCAAGTGTTTCTGATTCCATTCGACCCTTTTCGACAACAGTCAAGTGTTTCTGATTACTTTGGACCCTTTCACTCCAGTCAAGTGTTTCTGATTCCATTCGACCCTTTTCGACTCCAGTCCTGTGTTTCTGATTCCATTCGACCTTTTGACTCGACTCAAGTGTTTCTGATTCCATTCGACCCTTTCGACTCCAGTCAAGTGTTTCTGATTCCATTCGACCCTTCTCGACTCCAGTCAAGTTTTCTGATTCCATTCGACCCTTTTCGACTCCAGTCCAGTGTTTCTGATTCCATTCGACCCTTTTCGACTCCAGTCAAGTGTATCTGATTCCATTCGACCTTTTCGAATCGACTCAAGTGTTTCTGATTCCATTCGACCCTTTTCGACTCCAGTCAACTGTTTGTGATTCCATTCGACCCTTTTCGACTCCAGTCAAGTGTTTCTGATTCCTTTGGACCCTTTCGACTCCAGTCAAGTGTTTCTGATTCCATTCGACCCTTTTTGACTCGACTCAAGTGTTTCTGATTCCTTGGACCCTTTTCGACTCCAGTCAAGTGTTTCTGATTCCATTCGACCCTTTTCGACTCAGTCAAGTGTTTCTGATTCCATTCGACCCATTTCGCCTCGACTCAAGTGTTTCTGTTTCCATTCGTCCCTTTTCGACTCCAGTCAAGTGTTTCTGATTCCATTCGACCCTTTAGACTCGACTCAAGTGTTTCTGATTCCATTCGACCCTTTTCGACTCCAGTCTAGTGTTTATGAATCCATTCGACCCTTTTCGACTCCAGTCAAGTGTTTCTGAATCCATTCGACCCTTTGCGACTCCAGGCAAGTGTTTCTGATTCCATTCGACCCATTCGACTCCAGTCAAGTGTTTCTGATTCCATTCGACCCTTTTCGAATCCAGTCAAGTGTTTCTGATTCCATTCGTCCCTTTTTGACTCCAGTCAAGTGTTTCTGATTCCATTCGACCCTTTTCCACTCCAGTCAAGTGTTTCTGATTCCATTCGACCCTTTTCGACTCCAATCAAGTTTTTCTGATTCCATTCGACCCTTTTCGACTCCAGTCAAGTGTTTCTGATTCCATTCGACCCTTTTCGACTCCAGTCAAGTGTTTCTGCTTCCATTCGACACTTTTCGACTCCAGTCAAGTGTTTCTGATTCCATTGGACCCTTTTCGACTCCAGTCAAGTGTTTCTGATTCCATTCGACCCTTTCGACTCCAGTCAAGTGTTTCTGATTCCATTCGACGCTTTTCGACTCCAGTCAAGTGTTTCTGATTCCATTCGACCCATTTCGACTCCAGTCAAGTGTTTCTGATTCCATTCGACCCTTTTCGACTCCAGCCAAGTGTTTCTGATTCCATTCGACCCTTTTCGACTCCAGTCAAGTGTTTCTGATTCCATTCGACCCTTTTCGACTCCAGTCAAGTGTTTCTGATTCCATTCGACGCTTTTCGACTCCAGTCAAGTGTTTCTGATTCCATTCGAACCTTTTCGACTCCAGTCAAGTGTTTCTGATTCCATTCGACCCTTTTCGACTCGACTCAAGTGTTTCTGATTCCATTCGACCCTTTTCGACTCCAGTCAAGTGTTTCTGATTCCATTCGACCCTTTTCGACTCCAGGCAAGTGTTTCTGATTCCATTCGACCCCTTTCGACTCCAGTCAAGTGTTTCTGATTCCATTCGACCCTTTTCGAATTCAGTCAAGTGTTTCTGATTCCATTCGACCCTTTTCGACTCCAGTCAAGTGTTTCTGATTCCATTGGACCCTTTTCGACTCCAGTCAAGTGTTTCTGATTCCTTTGGACCCTTTCGAGTCCAGTCAAGTGTTTCTGACTCCATTCGACCCTTTTCGACTCGACTCAAGTGTTTCTGATTCCTTTGGAACCTTTTCGACTCCAGTCAAGTGTTTCTGATTCCATTCGACTCTTTTCGACTCCAGTCAAGTGTTTCTGATTCCATTCGACCCTTTTCGACTCGACTCAAGTCTTTCTGATTCCATTCAACCCTTTTCGACTCCAGTCAAGTGTTTCTGATTCCATTCGACCCTTTTCGACTCCAGTCAAGTGTTTCTGATTCCATTTGACCCTTTTCGACTCGACTCAAGTGTTTCTGATTCCATTCGACCCTTTTCGACTCGACTCAAGCGTTTCTGATTCCATTCGACCCTTTTCACTCCAGTCAAGTGTTTCTGATTCCATTCGACCCTTCGACCGACAGTCAAGTGTTTCTGATTCCATTCGACTTTTTCGACTCCAGTCAAGTGTTTCTGATTCCATTCGACCCTTTCGACTCCAGACTCAAGTGTTTCTGATTCCATTCGACCTTTCAATCCAGTCAAGTGTTTCTGATTCCATCTCACCCTTTGACTCCAGTCAAGTGTTTCTGATTCCATTCGACCCTTTTCGACTCAAGTGTTTCTGATTCCATTCAACCCTTTTTCGACTCCAGTCAGTTTTCTGATTCCATCCCTTTTGACTCGACTCCGATTCCATTTGATCGCCTCGACTCAAGTGTTTCTGATTCATTCGACCCTTTTCGACTCGACTCGCGTTTCTGATTCCATTCGACCCGTTTCGACTCGACTCAAGTTTTTCTGATTCCATTCGACCCTTTTCGACTCGACTCAAGGGTTTCTGATTCCATTCGTCGCTTATCGACTCCAATCAAGTGTTTCTGATTCCATTCGACCCTTTTCGACGCGACTCAAGTGTTTCTGATTCCATTCGACCATTTTCGAATCCAGTCAAGTGTTTCTGATTCCTTTGGACCCTTTTTGACCTGACGCAAGTGTTTCTGATTACATTCGACCCTTTTCGACTCGACTCAACTGTTTCTGATTCCATTCGACCCTTTTTGACACCACTCCTGTGTTTCTGATTCCTTTCTCCCTTTTTGACTCGACTCAAGTTTTCTGATTCCATTCGACCCTTTTCGGCTCGACTCAAGTGTTTCTGATTCCATTCGACCCTTCTCGACTCCAGTCAAGTTTTCTGATTCCATTCGACCCTTTTCGACTCCAGTCCAGTGTTTCTGATTCCATTCGACCCTTTTCGACTCCAGTCAAGTGTTTCTGATTCCATTCGTCCCTTTTCGACTCGACTCAAGTGTTTCTGATTCCATTCGACCCTTTTCGACTCCAGTCAACTGTTTGTGATTCCATTCGACCCTATTCGACACCAGTCAAGTGTTT
The DNA here is from genome assembly GCA_024500485.1 of Vulpes ferrilata. NCBI lineage: Eukaryota > Metazoa > Chordata > Mammalia > Carnivora > Canidae > Vulpes > Vulpes ferrilata. The sequence continues at coordinate 122,873,523 of CM044694.1, forward strand.
CTGATTCCATTCGACCCTTTTCGACTCCAGTCAAGTGTTTCTGATTCCATTCGACCCTTTTCGACTCCAGTCAAGTGTTTCTGATTCCATTGGACCCTTTTCGACTCCAGTCAAGTGTTTCTGATTCCTTTGGACCCTTTCGACTCCAGTCAAGTGTTTCTGATTCCATTCGACCCTTTTCGACTCGACTCAAGTGTTTCTGATTCCTTTGGACCCTTTTCGACTCCAGTCAAGTGTTTCTGATTCCATTCGACTCTTTTCGACTCCAGTCAAGTGTTTCTGATTCCATTCGACCCTTTTCGACTCGACTCAAGTGTTTCTGATTCCATTCGACCCTTTTCGACTCCAGTCAAGTGTTTCTGATTCCATCGACCCTTTTCGACTCCAGTCAAGTGTTTCTGATTCCATTTGACCCTTTTCGACTCCAGTCAAGTGTTTATGAATCCATTCGACCCTTTTCGACTCCAGTCCAGTGTTTCTGATTCCATTCGACGCTTTTTGACTCCAATCAAGTGTTTCTGAATCCTTTGGACCCTTTTCGACTCCAGTCAAGTGTTTCTGATTCCATTCGAACCTTTTCGAATCCAGTCAATTGTCTCTGATTCCATTCGTCCCTTTTTGACTCCAGTCAAGTGTTTCTGATTCCTTTGCACCCTTTTCGACTCCAGTCATGTGTTTCTGATTCCATTCGACCCTTTTCGACTCCAGTCAAGTGTTTCTGATTCCATTCGACCCTTTTCGACTCGACTCAAGTGTTCTGATTCCATTCGACCCTTATCGACTCCAATCAAGTGTTTCTGATTCCATTCGACGCTTTTCGACTCGTCTCAAGTGTTTCTGATTCCATTCGACCCTTTTCGACTCCAGTCAAGTGTTTCTGATTCCATTCGACCCTTTTCGACTCCAGTCAAGTGTTTCTGATTCTATTCGACCCTTTTCGACTCCAGTCAAGTGTTTCTGATTCCATTCGATCCGTTTCGAGTCGACTCAAGTGTTTCTGATTCCATTTGACGCTTCTCGACTCCAGTCAAGTGTTTCTGATTCCATTCGACCCTTTTCGACTCCAGTCAAGTGTTTCTGATTCCATTCGACCCTTTTCGACAACAATCAAGTGTTTCTGATTACTTTGGACCCTCTTCGACTCCAGTCAAGTGTTTCTGATTCCATTCGACCCTTTTCGACTCCAGTCAAGTGTTTCTGATTCGATTCGACCCTTTTCGACTCGACTCAAGTGTTTCTGATTCCATTCGACCCTTTTCGACTCCAGTCAAGTGTTTCTGTGTCCATCGACCCTTATCGACTCCAGTCAAGTGTTTCTGATTCCATTCGACCCTTTTCGATTCCAGTCAAGTGTTTCTGATTCCATTCGACGCTTTTTGACTCGACTCAAGTGTTTCTGATTCCATTCGACCCTTTTCGACTCCAGTCAAGTGTTTCTGATTCCATTCGACCTTTTCGACTCCAGTCAAGTGTTTCTGATTCCTTTCGACCCTTTTCGACTCAGTCAAGTGTTTCTGATTCCATTTGACCCTTTTCGACTCCAGTCAAGTGTTTCTGATTCCATTCGACCCTTTTTCACTCCAGTCAAGTGTGTCTGAGTCCATTCGACCCTTTTCGACTCCAGTCAAGTGTTTCTGATTCCATTCGACCCTTTTAGACTACAATCAAGTGTTTCTGATTCCATTCGACCCTTATCGACTCCAATCAAGTGTTTCTGATTCCATTCGACCCTTTTCGACTCCAGTCAACTGTTTGTGATTCCATTCGACCCTTTTCGACTCCAGTCAAGTGTTTCTGATTCCATTCGACCCTTTTCGACTCCAGTCAAGTGTTTCTGATTCCATTCGACCCTTTTCGACAACAATCAAGTGTTTCTGATTACTTTGGACCCTTTTTGACTCTAGTCAAGTGTTTCTGAATCCATTCGACCCTTTGCGACTCCAGGCAAGTGTTTCTGATTCCATTCGACCCTTTTTCGACTCGACTCAAGGTTTTCTGTTTCCATTCGACCCTTCTCGACTCCAGTCAAGTGTTTCTGATTCCATTCGACCCTTTTCGACTCGACTCAAGTGTTTCTGATACCATTCGACCATTTTCGAATCGAGTCAAGTGTTTCTGATTCCTTTGGACCCTTTTTGACTTGACGCAAGTGTTTCTGATTCCATTCGACCCTTTTCGACTCCAGTCAAGTGTTTCTGAATACTTTACACCCTTTTCGACTCCAGTCAAGTGTTTCTGATTCCATTCGACCTTTCGACTCCGGTCAAGTGTTTCTGATTCCATTCGACCCTTTTTGACTCCAGTCAAGTGTTTCTGATTCCTTTGACCCTTTCGACTCCAGGCAAGTGTTTCTGATTCCATTCGACCCTTTCGACTCCAGTCAAGTGTTTCTGAATCCATTCAACCCTTTTCGACTGCAGTCAAGTGTTTCTGATTCCATTCGTCCCTTTCGACTCCGACTCAAGTGTTTCTGATTCCATTCGACCCTTTTCGACTCCAGTCAAGTGTTTCTGATTCCATTCGACCCTTTTCGACTCCAGTCAAGTGTTTCTGATTCCATTCGACCCTTTTCGACTCCAGTCATGTGTTTCTGATTCCATTCGACCCTTTTCACTCCAGTCAAGTGTTTCTGATTCCATTCGACCCTTTCGACTCCAGTCATGTTTATGATTCCATTCGAACCTTTTCGACTCCAGTCAAGTGTTTCTGATTCCATTCGATCTTTTCGACTCCAGTCTAGTGTTTCTGATTCCATTCGACCCTTTTCGACGCCAGTCAAGTGTTTATGATTCCATTCGACACTTTTCGACTCCAGTCAAGAGTTTCTGATTCCATTCGACCCTTTCGACTCCAGTCAAGTGTTTCTGATTCCATTCGACCCTTTTCGACTCCAGTCAAGTGTTTCTGATTCCATTCGACCCTTTCGACTCCAGTCAAGTGTTTCTGATTCCATTCGACCCTTTCGACTCCAGTCAAGTGTTTCTGATTCCATTCGAACCTTTTCGACTCCAGTCAAGTGTTTCTGATTCCATTCGACCTTTTCGACTCCAGTCAAGTGTTTCTGATTCCATTCGACCCTTTTCGACTCCAGTCAAGTGTTTCTGATTCCATTCGACCCTTTCGACTCCAGTCAAGTGTTTCTGATTCCATTCGACCCTTTTCACTCCAGTCAAGTGTTTCTGATTCCATTGGACCCTTTTCGACTCCAGTCAAGTGTTTCTGATTCCTTTGGACCCTTTCGACTCCAGTCAAGTGTTTCTGATTCCATTCGACCCTTCGACTCGACTCAAGTGTTTCTGATTCCTTTCGACCCTTTTCGACTCCAGTCAAGTGTTTCTGATTCCATTCGACTCTTTTCGACTCCAGTCAAGTGTTTCTGATTCCATTCGACCCTTTCGACTCGACTCAAGTGTTTCTGATTCCATTGGACCCTTTTCGACTCCAGTCAAGTGTTTCTGATTCCATTCGACCCTTTCGACTCCAGTCAAGTGTTTCTGATTCCATTCGACCCTTTTCGACTCCAGTCAAGTGTTTATGATTCAATTCGACCCTTTCGACTCCAGTCCAGTGTTTCTGATTCCATTCGACGCTTTTGACTCCAGTCAAGTGTTTCTGCTTCCATTCGCCCCATTTCGACTCCAGTCAAGTGTTTCTGCTTCCATTCGACGCTTTTCGACTCCAGTCAAGTGTTTCTGATTCCATTCGACCCTTTCGACTCGACTCAAGTGTTCTGATTCCATTCGACCCTTATCGACTCCAATCAAGTGTTTCTGATTCCATTCGACCCTTTCGACTCCAGCCAAGTGTTTCTTATTCCATTCGACCCTTTTCGACTCCAGTCAAGTGTTTCTGATTCCATTCGACCCTTTTCGACTCCAGTCAAGTGTTTCTGATTCCATTCGACCCTTTTCGACTCCAGTCAAGTGTTTCTGATTCCATTCGATCCGTTTCGGAGTCGTCTCAAGTGTTTCTGATTCCATTTGACGCTTTTCGAATCCAGTCAAGTGTTTCTGCTTCCATTCGACACTTTTCGACTCCAGTCAAGTGTTTCTGATTCCATTCGACCCTTTTCGACTCCAGTCAAGTGTTTCTGATTCCATTCGACCCTTTGCGACTCGAGTCAAGTGTTTCTGATTCCATTCGACCCTTTCGACTCCAGTCAAGTGTTTCTGATTCCATTCGACCCTTTTCGACTCCAGTCAAGTGTTTCTGATTCCATTCGACCCTTTTCGATTCCAGTCAAGTGTTTCTGATTCCATTCGACGCTTTTTGACTCGACTCAAGTGTTTCTGATTCCATTCGACCCTTTCGACTCCAGTCAAGTGTTTCTGATTCCATTCGACCCTTTGACTCGACTCAAGTGTTTCTGATTCCATTCGACCCTTTCGACTCGACCAAGTGTTTCTGATTCCATTTGACCCGCTTCACCCAGTCAAGTGTTTCTGATTCCATTCGACCTTTCGACACCAGTCAAGTGTTTCTGAGTCCATTCGACCCTTTTCGACTCCAGTCAAGTGTTTCTGATTCCATTCGACCCTTTTCGACCTCCAGTCAAGTGTTTCTGATTCCATTCGACCCTTTTCGACTCCAGTCAAGTGTTTCTGATTCCATTCGACCCTTTTCGACTCCAGCCAAGTGTTTCTGATTCCATTCGAATTTTCGATCCAGTCAAGTGTTTCTGATTCCATTCGACGCTTTTGACTCGACTCAAGTGTTTCTGATTCCATTCGACCCTTTTCGACTCAGTCAAGTGTTTCTGATTCCATTCGACTCCTTTTTCGACTCGACTCAAGTGTTTCTGATTCCACTTCGACCCTTTCGACTCGACTCAAGTGTTTCTGATTCCATTTGACGCTTTTCGACTCCAGTCAAGTGTTTCTGATTCCATTCGACCCTTTTCCACTCCAGTCAAGTGTTTCTGATTCCATTCGACCTTTTCGACTCCAGTCAAGTGTTTCTGATTCCATTCGACCCTTTTCGACAACAATCAAGTGTTTCTGATTACTTTCGGACCTCTTTTGACTCCCTAGTCAAGTGTTTCTGAATCCATTCGACCTCTTTTCGACCGCCAGTCAAGTGTTTCTGAGTCCATTCGACCTTTTCACTCCAG